>CM053031.1:123667964-124200409 GCA_028564925.1 Lithobates sylvaticus
ACCAAAACTGCCAGATCCTTCTCCACAATTGATTACCCCCAGTTGTACTCCCCCTAGTATGTATGATGCATGTACATTCTTAGCCCCCAAGTGCATAACTTTACATTTGTCAACATTAAACCTCATTTGCCACATAGTTGCCCAATTACACAGTGCATTGAGGTTGGTTTGTAAGTTGGAGACATCCTGTAAGGATGTTATTCCAAGGCATAGCTTGGTGTCATCTGCAAAGACTAAAATGGAACTTTTAATCCCAAACCCTACATCATTTATAAAGATAATAAAACGTAAGGGTCCCAACACTGAACCTTGGGGTACACCAAAGATGACCTTAGACCATTCAGAGTAGGAATCATTAACCACTACTCTCTGAATTCTGTCTTTTAGCTAGTTTTATATCCATGTACAAACTGATCTTTCCAAGCCAGGAGACTTTACCTTACACATTTGCCATTTGTGGGGAACTGTATCGAACGCTTTTGCAAAAAACAGGTATACCATGTCCACAGCCACCCCTCTGTCCAAGGTTTTACTTTTACTTTACCGCCTCATAAAAAGAAATCAGATTTGTCTGACAACTTCTGTCTTTCATGAATCCATGCCGTCTGTTGCTTAAAATTTTTTTTTCAGCAACAACTATTTGGTCTTTTATTAAACTGTCCAGTATCTTCCCGACTATAGAAGTTAACCACTTCCCGCCCAACGACATTATATGACGTTGTCCAATTTGAGTGGTGATATCTGAATGATGCCTGCAGCTACAGGCATCATTCAGATATCTTCTTTTAAAACAGTGATTCCCTGCACTGTAAGAACAATCATAGCAGCTGTTGGGCCGCTTGATCGTTCTTACAGGCAGCGGGAGGGGACGTCTCCCACCCCCTCCCACCATCCTCCGGTGCTTCTTCTAGCTCGCCCGTATGATCAGTGAGACGGAATCGGTCCATGCCGGAAGTTTACCCTAGAGAATCCGCCGGGCCAGACAGCCCCTGGATGTCTCTTTGATGTCTATTGAATCTTTCGGAGGCCAGGCACGATGTTATGACGTCACGCCCAGCCTCTGCATTTGAGAAAAATGCTGCTGCATTGGTTGGGAAGCCAGGATCGTTTTCATTTTATTTTTTTAAGCTTCCCAGCCTAGAGGTGAGATCTGGGGACTTCTAGACCCCAGATCTCACTGTAAAGGACCGTTCATGCCATATTCCTATGACAAGGGATGTTTACATTCCTTGTCATAGGAATAAAAGTCATCAAAAAAAAAAAAAGTCAAAAGAAAAAGTGTCAAAATAGAAAAATGAAAATAAACAAAAAAAAAAAAAACTCAATTGTTTTTAAAGCGCCCTGTCCCTGCACGCAGAAGCAAACGCATACGTAGGCCGCACCCACAAATTTAAATCACACTCACACCATACAATCTCATCCCATGGAATATCCCCAATCCTATACCGACCAATGAGAAAGGTGAAAAACCCCAGCAAAGCATAATCCAATTTGCTACAGGAGGGGAAAAAAAATCCCTCGAGAGGCAAATCGGATATTTCCTGACTAACTAAACTAACTAAAAATGTTAGTACCCAGTTATATTCTGTACATTTAGGAAATAATTCAGCGTGAGCGATAATTCTAGCGCAAGACCTCCTCTGTAACTCTAAACAGGTAACCTGTAAAAAAAATTTAAGCGTGCCTATGGGGATTTTAAGTACCGAATTTTGGCGCCATTCCACGAGTGTTCGTAATTTCAAAGCGTGATATGATAGGCATCTATTTACTCGGCGTAACATCTTACACATTATGCAAAAAAAATTGGGCTAACTTTATTGATTTTTTTTTTTTAATACATGAAAGTTTAAAATAAAAAAATAAAAAACAACATGTTTGAAAAATTACTGCGCAAATACCATGCGAGATAAAAAGTTGCAACCACCACCATTTTATTCCCTAGGGTCTCTGCTAAAATAAATAAAAAAATAAATAAAAATCATATATAATGTTTGGGGGTTCTAAATAATTTTCTAGCAAAAAATATGTTTTACATGTAGGAGTAAAGTGTCAGAATTGGTCTGGGTAGCAAGTGGTTAAACAGGTCTATACAGTGCCTTGCAAAAGTATTCACCCATTTGGCTTTTTACCTATTTTGTTACATTACAGTCTTTAGTTCAATGTTTTTTGACTCTGAATTATATGTAATGGATCGGAACACAATAGTCTAAGTTGGTGAAGTAAAATTAGAAAAATATATACATAAAACAATTTTTCAGAAAAAAAAAAAAAAACTGATAATAATTGGCATGTGCGTATGTATTCACCCCCTTTGTTATGAAGCCCATAAAAAGCTCTGGTGCAACCAATTACCTTCAGAAGTCACAATTAGTGAAATGATGTTCACCTGTGTGCAATCTAAGTGTCACATGATCTGTCATTACATATACACACACCTTTTTGAAAGGCCCCAGAGGCTGCAACACCTAAGCAAGAGGCACCCCTAACCAAACACTGCCATGAAGACCAAGGAACTCTCGAAACAAGTAAGGGACAATGTTGTTGAGAAGTACAAGTCAGGGTTAGGTTATAAATAAAAATCCAAATCTTTGGACCATCAAATCTATCATAACCAAATGGAAAACATGGCACAACAACAAACCTGCCAAGAGATGGCTTCACAGCAAAACTCGTGGACTGGGCAAAGAGGGCATCAGAGAGGTAGCACAGGATGACGTCAATAAGTCGAACGCTCCATAGGAGTTGGGCTTTAAGGCAGATTGGCCAGAAGAAAGCCATTACTTTCAGCAAAAAAAATGGGATGTTTTGAGTTTGTGAAAAAGCATGTGGGAGACTCCCAAAATGTATGGAGGAAGGTGCTGTGGTCTGATGAGACAAAAAATGTACTTTTTGTCCAAAGAAAACGCGGCGTCTGGCGCAAATCCAACACATCACATAACGAACACCATCAGTGAAACATGGTGGTGGCAGCATCATGCTTTGGGATTGTATTTCAGCAGTCGGGACTGGGAAACTGGTCAGAGTTGAATGAAAGATGGATGGTGCTAAATAAACGGATATTCCTGAGAAAAACCTGCACCACTCTGTGTGGTTTGAGGCTAGGACAGAGGTTCACCTTCCAGCAGGACAATGACCCCAAACACACTGCTAAAGCAACACTTGAGTTTAAGGGGAAACATGTAAATGTGTTGGAATGACCTAGTCAAAGTCCTGTGGTCAGACTTAAAGATTGCTGTTCACAAGCGCAAACCATCCAACTTGAAGGCGCTGGAGCAGTTTTGCAACGAGGAATGGGCAAATATCCCAGTGGTAAGATGTGGCAAGCTAATAGAGACTTATCCGAAGCGACTTGGAGCTGCGATAGCTGCAAAAGGTGGCTCTACAAAGTATTAACTTTAGGGGGGTGAATAGTTATGCACATTGACTTTTTCTGTTATTTTGTCCTATTTGTTGTTTGCTTCACAATAAAAAAACAAAAAAAAAACATCTTCAAAGTTGTGGGCATGTTCTGTAAATTTAATGATGCAAATCCTCAAACAATCCATGTTAATTATTTTAGGATCCGTGGGTGGAAACCTTACCTGTCCCAGCAGTGCCATTAGTTAAAATTACCTGTTATCACTGTCCCAGTCCTATCTATGCAGGGAGCCAAGTCTCCACCTCCTCATTAACACTGGGAGGTCTATAACAAACTCCAATGATAACCTTTGTAGTACACACACCCATGTACAGTTCCATCCAAAATGCTTCATCCTCATCACACTCTCTCACTTCTCAGAGACAGACACCACCATCCCGCTATTTTACCCCGTCTTTCTGAAAGAGAGCATAGCCAGGAATATTAATAGCCCAGTCATGTGAAGAGGGAAGCCAAGATTCAGCAATACCAAAACTTTAAATGTTAGATAAAGTGGGGTAGGATTAAAGGATAAGTTCCCCTTTGCTACAGTTTACACCAGTATTTAAGGTGTAACATGCAGCATGTTAAGCATACCCCTGCTCACCCTTTCCCCTCTGTCCACACAGACCTGTCACTCAGTCACAGGATTCTGTAAATGAACTACAAGTCTTGTCCACCACTACGGCAAATGGGATTGTAGTTTGAATGGGCCGCAAGCGCACTGATGAGCATGCTCATAATTTGTTCATTCTTCCTCCAAATTTGTAAGGGGATACGTTCATAAAGCTAAAGGAAGAATGTAGGCGCCTGCCACTGCACCCTCCGTCTGCTAATTCAAGGTGCAGAGCTTTTTAGGCTCCTGTGAAAAAACAAAAAACACACGCAAAATCATGTGCATTTTTTATTTTTTTTTACAAAAATGTACTTATTCTTCAACCTTTAATTATTACATTTAAGGAGTTTACACCATTTTCATTTTTTTTTTTTACGGCTCTTTGTACACATGAATGCCAGAGAGATACATATGAGTAGTATGTCCAGCTGTATGAGAGCAAAGTTCTAATTCTAATTGAATTAATTTGTGGCCTCAAGGCTATATACACAAGTGCTGCCCTAATCCAAATACATTTATATACAGGAGAAGAAAAGCACGACTTGTCTATTTCTCTTTTCTCATAAGGGAGTGTGCTGCAATTGCGCTAATCAGCATGCTCATATTTTATTCATTCTTCCTCTAGCCTTGTAACAGAAAGTCTAGGAGCCTGACATTGCACCTGTGATCTGTTGATCGATCGCGGGATAAATGCTTTACAAGCAACTGTAAGAAGAGAAAAAAAAAATTTACCTGCAAAATCATGTGCATTTATTAATTTATTTTTAAAGCTGAACTTCGCTTTTAAAATTGAACCCGTTCACACAGGCCTGCACAGTAAAACAAAGATTTACTGTGCAGGCAGCTGCCAGTTAAAAAGTGTTCTTTTAAGTGCATCATACCGTTTACTTTTTCTCCCAGCTTTTTTGAATTGTCAAAAGTGGCTAAGTTCTTAGCACTTCCGTTTAGCAGCACTAGGCTTATCAGTTACAGTCCCAACCACAGCACTACCTGCCTGCAGTTTGTATGTTCTCCCTGTGCCTGCGTGGGTTTCTTCGGAGTACTCCAGTTTCCTCCCACACTCCAAAGACATTCTGATAGGTTAATTGGCTCTGGTCTAAACTGGCCCTAGTATGTGTATGTATGAATGCGGGTTAGGGACCTTAGATTTTAAGCTCTTGAGGGCTGATGTACCATATATATGTAAAGCACTGCATAAATTGATGACACTGTACAAATACCTGAAATAAAAAAAAAAAAAAAACACTATGCACCACAGCTTGGCTAAAGGGAGTAAAAGCAGATAGTAAATGGAGACTGCAGTGCTCAGCACCTAGGGGTTCCATGGCATGGTCCATGGTGTTAACAGGGCACATAGAAAACTGTGTGCCCTTGCAGTGACTGGAGCTGATCTGATGCAGGAAAACGTCAGTCACCACATGTAGTGTTAACGAGTCCTAAAAGAGCTGTCACAAAAACAAACAAAAAAAACAAGTGGATAAAAAGGATGGTTTGAAACCTCCATCAGGTTTTTCTTGTCGTCCGTATCGCCTTCGGAAACATGTTGCTTAACCACTTTCAGACCGGACCAATTTGCAGCCAAAGGACCAGGCCCCTTTTTGCGATTCGGCACTGCGTCGCTTTAACTGACAATTGCGCGGTCGTGCGACGTGGCTCCCAAACAAAATTGACGTCCTTTTTTTCCCACAAATAGAGCTTTCTTTTGGTGGTATTTGATCGCCCCTGCGGTTTTTATTTTTTGCGCTATAAACAAAAATAGAGCGACAATTTTGAAAAAAATGCATTATTTTTTATTTTTTGCTATAATAAATATCCCCAAAAATATATAAAAAAACATTTTTTTTCCTCAGTTTAGGCCGATACGTATTCTTCTACATATTTTTGGTAAAAAAAATCGCAATAAGCGATTATTGATCGGTTTGCGCAGAAGTTATAGCGTTTACAAGATAGGGGATAGTTTTATAGCATTTTTATTAATAATTTTTTTTTTATTATTAATGGCGGAGATCTGCGATTTTTTTTGTGACTGCGACATTATGGCGGACACATCGGACATTTTTGACACATTTTTGGGACCATTGTCATTTTTACAGCAATTAATGCATTTAAATGCATTGATTTCTGTATAAATGACACTAGCAGTTTAGGGGTTAACCACAAGGTGGCAGTGTAGGGGTTAAGTAGGCCTAGGGGTGTGTTTTTTTACTGTGGGGGGGCGTGGCTGTCAGCTAGTGAATGCTGATCTCTGCTCCAATCACAGGGAGCAGAGATCGGCGTCACTAGTTGCTAGGCAGAACAGGGAGATGCTGTTTATCTCGGCATCTCCCCGTTCAGCCGCTCCGTGAGACGATCGCGGGAGTCCCCGCGGCGATCGAGTCCGCGGGGACCGCGGCCGGACTCACGGGGGTCCCGACCGGCGCGGGAGCGCGCCGCTCCCGGCGCGCTCCCGATGGCACGGACAGGCGAAAGGAGGGACGTATATATACGCCCTCCTGCCTGTACGTGCCATTCTGTCGACGTATATCGTCGTGCGCCGGTCGGCATGTGGTTAATTTTCTTTTGTGCCAAATAGTCCCAGAGGATATGTCTAAAACAAATAGATGGATTAATGTGATATTTGTGTCCATGACCTGCAGCTATCTACAACCTCCTGTTTGCCCCCTCCCAGGGTCTCTTGTCAGGGGTTGGTTTAAATATATCTTTCTAAAGCAGGCCATAGATGACTCGATTTTCTTTTGTGGTGGAAGCAAAGAAAAAAAAATTATTCAGCATTAATCGTGAAATGCCTCCCGTGGGGCTATTTTCGTTATATGTGCAATAGCCGCTGGAAGAAGTAATCACATGTAGATGGATCAACTTGGGTGCAATCAGCCTGCCCATACATGGATTGAAATTCGGCCAGTTAAAATGTTTCCCCTTTCCCACTCTGCCCCCCCCCCCCCACTGGACTGTAAAGCAGGGATCCCTCATCCCTGCTTCAGTACATTGGGATCTATGAAGAGTTCTGTGCTTTGGCACGGTTTTCACAAGTGAACTGTGCTCAGGACCACCTCTTCCAAGTAGCCCCAGACATGGAACATTTAACCAATCCAAAGTATGGTTCAGAGCACTCACACTACACAAACCAACCAGCCCGAGGGGGGAACTGTGCATGGGATCAGTTGAAAGTGGCAGGGTAAGCACACCATAAAAGAAACAGATAATTATTACTTTATTTTGGTTTCAACTTTTCTGTTTTGAACATCTGAAATTTAAATATTAAACATCTGTTCAAAGCACATTTAAACTGAGATCAGATCATAGTCAAGTTTAAAGTAATAGTAGTAGCAGTGAAATTCAGATTCAGTTCACAAACTGATGGTACAAGTGGACGATTATTCAAAAGAATAAAGTTAAACTCTAGGTAGATATAAGAGACCTAAAATTAATTCAGCTCTGTAATCAAACACATTAAGTATATTTTACAAATGAAATAATGGTGCGTACCTGAATTTGACCTGATAGCCTCCTGCAGTCCATGTAAAGCAGTATTAAGAGTTTAAGAGGAATAAGCAGCACAATTGATGAATGCGCCGACAAGAAGCATGCTAATTAGAGGAGAAAGCAAATTGAAAGAGAAATTACTCATTACTGTGCTGCTTCTCCTATCATTGTTCAATCACAGGTTGGGGGCAGATCCAGGATGACCTGGGCTCAGAAGAAGCTAGTTGGATGTTGCTGGCCATCTGAGGTCATCTTCGTGGCAGAAAAAGTAAAGTGGGGGGAATTTTCTGAACTAAAAAATTTAATATTGCAGGAAAAGCTGGTTTTATCATTTTGTCTTTTAATGGACTTTTTTTTGTAATTTTTTTGCTGGAGTTTTTCTTTTCTCCAGCTTGTCATGATAGACAATCTGAAGCATTAGGCTCCTTTTACAAACCAAAGACAAGATCATTTTCAAACACATTTTTTCAATTTACTAAAGTGTTCTAAGGAAATCTGTATGGAAAACAAATATTCATTTTCTCCACTGGGACCATTCATGGTCCAATCATGGCAACAACTTTCAAAGCCATCCACAATTTAGTCCCCAGCTACATCATCACTAGCCTAGTCTCAAAATACCAACCTAATCATTCTCCTTGTTCCTTTCAAGACCTCCTGCGCTCCATCTCCCTCATCACCTCCTCCTTTGCTTGCCTCCAGGTCTTTTCCAGAGCCTCTTCAATCCTATGGAACGCCTTACCCCAACCCATCCGATTATCTCCTACTCTATTAGCTTTTAGACAATCCTTGAATACCCACCTCTTCAGAGAAGCCTAGCCTACCCACGCCTACCAACTGCATTTTTATTTTCTCCATTAGTTCATCCCCCACAGTTTTTACCTTTTGTTTCACCTGACCCTCCCTTCTAAAAAATTGTGAGCTCTAATGAGCAGAGCCCTCTGATTCCGCCTGTATTGAATTGTATTGAGACTGTACTGTCTGCCTTCATGTGGTAAAGCACTGCTCAAACTGTTGGCACTATATCAATTCAGTATAATAACCACCAAGGAAGTGTTACTATCCATGTTACTACTTTAACCGTTTCAATAATTTTTCACTTTTCAACAATGTCACAATTTGAATGACAATTGCGTCATGCAAACGCTGTATTCCAATAAAATTTGTATAATTTTCTTCACAAAAATAGGGCTTTCTATTGGTGGTATTTAATCACCGCTGGGTTTTTTATTTTTTGATAAAAAAAAAAAAAAAAGTAAAAAATAAATAAAATCAAAACTTTTGAAAAAAAAAAAAAAAAAAAGTTTGTTCCTGTCAGAAGATTTTGTAAATAAGTAGTTTTTCCTCTTTCACTGGTGTGCGCTGATGAGATGGCACTAATATGCAGCACTGATGGGCACTGATAGGTGGAACAGATAGGCACTGTTGGGGCTGCACTAATCATCAGGGCACTGATAATCAGTGCCCTGATTATCTGTACAGGTCTCCCCTGGGAGGAAATGCAGATGATAGGCATTCCTTACATGTACAGTGTGAGGCGAGGAGAGCCAAAAACCAGCATTTCCTTGTTTACATGTGATCAGCTGTGATGGGAACACAGCTGATCACATGGGTAAAGAGCTGCGACATCGCTGGGACGTCATATTATATTGTCCCAGAACAAGAGAGCACCCCATACACCGTCGTCGTTTGTCTATACGGTGGGCAGGAGGTGGTTCAAGTAGCAACACATTCACATGGTTGGAGGCCCTGGAGCACCAGGACAGTGGAAACACCCACAAAATTACCCCATTTTGTAAAGCAAACACTCCCAGGTATTTTCTGAAAGGTATAGTGAGTCTTTTGAAAATTACATTTTTCACCACAGGTTTTTGGAAAATGCAGGAAAGAAAAAGAAAATGCATTTTTTTATAACAAAGTTGTCACTCAAGAAGAGATTTCTAACACACATAGGCATACTTCGAATTATACCCCAAAATACATTCTGCTACTTCTCTCAAGTATGGCGATACCACATAAGTGAGATTTTTTCACAGCCTAGTCATATACAGGGACACACAAACCAAGGGAGCACCTTCAGGAATCTTAAGGGCAAACATTACATATCTAACTTCCCAACTACAGATGATGATTTTTTTTTTAAGTCCTGGAGCACCAGGACAGTGGAAACACCTATAAAATAACCACATTTTGTGGAATAAACACCCCAAAGTATTTAGGAGACATGGTGAGTATTTGGAAGTTTTTTTTTTGCCACAAGTTTTTAGAAAGTGGGGAAAAAAACTTGAAGTGTATTTTCTTTTTTTTTTTTTTTTACACAAAGTTGGCAATTTAACCACTTAACCCCCGAACCATTTGGCTGGCCAAAGACCAGAGCACTTTTTGCGATTCGGAACTGCGTCGCTTTAACTGACAATTGCATGGTCGCGCGACGCGTCTCCCAAACAAAATTGATGTATTTTTCCCACAAATAGAGCTTTCTTTTGGTGGCATTTAATCACCTCTGCGGTTTTAATTTTTTGCCCTATAAACAAAAATAGAGCGTCAATTTTGAAAAAAAAAAAAACAAATTTTTACCTTTTTGCTATAATATCCCCCCAAAATATATAAAAAAAAATATTTTTTTCCTCAGTTTAGGCCAATTCGTATTTTTCTAAATTTTTTTTAATCAAAAATATCGCAATAAGCATTTGATTGGTTTGCACAAAAGTTATATAGTGTCTACAAAATAGGGGTTAGTTTTATGGCATTTTTATTTCACTAGTAATGGCGGTGATCTGTGATTTTTATCGTGACTGCGACATTATGGCGGACACATCGGACAACTTTGACACATTTTTGGGACCATTGTCATTTTTACAGTGATCAGTGCTATAAAATTGCACTGATTACTGTAAAAATGACACTGGCAGTGAAGGGGTTACCCACTAGCTGGCTAGGAAGGGGTTAAGCGTATCCTAGGGAGTGATTCTAACTGTTAGGGGGCGTGGCTACAAGTGATTCGTAATGAGTCATAGCTCCCGATCACAGGGAACTATGATCAGTGTCAGTAGACAGAATGAGGAGATGCTTGTTTACATTAGGATCTCCCCGTTCTTCCTCTCCGCCAGACTATCGCGGGTATCCACGCCGACAGAGTCCACGGGACCCGCGATCCTACTCACGGGGCTTGTGGCAGGGGCGTGCACGTGACCACATGGCGGCAAATTCAAAGGGACATACAGGTACGCTCATTTGCCCAGCCGTGCCATTCTGCCAATGTATATGTACATGCGGTGGTCGGCAAGTGGTTAAGAAGATCTTTCTCACACACAGTATGGAAATACTTAGAATTATACCCCAAAACACATTCTGCTACTCCTCCCATGTATGGCAATACCACATGTGAGACTTATTACACTGTCTGAGCTGATTATTTAAATCGGACATTGTATCTTGTGTATCACACAAATCAACCAGCATACTTGTTAAAATAAATACGGTATATCAGTTCAGTTAATATTTTTTGTGTGTATAGGTTTGTCACTAGACAAGTTTATGCAACTGTACGGGAATCAATGACCATTTTCCACTTATATACATTTGTGTTAACTGTATGACTTACTTAAGCATTTATTTGTACCAGACTATGGTGATGCCAATGTACCATTATAAAATAGTTAACATGTTCTGCACATGTATGGGCAGCTTAACCACTTAAAGCTTTTTTTTACCCCAACACTTCATATTCCTGATATGTACCATGTACGACACAGTATCCATTTTCTTTGTATTGCTTCCTTTACGTGAAATCCCTGGTATTCCGGCTAGTCCCCTACCTGGAAATGCAGAATCACATATATATATATACACAGTATCTTGCGAAAGTAAATACAAACCTCACATTTTTGTAAATATATTATATCTTTTCATGTGACAACACTGAAGTAATTACACTTTGCTACAATGTAAAGTAGTGAGTGTACAGCTTGTATAACGAATGTAAATTTGCTGTCCCCTCAAAATAACTCACACAGCTATTAATGTCCAAACCGCTGGCAACAAAAGAGAGTACACTCCTAAGTGAAAATGTGTAAATTGGGCTCAATTAGCCATTTTCCCTCCCCCGGTGTCATGTGACAGTGTTACAAGGTCTCAGGTGTGAATGGGGAGCAGGTGTGTGAAATTTGGTGTCATCGCTCTCACTCTCTCATACTGGTCACTGGAAGTTCAATATGGCACCTCACGGCAAAGAATCTGGGAAAAAAAAAAAAAAAAAAAAAAGAATTGTTGCTCAATATAAAGATAGCCTAGTCTATAAGAAGATTGCCGAGACCCTAAAACTGAGCTGAAGCACGTGACCAAGACCTTTGAGAGGACCGATTCCACTCAGAACAGGCCTCATCATGGTCGACCATAGAAGTCGAGTGCACATGCTCAGCGTCTTATCCAGAGGTTGTCTTTGGGAAAATAGACGTACGAGTGCTGCCAGCATTGCTGCAAAGGTTGAAGGGGTGGGGGGTGAGCCTGTCAGTGCTCAGACCATACACTGCATCAAATTTGTCTGCATGGCTGTTGTCCCAGAAGGAAGCCTCTTCTAAAGATGATGCACAAGAAAGCCCGCAAACAGTTTGCTGAAGACAAGCATACTAAGGACATGGACTACTGGAACCATGTCCTGTGGTCTGATGAGACCAAGATAAACTTATTTGGTTCAGCTTGTTTTAAGCAAGTTTGTCGGCAACCAGGTGAGGAGTACAAAATCAAGTTGATCTTGCCTACAGTCAAGCATGGTGGTGGGAGTGTCATGGTCTGGGGCTGCACAAGTCCTGCCAGCACTGGGGAGCTACAGTTCATTGAGGGAACTATGAATGCCAACATGTACTGTGACATACTGAAGCAGAGCATGATCCCCTCCGGAGACTGGGCCGCAGGGTAGTATTGCAACATGATAATGACACCAAACACACCTCCAAGATGACCACTAACTTGTTAAAGAAGCTGAGGGTAAAGGTGATGGACTAGTCAAGCAGGTCTCCAGATCTAAACCCTATTGAGCATCTGTGGGGCATCCTCAAATGTAAGGTGGAGGAGCGCAAGGTCGCCAACATTGTGTTGCTATGGGCATTTGTATAGTGACTTTATTGCAATAATATAGAGTTTAGATTTAGTAACAGCATGTGTCTACAAAGGCCTTTTCCCCCTCCATTGATATGTAAATAAACCAGCTAGAGGAAGTTGGTGTTTGCAGGAAGTGGGTGGGAGGGGCATGGAGAGGGTTTGAAAGAGACATGTTTTTGGACAGGGAAACGGTTGTGTTTGGAGGACAAAGAGAAAACACATGGCTTCCAGGAGCTGGAGAACTTTGAGGACGCTCTTGTGAATGAATGAATGAATAACTTGTATAGCGCTACAATGCGAACTGAATCGCCTCAAGGCGCTGTATTGGCGTTTGGTTGTCGAGCTTCTAGAAGAGGTAGGTCTTGAGTTTCTTCCTGAAGGCCTGATGGTTTTCTTCCATGCGAATGTCGGTTGGTAGAGCGTTCCATAGCCGTGGTCCTTGGACAGCGAATCTCCGTTCCCCCTTTGATTTGTAGCGGAATTTAGGAATGATGAGAAGATTTTGATTAGCCGATCGAAGACTGCGATTCGGTGTGTAGTGTTTTATTTTCTCACGAAGGTATTGCGGAGCGTTTCCATTTGCGCATTTGTGGGTGAGGCAGAGGGTCTTGAATGCGACCCGATTCCTTACATTTAGCCAATGTAGGTTCCTCAGGGAAGGGGAGATCGATTCCCAGGGTTTTTTACCTGTTATCAGTCTTGCCGCAGTGTTTTGGATAAGTTGTAAGCGTGCAAGTTGATATTGGGGTAATCCTATGTAAAGGGAGTTAGCATAGTCAAGTCGAGAATTGATGACTGTTCCAACTACCACTGCTTTGTCCTCCTTTGGAATGAAGGGGATAAGTCTGCGTAGCAGGCGGTGTAGATGGTGAGATCCACTGACCACTGCTCCTATTTGGGCATCCATTGACATTTCTGAGTCAAAACGGACTCCGAGACTCTTGGCCTTGGTCCTAGTGGTGATGGTCCGTCCAAAGATGGTAGGAGGTGTCCAAGGGATCTTGGTTAGGGGGTTATGATTTGCATGTAGAATAAGAAGTTCTGTTTTTAATTCATTAAGTTTGAGGGAGCTAGTGGTCATTTAGTCGTCTATCAGGGTGAGGCATTTTCCTAATTGCTGATGATGGTCTTTTTGTCCGGTGATACGAAAATATAATTGAGTGTCGTCGGCGTACGAGTGGAAGCAGAGGTCTGATGTTCTGATGATGTTGAGGAGTGGGCGAATGTAGATGTTGAAGAGCACTGGCGACAAGGGTGATCCTTGAGGGACTCCACAGGAGATTGCCCGGGTTTCAGAGGTGAAAGCTCCCAGTTTCACTGTCTGAGAACGATTTCTTAAGAAGGATGCGAACCATTGTAGATCTGAGCCAGTGACTCCTGCTACTTCTGTAAGGCGGATGAGCAGAGTATTGTGGTCCACAGTATCGAACGCTGCACTGAGGTCCAATAGTACCAGGAGACATGAATCTCCATCATCCGCTGCTTCGAGGGCATCATCCCAAATCTTCAGGAGTGCGGTTTCTGTCCCATGGCCTGGGCGGAATCCTGATTGTAGAGGGTCCAGGAGTGTGTGTCCAGGTGGCGTTGTATCTGTTGTACTACCGCTTTCTCCATAATCTTGGAGATGTTGTTGAGGCTAGTTATCGGTCTGCGGTGGTTAGGGTCCCGGGGGTCGAGGTTGGGTTTCTTTAGCAGGGGTTTAATGATGCCTTGTTTGAGGGCGCCTGGAACAATCCCTTCTTTGAACGATTGGTTTATGAGGTGCGTTATGGTGGGAGCCAGGATGTCGGAGCATTCTTTCAGGAGTTTTGTGGGGATGATGTCAATGGAGGATGTGCTGTCTCTGAGATTTTTGATGATGTTTTTAGTAGTCTCCGTGGTGATTGGGATCAGAGAAAACTTTGGTGGTTGTGGGAAGTTTGTGTCGTTATCGACTTTTTGCTCTGAATGCCTGCCGTCGGATGTCTTTTTCTGATCAATTGTTTTCCTGATGTTGTCGATTTTATTGATGAAAAAATCTGATAGTTCATTGCAGAAATCTTGGGTTTCATTAGCGGGGGGCTCTAAGCATGCCGGGTTCATCGACTGAGCGACTATTTTAAAGAGTTCCCGAGGCGGTTTAAGGCCGCTGAGATGGTATTTGAGAAATAGCCTTTTTTTGCTTTGAAGATTGCCTTCTGATAATTCTGTGTCAGTCCTTTGTATTTTGTGTGATTTTCCTTGGTGGGATTTATTCTCCATGCTCTTTCGGCTCTTCTGCGTTCTTGCTTGAGGAGCGTGAGCAAGCTATTGAACCATCCTGCGTTTTTTTTCTCTTGATGAGTGTTCTGCTCTTTGGAGCCACTGAGTCTGCTGATTGTAGTAATACATTGTTTAGGGCGCTGAGAGTTTGCTCCGATGAGTGGGATAAATTCAGAGTTGCTATTTTGTTAGATAAGGTGGTTTTGAAGGTATCGGAGTGCAGTTTTTTCTGCGATCTGGTCCAATGAGTTGTTGTTGCAGGTTTCTGTTTTTGGTGGGTGATGTTGGTGGAGATTTTGAATTTGATGGCGTGGTGATCTGTCCATGGTAGTGGTATGTTGTCTACTGTGTTGATGTCCAGATTTTGTTTGAAGATGAGGTCCAGAGTGTGTCCTGACCCGTGTGTGGGGGTCTTTATCAGTTGCTGGAGACCCAGTTCTTCCAGTTGGCTGATGCAGGCGGTCGCGATCCGGTCTTGGGTAGAGTTTGCCCAGAGGTTGAAGTCTCCAAGTACCAGGAGGTTTTTGGATTTCAGTGTGTGTATTGAAATAAACTCCGTGAGGGGTGTAAGCAGATTGGTCTTTGGTCCTGGTGGTCTGTAGCAAAGTAGAATGTGGGTGGTGTCATGGGGTGTTGATTGAAGATGTAGCATCATTGTTTCCATAAAAGGCACTGGGTTCTGTAAGATTGGTTTGGTGAGTGCTAAGTGCGATTTAAAAATCACTGCTAGGCCTCCTCCTTTTTTTCCTATCTGATGTTCCGTTAGGATCCTGTAGTTCTCCGGCACCAATTCGGTGAGGATGGGGTTGCAGTCGGGTGTTAGCCAGCTTTCCGTGATGAAGAGGCAGTCTATATTGTTTTGGGTGATGAAGTCGTGTACTTCTAGTCTGTGTTTGGCTGCAGATCTGGTGTTGATCATGGCGCATGTTAATTGATGTGGTTGGGTTGGTGTCTTCCTGTTTTTGCAGGTTGATTGTAGGTCGGTCTTTAATAGACGTTCTTTTCGTAGAATTTTTTGAATGGAGGATGGCAATGTTGCGGTGGTATTTCTTAGTCTGTGGAGGACTTCTGCTGAATATTTAAAGTAGCACATGGCCAGAGGATGAAGTTAATGGTCCTGGGATGACTGATCTGAAGATCCTGATCCGGATCCGGGTTTATCCTGTTATCAGTCTAGGTATCAACTTGCCGCCGTGTAGAGGCTAAGTAAGCCAGCAAGTGATCATGTAGTGCCCTATGTATGAGGATGATGATCCTGGTCCGGATCCGGGTTTGTCTTGTTATTAGTCTAGGTATCAGACTTGCCGCCGCGTAGAGGCTAAATAAGCCAGCAAGTGATCATGTAGTGCCCTATGAGTGAGGAAATTGGTTTTGATGGGTAGTAGGTTCCTGGCTGTTCCAGCTGCCTCTGCTTGTCGCGAGCGATCCTGGACCAGAAGAATGCTGCTGGTGACAGCTGCGGTGTGTTGCTTAGTTGGAGCGAATAGTTCCTGTAGGGGAGGAGGGGGCCTGTTGAACCTACCTCCCTCTCGTTGATCCAGAGGAAGGCGAAAAAAAACCCAACTGTGCTAGCCAATTGCTCAGCGGGGGAAAAAAATTCCTTCCTGACCCCGAGAGGCGGTCGGACCGAGTGTCCTGGATCAACTGCTAGTGGGGGGGGGGGATTCCCAGAGCTTACCTGCTTGGAGATAGTCCCTGAAGCGCTTGCTGTGTTGCGTGGTGCTTCTGCGATGAAGTCCGGTTGCTGGGTAGGGGTGTGCTGAAAGGGGTGGGCACGCCGGCCTGCAGAAAGGAGGAAAGGATAAGCTAAGGGGTGGGATGAGGTGGGATGAGTCTCATCCGCAGCCGGTTTCTTCCCCGTCTATCAAGCTAGAACCGGGGCGATGGGGCTGCGGATGTTGCCCCACCTGGGGGACTGACCTGTGCTGGAAGGAGTGCCGGTGGTGTCTGCTTGGGGGTCCTGGAGGTCCTGGGATGTCCTTGTGGTGGCTGGGTGGAGAGGGTGCAGGTGCTGGTGTAGGGGGGGGATGGGGGGGTCCGGTGTGAGGGTGTCCGGCCGCGTGGGTGCCTGGATAGGGGCGACCTGACGCCGATAGGGCCGGAGATCCGGCGCCGGCCGGACTAGGCCGGAGCCGCGGTGTTTCCTGAGACCGCCTGCCCGGAAAGGCTGGTGGGAGGCGGCTGGTGACGGCGGCGGTGGGGGATGGCTGGCTCAGTTGTCAGGGGCGGGGGGGGACTCGTACCTGGTCCTCGAGCCTGAGAGGGAGGGAAGGGGGGCTTGAGTGCCCATTGAGGGCTGCTATGATCTGCTATGATCCGGGAGGCAGGAGAGAGGCAGGGGGCCTGCAGAAGCCGGAGCTTCTGACGGAGCTGCTGTCAGCACGTCCACACATCCAGCATCCAGCAGCATCCAGCTGTGAATGGAGGAGTTACAGCTGGAGTATAGCAATCCCATAGGACACACATCATGTGAGTTGGACTTTGAACAAGGAACTATGAAGGACATCTTAACCCCTAAGTTGAGTAACTGTTTAGTTTACTTAAAGTGGAAGTAAACCCTTCCACATGACTTTGGCCTACAGGTAAGCCTAGATTAAGGCTTACCTGTAGGTCCAATAAATATCTCCTAAACCTACATGGTTTAGGAGATATTTAGCGATGAAAAGGCATCGCTTTCTACGGCGCATGCGCCGTAGACAGCGGCGCGCAGGCACACTGAGGGCGCACTGAGTATGCCGATCTCACGGCAATATGCCGATCTCGTGCGCAAGCGCGGGAGTGACGTCATCGCCGCTCCAGCGAATGATAGCGCTGGAGCGGCGAGACCCGGAAGTCACTCCAGCCCTGGATGGCGGCGAAGAAGATCGAAGATAAGGACCGCTTCGGGGGCTTCGTTTTCAGGTAAGTTTTTCATAATGAGCTAGTATGCTGTGCATACACTAGCTCATTATGCCTTTGCCTTGCAGGGTGTCTTTTTTTTTTTTTTTTTTTTTTTAAAGAGGCTTTACTTCCTCTTTAATGTGTACATATTATACATGCTTATATGTCTAGATTATATATATATATATATATATATATATATAGATATTTTGTAAAGCTAGAAGTTGTGTTGTATTGTTCATCCTACAGTTTGTATGTGCAGACTTTTCTTTGTAAAGCATTGATACACTTCAGAAGTCTAAGCTTCCTTGGTTTTACCACAATAACTTGTTAGATAAATGCAAGCATAACAAACATCCACCAGCTCTGTGATCCGGTCATGTGGAAGAGAACTCCAGTGGCAACCTGTGAAGCTCTGGTGAACTCCAGGCAAAAGAGGGATAAGGCTGTGGTGGACAAAAATGGTGGCCACACAAAATTGACACTTTGGCCCAATTTGAACAATTTTCCCTTAGGGGTGTACTCACTTTTGTTGCCAGCGGTTTAGACATTAATGTTGCGTTATTTTGAGGGGACAGCAAATTTACTCTGTTATACAAGCTGTACACTCACTACTTTACATTGTAGCAAAGTGTCATTTCTTCAGTGTTGTCACATGAAAAGATATAATAAAGTATTTACAAAAATGTGAGGGGGGTACTCACTTTTCTGAGATACTGTACAGGATTCTGCACAGCCGGCCCACACTGTAGCAGTAAAGTTACAGTGAGCGGTCGGCAAATGGTTAAATGAATGAATATTACAAACCTCTTAGGAGTATTTTCTCGATAATGCCAACTAAAGGGCTCCACTGTCATACCAAGAATGATAACGCGTGTTGGAACGCGAAATGCATAGAAGCTAGGTCTGACACACACGCTACGTCACCTCCACTGGGGGGGTTGCCTAATGCATAGCATACACCACTGGCCAGATAGCGCTGTCTGAACGGACTTCCACCGCACTAGGTGTTTGATATATTGATGCACTCCCCTGCTGGAAAATATCGTAAGTGACATTTTTTAACAACAAACAATACTACACTATATCTACCTTCCCCGGCTTTTTTTTTGGTGGAGCTTGATTTTCAGATGTGGGAGATTGGAGCGGAGGATAGATAAAGATTTGATCTGGCTGCCTGGGCTCATTCGACCAAGTTCACCATACATGTGAACAAATCGATTGAAAAAAGATCATTGAATGGTTTACAGGATTCACGGAGGTACTTCATGTCTTATGGTCACTTGCTGGCCAGGGCCATCTGGTGAACGCAATTTGCTGTCACTTTGGGTGAAAAGTCACGAATATTATTTGGAACCCGGATTTTATTTCTCACATGGTGTTGGAGTTGGATCATCTAGAAAGAATTTTGGAGCCGGTTTTGAACTTCATGATATATTTGTTTGAGCAATCAAATATATTAATTATTTTTTCTGAGACATTTGTGCACATGTATAAAGTGAAGCCATTTACTAATACACGTTTATACATAGTTTTGAATGTATACATACTATTTGTATAAATCACGGTTTGAATTCTAATGATTGCATTGGGAGCGCCCTTTACCATAGCATTCATACCAAGAATGATGCTTGCATGCTAAGGAAATGAGCAAGACAATAAATGAGGAAATGTAAAAAGAATTTCACAATGATCACGCTTTAGTAGAATGTATGAGGATAAGGAACAAAAGTACAACTTTCATTCCACAGTAAACTAGTAACCCTTGGTTTATACCTGATATTATGCAACAAACAAGGTTTTGCGTTTTAAAAAGTGCTACTTACATTTGGACTTCTGTACAGTGCTTTGAAAAAGTATTCACACCCCTTGACATTTTCCACATTTTGTGATGTTACAACGAAAAATGTAAATGTATTTTATGTGATAGACCAACACAAAGTGGCACATGTGAAGTGGAAGGAAAATGATAAATGGTTTTCTAAACGTTTTACAAATATTTGTAAAGTGTGGCGTGCATTTGTATTCAACCCCCTTTACTCTGAGACCCCCTACTAACATCTAGTGAGACCAATTGCCTTTAGAAGTCACCCAATTAGACAATAGAGTCTACCCATTATAAATATAGCTGTTCTGTGAAGCTCTTAGAGGTTTGTTAGAGAACTTTAGTGAACAAACAGCATCACGAAGGCCAAGGAACACACCAGACAGGTCAGGGATAAAGTCGTGGAGAAGTTTAAAGCAGGGTTACGTTTAAAAAAAATATTCCAACCTTTGAACCTCTCACAGTGTAATGTTCAATCCATCATCCAAATATGGAAAGAGTATGGCACAAGTGCAAACCTACCAAGACATGACCGTCCACCTAAACTGACAGGCCGGGCAGGGAGAGCATTAATCAGAGAAGCAGCCAAGAGGCCCAATGGTATCTCTGGGGGAGCTGCAGAGATCCACAGCTCAGGTAGGAGAATCTGTCCACAGGACATTAGTCGTGCACTCCACTAATCTGGCCTTTATGGAAGAGTGGCAAGAGGAAAGCCATAAGAAGTCTTGTTTGCAGCTTGCGAGAAGCCATGTAGGGGACACAGCAAACATGTGGAAGAAGGTGCTCTGGTCAGATGAGACCAAAATTGAACTTTTTGGCCTCAAAGCAAAACGCTATGTGTGGTAGAAGACTAACACTGCACATCACCCTGAAATATGGTGGCGACAGCATCATGGTGTGGGGATGCTTTTCTTTAGCAGGGACAGGGAAACTGGTCAGAGTTGATAGGAAGATGGATGAAGTCAAATACAGGGCAATCAAGAAAACCTGTTAGAATCTGCAAGACTTGAAAATGGGGCGGAGGTTCAATTTCCAGGAAGACAATGGCCCTAAACATACAGCCAGAGCTACAATAGAATGGTTTAGATCAAAGCATATTCATGCGTTAGAGTGGCTCAGTCAAAGTCCACACCTAAATACAATTGAGAATCTGTGGCAAGACTCGAAAATTACCATTTACAGACGCTCTCCATCCAATCTGACAGAGCTTGAGCTATTTTGCAAAGAAGAATGGGCAAAAACGTCACTCTAGATTTGCAGCGAAAGGTAATTCTGCAAAGTATTGACTCAGGGGGCTAAATACAAATGAATGCCACACTTTTCAGATATTTGTAAAAAAAATTAAAATTTAAAACCATTCAT
This sequence comes from Lithobates sylvaticus, assembly GCA_028564925.1. Taxonomy (NCBI): domain Eukaryota; kingdom Metazoa; phylum Chordata; class Amphibia; order Anura; family Ranidae; genus Lithobates; species Lithobates sylvaticus. The sequence goes on from CM053031.1 coordinate 123,688,869, forward strand.
TATTTTCCTTCCATTTCACAATTATGTGCCACTTTGTGTTGGTCCATCACAATGCCAATACAATACATTTACGTTTTTGGTTGTAACATGACAAAATGCAGAAAATGTCAAGGGGTATGAATACTTTTTCAAGGCCCTGTATATCTTTCAACCACACAGGGCTTTTTTTTTTATGCGCTATAAAAAAAAATGCCTTAGCTACCTTGAAGTAGGGTTGAAACCAATCATATATTTGTATGGAGAGATGAAAAATGATCCAGTAAATTTTACTGATGATGTTGGGGAAAAAATATTTTCAATGCTGTGATGATTTGAGGTATTTTAGCTCGTTGGTAGCACCAAACAGCGAATCCACTCCACAAAGGCCATTTTAGCTGCCCACTTTTATTGAAGTAAAGATTCACAGTAGAATAGTTTCCCTCACAGGGGTTCTCACCATCAATGTGTCAAAACAAACAGTACTCCACCTCATGGCTCTTCTCAGCTTAGGCCTCCTGCCTTGGTCCTCCAGACTGTGAAACACACCGTCCCCGTTCACTAAACGCTGAACCTTCCTCAGCTCTTACTGTATCTCCTGCAGCTCTCTGCTGCTACATTCTCACAGGCTCGGCCTTTCACTGTCCCTGCATGGACAGTACAGAGTAACGTGCTCCTAACAGCTCCCTTGCACAGACCGACGCCCTCGGGAGGGTGGGCCCACTAACCTCGACTCCCAGCTCTAACATAAGCTCAGTGCACACCTGGCTTATTTGTGTGCCTGTATTCCGCAAAACCTGGCCCAAACTGCCAAAACAAACAGTGGCACAGGCTTGCCTCTCTACAATGCCTGGAAGGTATATAGCAAGATGGCATGCACTTTTTGAGCTGGCTAAAAAGGGTGTGTATCATGGATTTGATTTACTAACGGCAAATAGGCTGTTCAGTCTGCAAGAGATATTTCCCCTAGCTCTGTGTATGCAATAAAAAAAAAAAGACTTTGTAAAGAATACCCAATTGCCTGCAAGAAACCGTATTACTTGCACATGATTGGGTGATAGAAGTCAGAGTTTTACTTGTTCACCAAGCTAAGTAAAAAATCCCTTTAGTAAATAAACCCCCTCAACACAAGTATCTTTAAATACACCGCCAGGTTTTACTGCTAGCAAGGGCTCCATTAATAGATTTATTCCCACTTACTGTCCCGGTGACATCTAGAATCCCTGTTTTTATTGCTGCCTGTGTCCCTGTTGCAGGCGTTTCCTCACTTTCTGTCTGCTGAAATGGCGGTCACCATGACAGCAAGTGAAGGGAATCTCTCATGGAGCCCCAGACAGCAGTAAAACCCTGACAGGGGTTCTAAACCTTACCCATTGTATGTATCCCAAACACATATATATATATATACATATATATATATATATATATATATATATATATATATATATATATATAGTTTTGGCTGGACATACATTTTAAATACCCTAGCCATGACTTTCACACGTTGATGACACTTGGAGGACTGTAATGTTTGTGTTGCATTTTCACAGTTTTAGGTACAAGTGATGGGAATGGGCTCTGACTAGCTGTCTAAATATTTTTATTAGAAAGAGAAGAGTTAAAAAAAAAAAAAAAGCTTAAGAGCAATAATTGGACTCCTATATTTGTTTCGAAATGTATTATGATCATATGGTTCTTAATTGATGTGAATCTTTTCTTGACAGAGGTGAATGATAGCAAAATATGAACAATCCAAACATTGGCATTTCCAAACCCTCACACAGGCAGGCAAATGAACATGGGGTGAGGATTAGGAGTCACAAAATAGCAGCAATTTTAGCCTGCTTAGCTTACTTTTATGATGGACACCGCCTAATAAAGTGTACTGTTAGGCAGAGGTGCATCTAACTGGAGGGTGGTCATTGTCACAGTCTGGATAACTGGTTTGTACACTAGCACAACTTGTTCTTGGTAAGGACACATCTTACTTGCAGCAATAGCATTTGGAGATCAAAGTCTCTTTTAATGCAAGCCTAAAGCACACATAATTAATGTGTACAGTTCCGGACATGGCAATCCACAGATGTTCCTCCACCAATGCTCTTCACTGTGCTCCAGTACACTTCAGAACAAAAAGGCTCCACATGCCCACATACATATACACTGTATGAACTTTACAAACCGAAAATTATTTTGGACTTGTGCTGGTTCTGTTTTGCACTACCCATGATGAATAAACCCCATTAGAATTCCTTCACATCTTTCAACCAAAATGATAGCAAGAATAATAATAATAATAATAATAATAATAATAAATAGCCTGGAGGCTTCCAGTGGGGTCATTATAACTTCGCTCCAGTCTAATGAAAATTCAGGATGACGTTTACATGAGATACTGTTAAATCAATGAATGCAACCAACCAGCCAACTAATTTACTTTCTTCTTTTCATATTAGCAAATCTAATATGCTGACCAGGATTAGGTACCCTGAAAAATGCTGTGCCCCAGTAACCAACATATAACAGGCAGCTTTGTTTGTAAGAGCCTTGTCATGACATATTTATGCCATTTAAAGAACTCAAGTCGTATTATTTTGTGAAGGAAAAAAAAAAAAAAAAAAACACGGTTTCATGCATGTATTCCTTCATACAATCATATTAAATTCAAGTAGTGTAGAGTCTGAAGCATATAGAAGCCCACAGTTGAAATAAGGCTTCTAGTGAGAGTACTTGCCCTGTAGGCTGGCATAGCAAAGGCTGGCACGTGACTCAAAAAAATGTGCATTATTTTATAAACGTTTGGCAAGTGAGAACGTTATGTATATGTGCTTCAGCTGTCTATTTACCTGTTTGATTACATATGGTCTCTAAGACATCCTTTTCTGTCCTGATGATGCAGGGGAAGCTCTAACATAATGCATTCCAATTCCCCAAAATATGACTTTTACTGAAAAAGCATGATACCTTATTTTATACTACATTAAAAAACATTTTTTTCTTCAAGCCTCACCATTCAAACTACTTATAGTAAAACATTGTTCAATACTTGCATGGCATCAGCAGCCTTAACATACTTCAAAAGAGGCTCAAAACCAGACTCAAAATGTTAAAACCACCATAGCTGATGTCAGCAGGTTTTGTAATTAATTTAATTATGGCAGGCAGCGTTCTGAATGTCAATATGCCATTTCCACACTCTGACGAAGCTGGCACTCTTGGGCAATTTGGTTTACAGAGTACAGAGTGCAGAGCAATCCACCGAGCGTCTGCACATGGATATTTAGTTACATATATCCTGCATCATGTGCTTGACTTGCTGCATCAGCAATTGGCGATTTTATTTATCCATTACGTTTTGTGTTATCAGCAGAAAAAGCAGTTACATTTAAAGTGTGACTGTTGAAAATGTATTCTTAGAGATTACACTATAATTTCATAGGACTGGTCAATAAAGTGTACTGACCTAGCACTTTTTTCACCCTCACATTTCTTGCAATTGCTGGCTGCTTCATGTCCCTTTTGTTTACCAGTCTGACAAGCATTCCACAGAAAAGAACAGGTGGTCTATCTGTGAGCCAGAAAGTTAAGAGTAATATTAGAGAATTAAAGAGAGAGCTAGAGAGGGGTAAACAAATGTAGAGCAAGAATTAAGAAGCCAGACAGATATGTGGTGGATGGAGATCCTAGAATGCAGGAAAGCAAGAAAAAGGAAAGGGAATTGTTAAGTGTACAGATGTTTTGGCATATGTGAGACTGATTCACTGAAGTGTGTACGTCTGAAATTTAAAACACGGTCGTGTGCCCGGCCCTAAAAAATTTTTACTAAGACTTCTAAGAGCAAGCAAATGAAAAGCATGGCCATTTTTCTTCTAAATGTTATTTTTAAATTGTAACTGACCATCACACATCAGTGCATCAAGCCCAACAATTAGAAGCAAAGTCTATAGCAATGTGAGCAAGGTAATAATTAGCTTTGATGTGGCTGACAGTGCAGCCTTGTAAGTGTACGGTGGGGGTGGTTACATATAATAAGCAGCCTGTCCCCATTTCAAACATTTGCTTTGAAACCTACAACTCCAGATGAAAGAAGGAAGGCTTATATGTTATATATTTTAGTATGCCAGTTTGTAAAAGGACCAGCCCTGCTACTCTACTCACTGAAGAGTACACGAATATTCCATCATTACTATACAGTATTATACGGGATAAAGAAAGAACAAAATATTTTGGTTGCTTTTACTGGTTTAGAACATTATGGTCACATACTTGTTCCAACATACGTATACAAGCCACATGAAAAAAGACGCAAATATGCCATCTGATGGCAGGCCACATTACTGTAGGCTTTGCTGTAGTCTTGAAAAATAGTTCAGTGTATCTGTCTGGTATGCCTAAAACGCACTTCCACTTGGTCTATAGTGATCAGCGAGGGGGCAGCAGATCAACAAGGCAAAAGGTGAAAGGGGGGGGGCGGGGTGGTGGCTCGCAGTGCTCGGCATGCAGTTAGTGAGGACATTTATTATACCGACAGTGGTCTGGGAAAGGAATGCTTCACAGAGGGGAAAATATGGCAACACATTGGAATTGGGAAGGCAGAACTGGATATACTGGCGCATCTTGGAATTACGTGGATGCTTTATTTATACACATAATAAAAAGTTTCTTGTTGTAGCTTAATTATTGTCAAGCTAATAAGCAGAAAGGTGAAAATATTTAGAGACTATATAAATTCACCTGACCAACAGCTTGGGCTGTACCAAAACTAAAATGTGTGTGCGCAAGAATACTATGCCCTAGTTATGTATGGCTAAATACATAAGTGTAGCTTTCTGTACAGTCAACCTTATGTACCCATTTTACATATAACCCATGTACAGAACGTTTAGGCATAGTTTAGCTAAGTGTATATTGACAAATTCATTTATCAGAACCTCAGCAACATTAAAAGTACAAGAAACATGTTTTTTATATTGTAATACCTATATAGCAACAAAGATGGAGCCTCTTTTCAAGAAATAAAATGGAAGGCAAGTGTAAACAGTCCTAGTTCACAAAAGCGCAAAAAAAATCAACTAAAATGGACCTGTGGCTCAGTAATGCACAAAGTGCAGTGCAAGGATGTTTTATCAAAATATAATGCACCCTACGTTTAAAAAGTATTTGCCACTTAACCCCAGATGTCTTGTGATTTAAGAAAATCACTACTGAAGCATATGCAACTTAACTTAGCTGAGCAAGCTAAACATAAATAAAAAAACCCAAAAAGATAAAATGTTCTGACAGCTGCACAAGGCAAACAGTTATCAGGGAAGCATTTGTTTCCAGAGACAATTTAACTGGAAGGAAGATGCATCTAACTTAAGATAAAGAATACATGTAACGACACCCCGAGTATGAAAGGGGTTAAAGTCGTTTAGGACATTCCCTCGCAATACCTTTTCAGAAAAATGTTGAGATAATATCTTCACAATTGGGACCTTTTGGGGGGGGGGGGGACGGGTGGGGGGAGACAGGATAACCGTCTTTGACAGGTATCCTGTTCCCACTTCCGGGAGTCCGGGCCACGGCCCGTGACATCACCGCTGGGCTCCTTCTTCCTCTCCCTGTCGCCGGGCCAGTAGGAGAGACGAGCGGGGCCTCGCGCATGCGCAGTAGGGTTCCTTGCGTGAAGCCGTAAGGTACCCTTAGCCGCAATGGCGGCGGCAGCACCCGACAGCCGATTGAAACATCAGCTGCGGTGCAGACATTGCGGGACTCCAGGACAGGTAAGTGTCCTATTGTTAAAAGTCAGCAGCTGCAGTATGTGTAGCTGCTGGCTTTTAATTTTTTTGGACGGAACACCGCTTTAACAATACCTGGAGCTCTTCCATTTTCTGTATCAGTGCTCTGTGCTGTAATGCTGGATATATGAAAATTTTCCACAATATAGTAGCATCAAAAAACAAAATAAAAAAACAACATATAGATGGTAGGTATTTCCTGACCTCACTAAAACAGGATAACACAAGATTGTCAATATTACGCTTCCAAATCTGAAGACGTGGATTACTGCATCATGACCAGAGTAGAGATACAGGTTAGTTTAAAAAAGTATGCTTGTCTAATCAGAAAAAAGCTGTATCCAATCCTTTGGTACTGGAGGATGCAATGTCTTTAGTGCAGTCTTAATCTATGTAAACTTATTTCTCAAGATGCTGGTAAATGAGGGGTGCACAGAAACACGTGTAAATGAAAAGGACCAAGACATGCAGAGGAAAAGGAGAAAACATAAGCATCATGCTATCCTTCATTTGGATAACATGCCTATTTATGTTTAAGTATTTTAATTTAGGTAAGGTAGAAGTGCGCATTATAAATTAGGTACAGAGAGCATGCCACCTCTGCATCAAAGAAACCTGGGAGATGTTGTGCTATTCAGATGCAAGCATACCAACCAACATTGCCTAATCTCAAAAACTCATAACACACATTTTTTACTTCTATGACAAATATATTTGGCACCACAAACATATATAATTAAGCATAAGACCAAAGAATGTGAAAGCCCAAGCAAATGTTATACTGTACATTGATTGCATTAATAATGTTAATAATGTAGATGAGAGAATACAGTAGAAAAATATATTAACAAGCAAATAGAATACAAGCACATGACAAGTGAGTGAGATAGACCACAAATGCATTTTTTTTCCCTGTAGCGTAATATGCAGAAACCTTAGCGAGGGACAGTTAAAGGTCACTGGCTAATCCTTGTATTTTTACTAGTCACAAGATAAAAATGCATGAATATATAGAGGCTGATGCTAACTGGCATATTAGCCATGTAAAGTCAGGATGATTTAAAAAACAAAACAAAAAAAAAAACAACAAATTATATGGCCCTGTAATCATTAACCTAAAACTCTTTACATTTTAAAAGCAAGCAGTGTAAATACTTGAATTTTGCCAATGTACCTGATATCAGTCTCATGCATTCCCTGTATAGCAGGGCTGGCAAGTGAGAGGAAGAAAACACAATAGGATCCAATCAGTTTATGTGCTGACAAAAGTATGCAGATAAGAGGAGAAAGCAGAGTAACAGAGAGATGAGTTCATCACTGCCTGCTTCTCCTTTCACTAGCCAGCCACAGGATGACCTGGACACAGAAAGAGGGCTGAATGATGTTGACCATCAAACCGAGAACATCTAGGATCAGAAATAAAAACGATGTTGGAAATCTCTGGATTGAAGGTAAATATTGCAGTAAAGCTGGTTTTGTTATTTTAACTTTAACGAGCTATTAATTTTTATCTTAGGTTTGGCTGGAATTGTGCTTTAACTACACCAGTACATTTTCTTCTTTACTGTCACATGAATAGTCATTAAAATGAATAATAAAAACATTAGTTTGGACACATATTAACCTGGGACCTATGAATATATTTTACATTAAAGCCTTTCACTCATCCGGTACAAGCAGTCTGTGGATTCCAGTGGCAAGAATCAGCAGATTCCTGTCGCTGGAATAACCAGGACATGCAAATAGCAGCAGCTGCTCAGCCTATTTAAACTAATGACAGCGGCCACTGCTGTTCGCAGGTAGCCACAAACAGAGCAGTCACCTGCTGTTAGGGACAGATGTTCAAACCTGGATGCAGCCGACTGTGCATGGGCTTGGACAACCATAACCACAGCTATCCACTCTGTGTGCAGCTACGTGCAGGCAGCAGCAGCCGCTGTCAGCCTTAGCAGCTGCTGCTGTTCGCATTCCCCGGTTTTTCGAGCCGCAAGAACCTGCAAGCTGCATGTAACCAGCCATATATATGTGGCCTTAAAGTAGTATTAAACCCAAAAGCACACATTGATTATATTGCAGTTTACCAAGTCTTAGATGTGATGGCTGTATTCATTTTCTTTTTTTGCTTTTTTTCTTCTATTTTCCTCCTGAGCCAATCAGTCTGTTTTTCAACAGAAAATCTCTTGCAGTTACAGGGACGAGACAGACCATTACCACTGGCAAGGGTATTTAAAATGATCAGCTTTTATGTAAAACCTTTATACCAAACAAAAAAGAAAAAAAAAAAAAAGCTGTAACTGATTTTAAAATATTAGCTTAATTTTTTTTACAGTATTTAAATCTGCTAGTACTTCCAACACTTCCCTCCCCCCAACTGACAATGCTGCTGTCCAAATCTTCCCCCTGTGCTCAATCCTCTGGAGTGGTGTCTGTATAATACAGGTGTGTTACTTGACAGATCATCAGGGGGGAAATAGGGGGGGGGGGGGGGGTGGAGCCTTAAAATAAATAATAAAAAAAAAAAAGATAACCAATACAGCCACTACATCTGGTACAATTGGTAAACGGCAATAGATTACATTTTTAGGTTTTGGGTTCAATATCTATTTAATCTTCTGCATCAGGATATAACTGGTGTACGTTTTGGCATGTGAAATGTTTATTTTATAACCAAAAATGTAATTTATACAAAATGTTGTTTAGCATTCTTTTTAGATTTTAAATTGCTGACCTACTGGTGAGTGGATTCTGATTCATATCCAATATTTTTAACCACTTAAACTCACACCTGTATACCCCTTATGCACAACCACAATTTTACATTTTGTTTTGCTACGGGTCTGTTTACTGGGTGATAATGTTGTCATCACTTTCAACAAAGCATTACATATTTCCTTTTTCTCCCCAAGACAAGCAAAGCCATTTATGGATATTGTTTTCCAGAAAATAAAATTTTCTATTCAGATAATAGGCAAAAAAAAAAAAAAAAGAACAAAGTAAAAATACAAAAAAGAAAAATAAACAAACACTTTTTGACTTTTCTGTGGACAAGGCTGGGTTCACACTGGTACGACATACGCTCAGACTTTGGAAGCGCATGTGGCATGACCTGTGTAAATCAATGATTCCTTACGAGAGCCGTCCTAAAAGGTTCCTGCAGTACTTTGGTCTGACTTTGGGTCTTACTCAGCCCATTGAATATCATTGAAGTCAGGCTATCTTAACTCATCCGACTTTGGCATTCGACTTGTCCTTTGAGGATCTTGAAGGGGAATCCCACATCAAAATGTTGTTAAAAATTGGTCCCCCCCCCCCCCCCAAAATCCATAGCAGACCCTTATCCGAGCACAGACAAAAGGTGAGCAGCGCCATCTAAGTGCAGCATTATTCCAGACACTCAGGATGGCTCACAGACATCGGTGTACATCACAACCAGAAGTGATGTACACCGCTGTCTGAGCCATCCTGAGTGTCTGAAAGCGCTGGGAACCACTGGTGTCCCTGGACCCATCAGCTGCCTCTTCACCAGTGAGAAGATCACATTTCCCACAAGCGGATGAACCACATTATTAATCCCACATGCACTGACATCTCACACATCTTGTGAGTTACCAATTGCCTTTTATGGAATAAAATGTCTTAATGTTGCACTTAGATGGTGCTGCTCTCTGTCTTTGCCTTCCACAGAGTTACTTCTAGCCTGTCACGAGCTGGCAGCCATCCACAGTCAGCTTATCTAAGAACACTTCAACTGTCCTTGTGCCACAAATGTACCTCTCCACTCGATGTGAAAGAGTTCTAATTACCCACTCTCTCTTTATTCAGCTGATCGAGTGCACAGGATCGAATGTACTTTCTTTTGCCTTATCCGAGCATGCAGCCCTGCAGGTCAGATGACGTTACTGGATGGCCACGCCATTTGTCTATAAAAGGACTGGCAGAGAGCGGAGCTCGCATAACTGTGGGAGCTAGCATTGGGAGAAGACATCAGAGGAAGAAGAACCAGAGGCAGCAGAAGAACCAAAGGAAGAAGACAGCAGAGGAGGGAGAAGAACCGAAGAGGGAAGAAGACACCACCGGAGGACAAGGTGCTTTAGGGGGGGGCGCAGAGCCACCACTGCCCTAAAGCACCGCCTCCCTTCATGTTGAGGGCATGTGGCCTGGTACGATCCAGGAGGGGTGGGGTTGTCGCTCGCTCGTCGTTCCCCCCTTCTTTCCTGACCTACTGGGTTGGGTACTCGGAAAAGGGTCTGGTATGGATTTGGGGGGGGGGGCCAATGCCGTTTTTTTATATTTTGGTGTGGGGGTGCCACATAAAATCCATACCAGACCGAAAAGTCTGGTATGGTCTTGGGGGGGACCCCATGCAATTGTTTAAATTTTGGCGTGGGGTTTCTCCTTACAATTCATACCAGACTTAAAGAGCCTGGTATTGTCTGGATCAATGTCGGATCCCATTCATTGAAGTTGGAGATGAAATCGCAGGGCAAAGTCGGATCCACAGTCGTATCCATAAAATATGGATAAACATATTTTATTATTATTTACAATGATACTAAAATCATACTTTTAGTACAAAGCTTTTTTTTATGTGAAACTAAGGGGTAGAATATATATATATATATATATTTGTAGATGTCTCAGCAGAATTCACATACACTACCAATAATGTAAATAATTTGTGGAATATCAGTCTTCATTTGTTGCCTTTGGCAGGGACAGTGTAACATGCCCTAACATTCTATCTGGAAAGAAAAAATGTCATTCTTTTTAGTAACTATAAACGGCTAAATACCTTTTCTCACCAGCAGTATATAGCAGTCTTTTGACTATTACCGTATTTTCCGGCGTATAAGACGACCTTTTACACTTAAAAAAACTGGCCAAAAAGCAGGGGTCGTCTTATACGCCGGGTCAGCCCCTCGGATGCCTGCTGGGTGTTCGGAAATACTGTATGTAGCTTCGGCTACATACAGTATCTACCGCTAAGCCAATCCCAGTGAGCGATGTATTCAAATGAATACAGAGCCTGCTCGGATTGGAGTAACAACCTCTGCCAATCCGAGCAGGCTACTCTGTAGCCTGCTCGGATTGGCTTTGAGAGTCAGAGAGGCGCGGGCTGATGATGTTACAGCCTCTGCCAATCCAAGCAGGCTTTGTATTCATTAATAGAATACATCGCTCGCCGTGATTGGCTCCAGCAAAAGCAGGAAGAAGGATATGGCGCCCGCTCCAGCTCCAGCAAGAAGGAAGAAAAATGAAGCCTCGGAAGGGGGGTCGTCTAATACGGTAAGTACAGGAAAAAAATGCTTAAAAAACTGTAAGATTAGGGGGTCGTCTTATACGCCCCGCCGCCTTATACACCGGCAAATACGGTAGTTAACAACAAGGCCTGGGGAATGCCAGGGAAAAAACCAAGCCTACTTACCACCAGCTCGCAGACAACCAAATTAACCTGTCTAACAGTATGCGTTAAAAACTGGTTTAGTCCGCACGCATTTGCAAACGCATGCGTAAGCCACAGAGCCTCGTCAAGGCACCCTGATATCTGTGGTCCTAACACTAAACTAAGAGTATCCCCACAGTGGAGGCACATGTATTCTAATGGGTAGATGAGGGCAGGTGGACTGAAGGGGAGCCACCCCTTCTTAAAGGTACAGGAGCACACCAAACCCCCAGCAGATTGCACAATGGCTGCAAAGGTGTTGGTGCGTTGCTGGACCAATAAAAACCCCTGTTTTTAACGCATACTGTTAGACAGGTTAATTTGGTTGTCTGCGAGCTGGTGGTAAGTAGGCTTGTTTTTTTCCTGGGCATTCCCCAGGCCTTGTTGTTATCTGCTTTAGCCTTCCAATGCCTCTTACTGCGATAGCCAGCTGTAGATGGGGGCGGTGGCAAGTTTTTGTTAACACATGGTGTTTGTATTGGTCCAGCAACGCACCAACACCTTTGCAGCCATTGTGCAATCTGCTGGGGGTTTGGTGTGCTCCTGTACCTTTAAGAAGGGGTGGCTCCCCTTCAGTCCACCTGCCCTCATCTACCCATTAGAATGCATGTGCCTCCACTGTGGGGATACTCTTAGTTTAGTGTTAGGACCACAGATATCAGGGTGCCTTGACGAGACTCTGTGGCTTACGCATGCGTTTGCAAATGCGTGCGGACTAAACTCCTGTTTTTAACGCATACTGTTAGACAGGTTAATTTGGTTGTCTGCGAGCTGGTGGCAAGTAGGCTTGGTTTTTTCCTGGGCATTCCCCAGGCCTTGTTGTTATCTGCTTTAGCCTTCCAATGCCTCTTACTGCGATAGCCAGCTGTAGATGGGGGCGGTGGCAAGTTTTTGTTAACACATTGCGACTATTAGTGCCTAGTTAAAGCTTGTAGGAGGAGTTTTCACACTGCACTGACTGTCCCTATCAGGATCCAGGAACCCCGACCCTCTGACTGGAGAGTTCTAATTGCCCTGTCCAGAATCACATGTGCACTCCCAAGAAAAAAGAAACCTATCTAGCAATACACACCAAACTGAGAATGTGCAGCCTGACTCCAATAACTTGGTCTTATCTGGACCTGTTTTGGAGTCCGTGGAAGAAGAGGAGGATCTGTGCATACAGGATAAAACAGCCTTTTTACACAATGCAGAGGATTAACCCCTTAGGTTTCAGTGAGTATAATAAGCATGCTTTACTGCATATACACACTGATTTTACTGTTGTAGGTTTAGTAACACTTTAAGTTCCTTCTCTGCAACACGGTATCAATTCTGCATAGAAGTAGGTGATTTGTGTAGGGAGGTGCGCCTGAGGAAGCGCAAGATGACTTTGGATCTGCAAGGTCCATGTTAAAATCTGTGTTCAGTTGGCCCTTTCGCCCACTACTGTCAAAAACATGTTATGGTTTACAACTGACCCCAGAAGGGAAAAAAAAAAAAATGAGTGGACACACAGAGCAGCGACTAGAGAGCGAGTCTTTTTGGGTACCCCGATAGCAAGCTGCTTGCTATGAGGGCAGAAAGGAGGGACCAGGAGCGTAGGCTGGGGAACCGAGAAGAGAAGGATCAAGGCGGCTCTGTACAAAACCTTTGCACAGAGCAAATAAGTATGACATGTTTGTTATTTAAAAGAAAAATCTGCCTTTAACAATAAGTGTGAAACCAATTCCTCTTCAAAAACACTCAATTTAAGGGAGAGAGGGCAGACTCTGGGACTAAAGTGGTTTTGTATTTGTTGTAGTTATCCATATTGAAAATTGCAAATCTTCCATAAGGATTTTTATTTGTGTGCTTCAGATCACAAATATGATACGACACAATTAACCCATTAAAGTTGACCCTGCAGGGAAAAAAAATACATTCTAGCAAACTATTTTAAATAGGTCTCCTTTAATTCTGTAATAAAAAAAATAAAAAAAATCTGCCAACATATTTTCACTTAATTTTATGGAGAAGAAGCAGCACTGCAGATTATACTACGGCATTAATGAGGCAGAAAGACCGCTTAATTCTGGTAGAGTTTCCAGTATACCGATTATGTTATTGTGTGAAAGACGCACTAACAACATTGATATCTAATTATAATATGGTGCAAAATGAAATATTACTTCTAGATATTTTAGTGCAGTCAAAATTTCTTCGCAATATCCAACCTGCCAATATACACAGAGAACACAATTGGTCAAGGACCTACAATAATCAGCTAATTTGCAAATAGCATATCTCATGCTTGTTGGATGCATATTAAAGCGGTATTAAACCCAAAAACAAAACATATTGCAGCTTACTAATTATTAGATGAGGTTGCTGCATTCGTTTTCATTTTCTAAGCTTGCTTTCTTTTATTTTCAGCTGGTGAACTGGTCAGCATGACTAAGTTCAAATTACTGCAGGCAAATGTTTTGCTCTTTAGCAGACACGCGTGGGTGCCATTCATTTTTAAAGGCCCCCCCGAAGCATCGGCAAACACGATGGCGTTTGCGCTCATGACAGACCATATGGTGCAGCGCTTTCAAGAGAAAAGGGTCAGGGGACATCTTTACCCACATTTCTGTGGGTTGGGCAGCCCACTGAATTAAAAGGGCTGCCCTACAGGCAGAGTGCAGCCACAGAAGATGTGAGCCAAGCCTAAAGCTTTCATTAAAAAAATTATGTTATACTTACCTGGTCTGTGCAAGGATATTGCATAGAGCAGTCTCTTACCTCCTCTTCTGGGGTCCAACATCTCACCAGACTGAGAATGTTGCTGTCCAAGTCTCCCTGTTCATTCATTCAGAGAGTATAGGCACCCTAATATTGGAGGTGTGTTACTGATCAGATCACCAAGTGAAAACAGAGAGAGGAAAAAGCCTAAATAAAGAATTTCACAATTCACAAAAGAAACCACCCCATCTAAAGGTTGTGGAGATTATTACATTTTTGGTTTTGGGTTTAATGCTGCTTTAAGTATCACTGTCTAGGCAACCTAACATTATAAATGAATGTAGAGTAGCATTCCTGACCATGTATTCAAAAGCCATCTTTCAAAAGAAAAGTAAACCCACAAAGTCCATCAAACTAGGATTTTTATCCCTGATATCTCTGCCAAGTCTCAGCAGCTATTTAGAGCTGATAAAATTCTCATCTCTCAAAGCTGCTAACCAGGGTGTCCATACAGGGAATATTCCTCTAGGATTGGTTCATGACATATACAGATAGAAAAAAATGAACCAAGTCTGGAAAATGGCATGCTCCAATCTTGTACAATTCTTGTTTATGCTAAATACATGTTCACTATGAGAACCATCCACCTCCTAGGCACAGGGCATCAAAATGTGCACAGTACAACAGGTAACTTTTTTGTATCCAATTCAAAGACTAAACAGCCCAGCTGACCTAAACAGAATTATTCAATAATCCAAATATATAATAAAAAGACAGAATGCCCAAATCTGTGCTATAAAGGAGTTTATATTAGATGCAACATTGGGAAGTGTGTGAATAAAGAAAGCAACTGCCCTGGTTGCTGTACAGAACACAAACGCATAGGTCTAGCCAGGAAAAAGTATTGGCATGCAGAGTAACATCTTAAAACTTAAGTATAAACATGCAATCAAATCAAACAGGATTACAATATAAATACAATAAATCTGAATAAAATACATTATGAGCTGATTCTAACAAGAATATGAAAGCACACTGGAGGATGTTGTAATTATCTATGATTGGTCAGAAATGTGAAGCTGGGAACACAATTTTTCCATTGACAACCATCTACTGCTCCAAAAAATATAGGTACCATCAATACAACTTAGATGAAAAAGCACTGCACACATTAGTAAAGCATTGCGAAAGGAATCTTTTATGCATGTCATTTGTTTGAATTACTACTTTTTTTTGTATATGCCCCTTTGTTTTGCAAGATAAAAAGGTCTTCCCAGAAGCAAACCATATCTACACTATTTAACTCATTGCAATGCAATTATATCTAAACAGAGAAATCAAGCTTGTCTGAAAATCTGCATTTGTGTTATCCCACCATATTTGTGATAAAACAACTCTTATAAAGACTAAAGGTCATGTAGGTAGTTATAAAAAACAATGTTTTCGATTTCTGCATATAAAAAAAAAAAAAAAAAAAGGATAAGAGATGTAGTGGGCTGCATGCAATTTTGTATGTATACATCATTTTATATATTGGTCAAACGGAACTATAGAGAAATATAAAAATCATGAGATCAATATATTGCCCTGTACAAAATGTCACCTTACCTTTACTAGGGTTGCTTATTATAAATGAGGGATTTTAAAATAGACCTTGAAATAGGACAATAGAAAATATTGTATATAAAAAAATGTTGGTTATGTCTCATTATAAAGAATACCTAAACATGGTAAACAAAAATGTGTAAATGCAATAAATTGTCAGATACAAATTTGCTAAAAATCTGAATTATTGGCCAGAAGAAAACAAGTGTGTATGGAATGATACCCTAAAATAATTATTGAGGTTGTACCTAAACTACCAATTTGTACCAGAAAGTTTTGAAATATAAAATACTAACACTATAAAATTAAAGTCCAAACACGTCTTGAAAATGTGTGCAGCTCGTCCAAAGAGGACATGGGTAACAAAGCTCAACTGCTATTTAGGATAAATTGCTGCAGCTTCACTTGTTTGTCATTGATTTCTTTCAATGACAACTGGAACAGCTGAGCTGGTCACAATCACAGGCAAATTTGAATTGCCTGATTGAATTTGGCTTGTCCAAATAACATGCAATATGTACTGCAATTAAAAATCGGTGGACAAGTTACTCAACTAGTTAAGTGATCAGAAAGTTGCAAAAGCAGTTTAAAATGCAAAATCCACACAATTTTTTAAATATGATTTATATACATTAGAGTTTTAACAGAGAAAAGGGAGAATTGGTATCTCCCAATACCTTATCCTTCTATGACTTGTTGCATTCAGCCTCTTACCTGGATTTTGGCTATAAAACGGACCTCCGTTTATCTGATTTTGAAGATTTGGCTGTGAGGTCATAGATGGAGGACGACGATATGGAAGAGAACCTCCTATTGTTGGTGGTGTGTGTCGGGACGCTGGTCTGTTCATACTGTAGAACTGAGCAGGGTTACCTAAACATGCATAAGCAAACAAACTGAGTGCAAAATTACCTAACACACAAGAACAATTTGCCTTAAATATTTTGCGCAGTTTGTTATTTCCACAAAAGCTACAAACACTTAAATGATATCAAAAACTGTATGTAAATGTCAACTATAAGAGACATAAATATGGAGTGGTATTAAGAGATTAATACATACTAGAGAATAAAGCAATCAAGAAAAACAAAATATTTACCTATAGCCCTAAAAATAGAATAGAATATCTTTACTGTTTTAAAGTGCTTAAAGTAATATCTAAAGCTATTCTTTCATTTTGGATAGTGTGGAAGGACTGGAATTTCTTTTTTGATGCTGTCCGTGCCCTTGCAGACATCTTTTTGTTTTATAGATCATGGCCACGAGAACTAGAAGTGAGGGAAAATCTGAAATTATGCTTTGTTACTTGGTCTGGAAAATCTTCCGAAGGGGACACTTGTTGTGGTGCCAGCTAAGAGCATTTCCTTTATTTTGGATAGATCTACTCTCACTTCCTGTGTCAGGACAGGAAATGACCGAGAAAAAAAAACACCCCTACTGGATACAAGCAGCAAAGAAAATGTTTTTTGGTCATTTTAACCATGCTTTAATGTTAAAAAATGGACTTTAGTACTTTAAACCCAAAACTGAATCCCCCTACATTTATTGCTCTAAAGCAATCAAACTGTATATACTGTATATTAAAAATTATGCTGTGGTTTTATTTATTTTTGCTGTTAACTGCTGCAAAAAAAGAGTTTGGATATGCTATGCTGACAGTACCTTGAAGTGTCAAACTGCTGTTCTTACAAAGCCAATACAAAAAAATTTAAAATAAAAAATGAAAACCAGCCAAATGGTTACTTGGAACAGCAGTTTTGGTCAGAACAAGGAAGGGTTAAAGCCTCTGTAAATTTCTTAAATAATTTTTTGTGGGGGGAGGGGGGGGGAGATAAACCATTTTTTTTTTTTTTTTTAATTGCTGTTCAGGCTAGCTTCAACTGGTCATGACTGCTCCCCCTATTTCTTGTATGGGGGTCAAAGGCACAAGCAGATGGGGAAAGAGCTCCCCAATGGGGTCATAGACAGGAATAAACACCTGCCAGATTTCTGAACTATTCCCTACTCTAGCATATTCAAGTGATTGTTTAGCATTGCACAAGGCAACAATGTTTTTTTGTGTGGTTTTATAGTCTTGTTTAAAATCCCATCTACTTCACACAGGAATTTTTCGAAGGATTTTTCCAGTGACTTGGCAATACAAATTTTTAACCTGAGAAGTCAGTTATGCTGAATACTAGATTTATAAAAGTCACCCTAATAAAAAGGAAAAAAATGCTGCACAGAAAAATTATACGCACCACTAAAGAAGTTTAAATAACCATAGGACAATATTAATGTGGTAAAGCCATTAATATACTTTTGTCTGCTATGTTAAATGATTTTACAAAACCAGAAAACCACACTTACTTACATTGTCAAACTTGATTACACCATTCCTTTTGATAATATAACCCAGGTTGTTTTGGCTCACGTTATTCAATGACTGAATCCAAGACATATACCAAATATGTGGTAAAACAAATGCAGTATATCCCAGATGATATTGAAGCACTTAGCTTCAATACTTATTAAACTTACCATTGTCAGTACTTCTTAATTTTTTTTTTTTTTTTTTTTTTTTTTTTATAAACAGTCCAATAATAAGAAAAATGCAACACAATCAGTACTAGATTGATGAATTTTAGACTACTATACATCCAACTGTGCAATGGTATTAAAGTATAAGCATTCACCCATGCCAATGCAGAAATTATTATCAAACTCTTGCCTAATACAGGCGAAATTTAAACTTCACATAAAACTAAGGCCCCTTTCACACAGGCTGTCTGTCCGTTTTAAATCCATCCGTTAAGTCACTCACTCTCATCAACATGACACCCCCCCCCCCCCCCCCCATATGTTGAGAGCTTGTGGCCTGGTTTTCCCCCCCTTTTGGCCTGGGCTGTTTTATTTTTAATGTTGGCTCTTTTACATTGATGTATACTGAACACTAATGTATACTGAATCTGAGCACTGACTAGAAGAGCAGACCGATCGGTGTTCCAACTTAGTAAGAAGACACAATCTATCTCATCCCCGAGAGAACCAGGATTTGTGTGTTTACACACACAGATCGTGGTTCTCGCTCTGTCACAAGCAATTGCAGGTGCCCGGAGGTAATCGCGCCCGCCAGGCACAAGCATCGGCTCTGGAGGACACATTGCGGGCACGCACGCTAGCTAAAGCATCTTAAAAGTGCCGAATTACAGCTACGTCGCCTCGCGCAGGGGAGCCAACCTGCCATAGTGCAACTGTGGCGGCTGGTCGGAAAGGGGTTAAAGACACTGGAATGTTAGAGTCCAAAGTAAGGTTTTATACCAGACACTGAGTATAAGAGCTTTCATCTAGGCTTATGGAATTGTGAAATCTATTTGTGTGGATAGTGACTTATAATTTGAATGTGGTATGTTGTCAAAAAAGGAACTCTGTAACCTTCTACCTTTGTGGTAGTTTCTTGATGCAAATGAGCCCCCAGCATATCATCCAGATGCCCCACTGGGACACGATCAGCACAATATTAACTAAATAAACTTCCAGCAATAAAGAATCACATGCCAATATCCTAAGGTTCCAGCAACATCGATTTACTACTCTAAGCTTCCTCTCACAGAGGCAGAGAGAGTTAGCGTGTAGAAATGCACCCTACAAAGCTATAAAGCTAGACCTCTACGGCAGCTGAAATTCCCAGTTTTCTCATTACTGTACATGGTGCATCAGGGCAGGATGACAAGAAAATTTGGCTTTGTAATGACTGCAGCAGTTGAAACTAGGAGTGCATTCTTGCTACTGTAAAAACCACGAGATATAAAAGTTCATTGTGAATCAAAGCAGCCATGCAGGCCTAATGATTTTGTTTGTAGTTGGCTATAAGCCCAGAACTTTAAGAGTAAGGGGATGCACACAGGTAGGCAAAGCTGCCATTGAGAAGAGTTGCTAAAGCTGCCCATTTTTTTTTTTTTTTTTTTTTTTTTTTTTAATTCAACACACCACAGGGCGCCTTCCATCTAGCAAAGGAACAGAAACAGAGCTTAAAGTATAATTCCACTTCTGCAGCCAAATGTACTACTTAATATGTTTAATTTCCCAATACACATACCTGAACGTTAAAAAAAAAAAAAAAAAAAAAAAAATGAAAAATTGCTATTTACTTTTAGATGCTCTATTCGTATACTCCAGCAAGGAAAATTCCCTTTTTATGAGGGGACGGAGGAGCTCAGTTTGTCATAATTAACCCAGTCTGTACTGTGCAGGTAGATCTAACCCTGTCTGCCCTAATGAAGGATTAAAGGTGCAGAGGAAGTACTGTTTGCTGTGGATGTTAACAAGGACAAACGTGGCACAGGCTCACTAACACTGTTCACAAAGCCTTGCAGTCAGTCACAATACCTTATTCCAGTGTTTCTCAACTCCAGTCCTCAAGGCACCCCAACAGGTCATGTTTTCAGGCCTTTCATTATTTTGCACAGGTTATTGGATCAGTTTCACTGCCTTAGTAATTACCACAGCTGTTTCATCTGAGGGCAATCCTAAAAAAAACATTACCTTTTGGGGCGCCTTGAGGACTGGAGTTGAGAAACACTGCCTTATTAAAAAAAAAAAAAAAAAAGGCATTCTATGTGATTGGGAACATATAAAGATAGTGGGGTTTTATCACATTTGACTGCAAAAGTGAAAATATGCTTAAAAGCACACCTTGCAATCGATCAAGCAAATTGGACAGTTTTTGGCTATGGAAGAGAAAATTAAAGATAGATAATCTGGCACTACCGAATACTACCTCCTAGGGTAATGGTTAAGTCACCCATTATGCACTGAATATATAGTGTGTATTTTGGGTGAAAATGTTGAGATCATTTGTTGAACAAATATATTCTTCCATGTATTGCCACCTTAAGGAGACCATGTCACCAACTTTAAAAAAAAAAAACTGTCAAAAAGCAAATAAAATAGAGTATTTTAAATGCTTATTTGCTGTGTTTTTCCATACCATAAATTATTGGTATTCAATTGCAATATGCCTTTGATCTTGCTAGAAAATGTGACTACTCCCATAAAATAAATTCCTCAGCACTGCTGCCTTCCTCAATGCAACTAATAGCCCTCATCTTCTGGGAGTGTCTAATTACTGTCTGTTCTTTCCTAGCTTCTCTCCCTACATAAAACATATGTAGCTGCCAGAGGAGGCGCAAAGGCAAATGCTATAGTGTCCTTTGAGTGACAGTTTAAATCTACAGACATCATTATCCTAGATGGCAGTGCCCAGCAGCGGCCTCAAGGCTTTTGGATATCTACACAAGTGAGGTTTTTACATATAAATAACATTCATAAAATACAATAAATGCACTTATAATATTATGGGAGGATGTTTGTTGAAATCAATGGTCTGGCAACAGGGCCTTTTAGGTAATGTAGACACATTATTAAACATTTACTTAAATTTCACTGCACTGAAGTTTACAAATATTAGAGGTCAGTTCCACGTCACCACCACACTGTTAGATTCATCCACACACTCACCTGTAGAAGGAGCAGAGGAAACAGCAGGGGGAGTTGGAGAGGTGAAACCATCAGCAGGGGGTTGAGCTCCTGCAGCAGCATCTGGGGTAGTTGAGGAGGGAGGGGCAGTAGCAGGAGCATGAGGGATAGGGGCAGGTGTGGAGGTAACAGGGATGGGAGGAGTGCCAGCTGAGCCAGCAGGGGCTACGTGGAGAGAGGAAGATGTGAAGTTAATACAGAAAGCATGTTAGGTGGGAACAGAAATGCTTTCATGAAGCTCAGTGTTAGGAATTTAGTCAACAGATCTAGGTACTGCCATCATTCACAGCCAGCAGTGGATGGAAGACATGCAAAGGAAAAGACTTGATTCCATATTTTTGGATATTTGTTTGAGAAAACATACAGTGAATCGTGAGCACCAATGATTATCATTACTAAAACAGGCACAGATTTTCCCCTGTAAAGGTTACCTTTCATATCTATGAAGAAAACAGTGAATGCCATTCTGCAGGATCAAATTATATACTACACAACTAAAATACAAAAATTAGCTAAAGATGTATGTAAACACAGCACACAAAGTAAAATAAAAGCCTGGGTAATGACAAATGCCAATCCCAATTCAGGGATTTTGCAGAAAATACCAATGACATTGAAGATGGACACTTGCATTGCGTTCGCCAAAAGTCTATACCAAAAAGTTGCACTTTTTTATTTTATCACTAGCATAAATTTATGCTAAATAAAATTTAAATACAGTTCAACTCACTGCAACCTAAAAGGACACGATACCTTCTGGCAGAATATACATTTAAGCTCTATTCATTGTTTTTTTTCCCCAAGGGCATAAAAAGGGCTGCATAGTCCTACAATCCCAACTGAATAGCTACACAACTAAATATACGCTACTTTGTGGACGATAAAGCAGGATCAAATATACTAAGCCTCAGGTATTACTAAGCCTCTTATACTTGGCTAACAATTTGTAATATCATACGGTGTCCTGTTAGGCAATAGCACTTGGCATGTCTTGGTGCTGCTGGATGTTATCTAGCTGGATAATTACTGCTACTGGCAACTACTTGGCATAGATCATTAATGATTACTGGACATGGGACTTCCGGCAGTGAAAACTCTCAAGTAACTGCTACTGGAGTGAACTGGTGATTTAATGGTGATTATTTCTTGGTGATTCTGCAACATTTTGAACATTATCACACTGGCTATATGAAACTGAATACTACATCTAACCGACTCACTTTTTGAAAATGGGAGATTAAACGTTTTATATAGGAAAGCCAAACTTTTCCTGCAGTTTATGCAATGTTCCGCTTATTTACAGTCCTTATTTACCAATGTATGCTATACATTACTAGATGAACTGATGTGTTGGAGATTAAATATTTCTTATAGTGGACCTAGACTCTTTGGCTTATGCGGGATCTAATGGATTTACAATCCTTCTTCATCAATGTATAACTGCAAAACTAGTTTCCTCAAGAAAATAAATTATACTAGCATTTTTTGATCTTTAAAAAGAGGTTTACTAAAAGAGGATAAAAAATGAACCAGGTACAAACACAACAATGTCATACAGCAATGGGTATCTTTATAGAAATGATGTGCTCGAATCAGTAACAATATGATGCTCACAATATTTACTACATTGCATTGAGATATAAAAGAATGCATGCAAGAATTTATGTATACAAAAAGTAAAATAGAAAAAAAAAAAAAAAAAGCTACTCCGCACAGCAAAAGCATACAAAGCAAAGGTCACAAGCATAGCATTTTGTTCATGAGGCAATTATTTTATTTTACTGTAATGCAAATATCACAAAACTGGCAAAGTAAAGAGATAATTGATTTTCTTTAAAACATACCTGGAAAGACACTGGGAGGAGAAGGAGTAGGGACAGCAATCGGGACACCAACACTACCACTTCCACTGTTCTCCCGACTGCTGCTCCGACTACTGGGATGACTTCCGCCACTACTGCCACTGCTGCTACAAGGAGCAAACAGAGAGCCAAAAACAAACAGTGATGCCCATTTATTAATCAGTAAAAAAGGACACTTTGCAAAACGACACCATTTACTAATAAACATTTTTTTTAATACAGAAAGTCTGTTTGATATACAGCAGTGTACATGAAATAGGCTATGGCCAGTCACTCCTTAGAACATTTTATTTATAAAAAAAATTGAGGCCAACAGTGAATTGTATAATACAATTGCTAATTACTTTGTTTAATTTTGTATAAAGTTTTGTTACTTTTATAAACACAGTTTTCATCAAATTGTCTGTACAGTACAGTCCCACTACAGAGGAACTGCAGTCTGCTCACATAATTTGTAATAAAAACCCTGTGCCATTCTGAAGCTTCCCTCCAACCGCTTTGCATCTTATTTTATATATACTGTGATTCTGTCTTTGCCAAATATGCTGCAGAAATCTCCCTCCACTGAGTCTGGCTGCAAACATTTTAACTGTGGGCAGCTGAAGCTGCTGCCTGCTCACTTCCTGGATTTACACAGACACACACCTCCAGCCCTGCAGCTCTCATTGGCCCTCTTATGACTCCACCCTCCCTGGCAAACTCTCACAAGAGAGATCTGTGCATGATGTCATAAGCCTAGGCTTTTTACCAGACAAGTAACAGGAAGTGGGCTGTATAAGTTATTTACTGGCAGAAAAAAAGTGTTTTACTATCCAAAGTTAAAACAACAAGGGCAGAAGATTTAATAGATTGAACGTTGAAAAAAATTACTGAAGGTCCACTTTAACGGGGTTCCCTTGTTGTTCTAACAAAAGTGAATGGACTTAAGCTAACAGCTCTATATTCACCATCATTAAAAGTCGACACATTAAAAAAAAAAAAAAAACATAAGTGCAATATGCGGTAAAACATTATAAACTATATTCTAATCTTTCATCATTAGAAGGCCATCAGAACCATGAAAGATTATCCCTGATTGTTATGGCTGATCTAACTTTTCATATTGCCTTTAGCTTCATTAGATCATATTAATATTGTGATATGGGGGCACACCTTAAAAAGCAAGTTTCAAAAATTAAAGTGAGGAAGTATTTTTATATTGGTTGGATTTTCTCATAAAGTGTTTAAAATAGCAAATATGTATTATGGTTTAAAAAAAAAAAAAAAAAAAACTTGTACGGCATGGAAACAATTTACCAGTCAATACTGAAAGGATCAAGTGATAATGGTAATGTCTACAGGCACCAGCAGAACTCAGTAGACTCCCCCTGGCCGATTGAGCGCAGAAGCAATAGTGATTGGCCATTTTAATTTTCCTCAATTACTAATGCAATCTCCCAGATTAAGCAGGGATGGCATGTGCAGGGATTCTGCATTCTCAGCATGTATGTAGAGAGAAAGCTTAAGGTGGTCTTTCTTCAAAGAAATGAGTGGGGACAAAAACTATCCTTGCATAAGATATACGATACAAGATATTCTGCCCCTTTTTCGAGCCAGAGACTGGGAGCCTGGGACAACTGACATGTTTCAATTGGTTTACCAATGGCCCCAGAGACAATAATCAAGTAGATCGCTTCAATCCACCAGAATCTGATTAAGGTGTAACAAAACTTTTTTTTTTTTTTTTTTTTTAGGTTTTGGATAGAGTAGAGAAGGATTAGAACACCTGTCAATCTTCATTTCAACCATTAGGGAGATTCACCCTCCCTATCTGTGCTGTTTAACATTATAATCGAAAGTGAAAGAAAACCAAGTTTTGAGTTGACGTAAGAACAGCAATAGAGGGGAAATATTCCCATGAGGACACCTGTTGGTGACCCTGGTGCCACCCTGGGATTCCCTCACTTTGGAGGGATTTCCTCTCACTTCCTGTTTTGGCTATGGGACAGGAACTGAAGGGAGATTTCTAAAGGGACAAAGATGGCAAAAAAAAAAAAAACACAAAAACAAAACCTACAGGGGGTTATAACCTTCCCTTCCTCATCTAAAATGAAAAAAATAAAATAAAAAATATTTTGCATTAGTTCTACTTTAAAACCGTGATATTCTTTTTCAGGGATTTTTTTTTGGTTATATAATGCAATACAAGTATAATCCTCAAGAGCAGTAAACCTTATTTCAGCTTTGATTGGTCTGGGTCAATACAGTTTAAATGGTTATTAAAATGTTTCCCCAATTTCATATTGTATAACAAACCCTGTTTAGGTACACTTCAATCACTTAATCCACTATAAGCATATTGTGCAAAATTAAAAATGTAAAAAAGGCAGTTCTAACGTCAACCTTGCCAAACAAAAACAAACAAAAAAAAAAAAGTGCATGTAAAAACATCTGTGCAGGAAACTAAAAACATATCTGAGAGGGTTGGTACTACATGCTTTTGGGACAAGACACACAAAAGGACTGACCTCAATGTAAAAGACCTACATGGAATTGGGGTTGGGGGGGGTTGGGGGGGGGGTATTAAAAATAAATAACACACAAAAATGCGAAAACACCGGTCACAAACCAAATCTTCAAGCACAGGCAGTGCCAAATACTTTGATGCTCTGTAGTAGTGAAGAAGCTTGTAAAATGAAGGGGGTGTATATCTAGCAAAAAGAATTTTTTCACAAGGGATGCCATAAAGAAAAGAATGGCAGTGGTTTTAAAAAAAACTGAAATTAATGGATTATTTCCTTGTCTTTCTGAAAGTAGAAGTAAGAAACTAAATTTCAGTGGGTCATGAGTTTTTTTGTTTTTTTTTTTGTTGCCAATGAAACTACACCAACTTACAAAAACTGAAGAAGTCTTTCAGCTGGAGTTAGTATACAATTTAGGTTGTGTAAAATTATACAGAAGAAAATGCCAGTGAGTTCCAATGTCCAATAATAAAAATAACGTCCTAATCAGGAAATTAAATGTGGGGCTTTTTCATCTCATTTAGGACTTAAAAACTTTAGCACTAACTAAAAACAGACTTCAGTAACCTGATAAAATGTGGTGAGTTGTTTATAGGAATACGCCAGCCACCATTTGGCACAATTGCTAATATAGCTTACATATACCTGTATGTGCGGTTCCTCTGGTTGACTGAAGCTGTTCTAACAGGGCTCTGTTGCTGTGAGGGAGCCATGTTACGTGTGGGGCTGGGAACATAGTCATTTGGAACGACAGGGGGACGCACAGGCTCCAGTGTGCGATAAGGTGAGTGTCGCCTTCAAGAAGAAAAACAAAAAGTAAAAAATAAACCTCTAGATGATATCCCAAAAATGTGGGACATTAGGATAAAACGTGTTACAGCACCACATCTCAATCTTGCGATGGGAGGGGTTTATGTGTAATCAAACATCTTTTGAACAGCTTATAAAACTGATGAAAAAGAATGTAGGCCTGACTCGAACCTCAATTAAGATTCACACGTTTCAACCCCTTCACTGCTAGAACATTTGCAGAGCATTGGTTGAGAACTTAGAACTCAGGCAACATTCAGGCTTGTAATTCCACAAACAAAAAAAAGGGATTTGCCACAGAGTGAAGTTCGTGAAAATAAAAATGTGATGTAGACAAAAATGATCCGGGGAACTAGTTGTCAGCTGAAATAGGATAAGCATTGAAAAATTCATTATGTAGATGTGATCTTTCCAATGGGAAAGTCTACAAAAGCTATTTACGTAATGTAACATTTTATGCCTAGAAGACAGTGTAATCTGTCACAGTGGCAAAGCAGTATAATAGTGCATAAAAGCATGTCCTTGGATTTGATATTTTTTTTTTTTTTTTTAAGTAAGCCACTTCTATTATAAGGTGTTCGACTGCTTTCATAATTTAAGGCAGGAAATAAACAGGTAATCATAACTGGTTTCAAAAATAATAATTGTTCTTGTTAAAATGCAGAAGATAAGCCTTCTGAGCATCAAACATAGAACAATTGCTGTGGGGAATAATGACATGCATATACATAACACTGACAGAATTTAAAAATATTTGTGGGACAAAGACTTTGAAATGTTTATGAAACATTTTAACATTTCCTTTAAAAAGATATTAAAAAAATAAAAATAAAAAATAAATACATATATATAGATCAGCTGAAAACTACTTGGGCAACATAACAGCCAGGAAGCCTTTACGCTTAAGCAGGATACAATGCATCTGTGATGACTCCAGTAATCCCTGTACTAGGACAGCAAAATAATTACCCAAGAGTTCCTTTGCCGGCTACTGGTGGACTAGGGGGCTTCTGGGTAGGTGGGGTGGTACGTGGCAATCCGCCCATCTTCATATTCTGTGTACTAACCTAAATAAAATGGAAGACAATGCTGCATTAGAATGGCAACGGCTATGGAGTTTGACAGTGTAAGAATTTGTTTCATAAACAGTGCAACACTTTGAAAATTGTATTTGAACATGCTCGAGGAACAGATTCTGCAACTGAAAAGACAGTTTGAGAAGAAGACGTTAGGCTCCATGCACACTGGCTTAAAAATCGCTGCTTCTACAGGAGTTGTGTTCTGCCTGTAGAAGCAGCTCAATGCAATCCTATGTGTCCATGCACATTAGGATGATTACAGGCATTTTTTGAGCTCAACAAGGCAGGAAAAAAAACCTTCCGGTTTGTGTTTCTGATTGGAGCTTTCTGACAAAAAAAAACGTTAAACTCTCCTACACGAATCAAAACTTTATATAAAAAATGCTCTATATGAGCAATTTTTCTGCCAAGGGAACTGACATTATTTAAGCCCAGTGTCCATGGAGCCTTACAGTATAAAATATGCATGCACATTTGGTGTTCAATTATGTTTACAAACATGCACAGAAAAATTTAAGTGAAGCAACAACACCGCTTTGTAAAGCCCCTTTTTTATGTATTTTTTTTTCTTTTAAATAAAAACATGTCATACTTGCATCCACTGTGCAGTTCGTTTTGCACAGAGTGGCCCCGATCCTCGACTTCTGGAGTTCCCCGGCGGCGCTGGTAGCTCCTACCCACATCTAGTGTCCACATTGGAGAAGGCTCTCCTAAGGTGGACACCTGTGTGGGCGCACTCCTGAGTCCTGCATCTGTGTACATTCACACAGAATGCAGGACTCAGACACGCATCATTGAATTTGATTGACAGCAGTGGGAGCCAATAGCTGCGCTGCTATCAATCTATCAAGAGCCGAGACAACTGGCAGAGAGGAAGAGCACGTCTCCGCCGAGGGAACGAACAGGCTCAGGTAAGTAAAACGAGGGGGCTAGGAAGCAGGTAACTTTACTTCCAGAGTTAGCCCTGTGAACAAACCATTCTTATATTTTGTTTCAGGTCTAAAGGGGACAAAAACAAATAAGGCATTGATATCATTTAGGCTACTAAATGATCGTGTTTTTCCATTTCCTGTAATGGGGATAATAATGAAAGGAATGTTTAGCAGCACAATTTATTAGCTTTCTGGATTATTGCCTTCCAGGATCACACAGAGGCAAATAACATTGCTGATTATTCGTAAATCAATTAGTGTAACACAGCAGATTTATAGGGCTGCATCAAAATAATATTTAAAAACAGGAGTGCAATATTGGTTATGCAGTTTTTGCAAACAATGCAATGAAATATTTAACATCTGAATAGTATTTATTTTCAAATCATATATCTTATTTTCGGTATGGTCTATAGACTTAACATTTTAGACATTCACGCCTACACAGACTCTTACCTTAAATCTAAGCAACCACTTTACGTATAAAATGAAGCACGCAAGAAGAAAAGAAAGGCAGTTAAAATTTATCATGATTAGTAAGGAAAGAAAAATATAAATCAGGAAAGCAATTTGCAATTTCAACATTGGTTAGCAACACCTATACAACACAGACTACTGATAAGCAGTGTTAATTTTGGCAGCAAATTTCGATTTAGTTTTAGTCATAGGAATAAAATGGCATTTTATTTTAGTCCCATTTTAGTCTTCTGCAATTGTTCTGGTTTTAGCCGTATTTAGTCGACTAAGGCCCCTTTCACACTGGGGCGGGAGCGGCGCCGGCAGTAAAGAAGTGCTATATTTAGCGCTGCTTTACCGTAGTTTTAGCGGCGCGGTTTTAACCCTCGCTAACGGCCGAAAAAAGATTAAAACCGCCCCAAAACGGCACTATGCCGGCGGTATAGCCGCGCTTTCCCATTGATTTCAATGGGTAGGATCGGTTTAAGAGCGGTAAATACACTGATGCTGCTAGCAGGACTTTGACCGTCATGCTAGCGCACGCGCTCCAGTGTGAAAGCCCTCCGGCTTTCACACTGGAGTGAAATTTTTAGTGCTGTAGCGCCTGAAAAAACGCCCCAGTGTGAAAAGGGGCCTAAATCTCCAGTACATTTTAGTTGACTAAAATCTAATGGGTGTAATTATATTAACATTCATCTACAATTTCCAAACTCATTATATACTGCTGGAGTGAAAAAGCTAATATGTTATTTATGGTATTGCAGTATGAACATGCACTACAGACCAGTGTTAATATTGATGTCAAATTTCTATTTCGTTTTAGTCCCATTTTAGTCTTTTGACTAAAATGCCATTTTAGTTTTAGTTGTATTTTAGTCATCTCAATTGTTTTAGTCGTATTTTAATCAACTAAAATAGTATTCATTTAGTCGACTAAAATGTTTTAGTCATTTTATTCAACGAAATTAACACTGCTGATAAAACAGGATTTTCTACTTACCACAAATTCCTTTTATAGAAGTTCATTAAAGTGGTTAAGCCACTATATACTTTTTATATAATCTTCTCCGTTTCCTAATCCTGTGTGCTGCCTCTCTCCATCTGACAGCTGCAGCAGGAGGGGCCTAGAATCCCCTGCTGATGTCAGTCTTGAGAGGAGAGGAGGAGAGAGGCGGCCATTCACATGGATGCCAAACGGTGCTCTGACATAAGGTTTAGTCCTTTGAAAAAGTATTCACACCCCTTGAAATTTTCCACATTTTGTAATGTTACAACCAAAAACAAAATGTATTTTATTGGGATTTTATGTGATAGACCAACACAAAGTGGCACATAATTGTGAACTGAAAAGAAAATGATAAATGGTTTTAAATTTTTTTTCCCCAAATATCTGAAAAGTGTGGCATGCATTTGTATTCAGCCCCCCTGAATCAATACTTTGTAGAACCACCTTTCACTGCAATTACAGCTGCAGGTCTTTTTGGGTATTCTCTACCAGCTTTGCACATCTAGAGAGTGACATTTTGCCAATTCTTTGCAAAATGGCTCAGATTGGATAGAGAGCCTCTGTGATCAGTAATTTTCAAGTCTTGCCACAGATTCTCAATTGGATTTAGGTCTGGAATTTAAACCATTTTATTGTAGCTTTGGCTGTATGTTTAGAGTCGTCCTGCTGGAAGGTGAACCCTCGCCCTCCAGTCTCAAGACTTTTGCAGATTAACAGGTATACTTCTAAGATTGCCCTGTGTTTGGCTCCATCCCTCTTCCCAGCAACTCAGACCAGCTTCCCTGTCCCTGCTGAAGAAAAGCATCCCCACAACATGATGCTGCCACCAAGTTTCACAATGGTGATGGTTTGTCCAGGGTGATGTGCAGTGTTTGTTTTCTGCTACACATAGCGTTTTGCTTTCAGGCCAAAAAGCAAAATTTTGGTCTCATCTGATCAGAGCACCTTCTGCCACATGTTTGCCATGTCCCCCACATGGCTTCTCACAAACTGCAAACGGGACTTCTTCTGGCTTTCAACAATGGCTTTTTTCTTGCCACTCTTCCATAAAGGCCAGATTTGTGAAGTGCACGACTAATAGTTGTCCTGTGGACAGATTCTCCCACCTGAGCTGTGGATCTCAGGAGCTCCTCAAGAGTTACCATGGGCCTCTTGGCTGCTTCTCTGATTAATGCTCTCCTTGCCCGGCCTATCAGTTTAGATGGATGGCCATGTCTTGCTAGGTTTGCAGTTGTGTCATAGTCTTTCCATTTTCGGATGCTGGATTGAACAGTGTTCCACGAGATGTTCAACGCTTGGGATATTTTTTTTTTATAATCTAACCCTGCTTTAAACTTCTCCACAACTTTATCCCTGACCTGTCTGTTGTGTTCCTTGGCCTTCATGATGCGGTTTGTTCACCAAGGT
This sequence comes from Lithobates sylvaticus, assembly GCA_028564925.1. Classification (NCBI taxonomy): domain Eukaryota; kingdom Metazoa; phylum Chordata; class Amphibia; order Anura; family Ranidae; genus Lithobates; species Lithobates sylvaticus. Next base: position 123,719,928 of record CM053031.1, read on the forward strand.
TCACTAACAAACCTCTGGGGGCTTTGTAGAACAGCTGCATTTATACTGAGATTAAGTCTGGGTTCACACCTATGCGAATTGGATGTGGGTTTTATGCAACATTTTATAGAGAGCCTTTGGGAAAACACTGGGATGTTGGTTTAGGACATAGACAGGAGGATCTACTACAGAAATAGCACACTTCTTTGCAAACTGCGCTGTACAGTGACCAAGGTGTTAAAGCAGGCAGTGAGGCTTTTTATCTCCTCCTCACTATCTGCTTTACCCATTGGACTCTGCACAAGCATGTAGTTGCAGGGTGCTTACAGAGTGGCTACATTTATATGAATAGTTCACAACTGGTAAGTGGTAGCGCCCACGAAAGAGACAGATACGGCTGGGGAAAAAAAATTGATTTAAATCTTGAATCGAGTTGAGAGGTCAAATAGATAAAAAATTTCAGCAAATCAATTTTTTTTTTTCGCTGACACCACGCCGGTCCTGAGGTGCTGTGGGCAGGAGTTTTTAGGCGAGGTCGCGGCTGAAGCCGCAACGTCAGACGCCAGATGCCACAAACTAGGCTGAAGCCGCGGCCTTTCCTAAAAACTCCTGCCTGCAGCTCCCCAGGATCGGCGCTGACACCGCACCGGTCCCGAGTAGCAGCGTGCAGGAATTTTTAGGTGAGTCCGTGGCGGCGGCCTAATCAGCGGCGTCCAGCCTCGCGGACTAGGCCGAAGCCGCGGCCTCGACCTAAAAACTCCTGCCCACAGCTCCTCAGGACCGGTGCGGTGTCCATCAAAAAAAAAATCGTGAATCAAGTTTTTTTATTTTTAAAAATCGCAGATTTTTTTAATTTTTTTTGAGAAAAATCGCCCAGCTCTAGACAGAGGGCATAATTTCTGCTGCAGTAAGTGTACACGCTTGGCTGCTGCCTCTACAGCTAAAGGGGGCAGGGATTGGGGCAGTAAAACTGCAGCTCAACTACAGGGTTTTACCATTCCCCAACCTCATGTGTGAATGAGCCTAAAGGCCCGTACACACGGTCGGAAAATCCGACCACAAAATCCTTCGGATTTTTTCCGACGGATTTTGTCCGACACTGGTGTTGCATACACACAGTCGGACAAAGTTGTCGGAAAATCCGATCATTCTGAACGTGGTGACGTTTGTTGCCTACGACGGGACTACGTAGAGGCTAGTAGCCAATAGCTTTGGTCTTGTAATGTGATCTGAGCATGCGTAGCACTTTGTCCGTTGGACTAGGCTACACACGATCGGAATTGGTGTGATCGGACTTTGTTGTCGGAAAATTTGAGAGCAGGAGATAAAACTTTGTCCGTCGGACAATCCGATGGAAAATGTCCGATGGTGCCTACACACGGTCGGAATTTCCGACAACATTGTCCGATAGGACAGAATCCATCGGAAAATCCGACCATGTGTATGGGGCTTTAGAGTGTTGCCATTGAATGCAACTTAGGGCTCATTCACAATCAATATACGCTCCTTGGGATTTTTTTTTACCAAAAACGTATAGCAGAATACATACTGGCCTAAACTGATGAAGAAATGTGATTTTTTTTTTTACATCTTTTTATTGGGCGTGTTTTAAAGCAGAAAGTAAAAAAATATTTTTTTTTTTTTCCAAAACTGTCTTTTGTTTATAGTGCCATAAATAAAAACCGCAGAGACGATCAAATATCACCAAAAGAAATCTATTTGTGGGGGGGGGGCAGTATAACGGTGCCGTGTCACAAAACATGGCCTGGTCATGAAGGGGAGTAAACTAATCTTAAGAGGGTTGGTCTCTCCAGACATTGTGTAGACATATTAAAAAAATAAAATAAAATTAAGCGGTATGTCAAAATGTGGACAGTTTCTCAAAAATCTTTTGAATTACTCTCTCAATATGTAAATAAAGGTCATAAATAACTTTATCCACTGGGAGTATCTTGGTGCATGGTGGAAGTGGAAGGCGGTAGTGGGTGGGAGCAGCCCATGTCAACTTTTGTAACAGGACCCACAAGCTTCAAGCTACACCTTTGAAGATATTGTTAATCACAGACCGTGAACATTGTGCTTAAAGTGGTTGTAAACCCTTTTTTGGGACTTCTACCTATAGGTAGTGGAAATCTATTTCACTTGTAGTCCACCGATAAAGTGAACGGCGCATGTGTGGGGAAAGAAACTAAACTCTGTGCCGTTTATTCCCTAGCGGGTGCCGTTGCTGTGTGCTGGCGTGACGTCACGCGACTCTGGCGAATCACAGAGCCGGAGTCCGCGGCCTGGAAGGAAGAGGGGCTTGAAGATGGACGCTGCCTACATAGGGGACATCGCTGGATGCTTGTGCAGGTAAGTGTTAAATGGGCTAGTACGCTCTTTTTTTATTTATGCATACTAGCCCATGCTTTTAATTTGCAGGCTATACAGGGAGCAAAAGCGGAAGTAAAACCCATCAGGGTTTACTTCCTCTTTAAGTACATTCTGTAAAATAGGCAGGATGGCTTTTAAATGGAGTTTAAATTCCTTCCCCCAAACACTTCTACATGAGATTAAGTACCATATGCAATGCAAAATACCCTACATGAAAGAACAAGAAATTTGCAGCAAGGCACAGAATTGCTTTATAAAAACAGGATATTTATTAAAGTATTTTTAAATAATTCTGCAAGTAAAATATTGTCTCTAATAAGGTAAAAAGGTCCCTAGTAAAAAAGGTATTACTTGACATTTTGCATCATTCCTTTTGCCTTCAAGACAATTTTTCTTGAAAGCTACAATAATAAGGTACAGCTGTAAGCAGCAAAACTTGCCTACTTGTTATTCACTGTAAACATGTTTGGTTGGCTCATAAGGATAGAAGGAAATATTGTGGGAGGAGTATTTCCATACATCAATTGAGACTTCAGGATACTAATGTGATATAATTTAATATAAGCCCTTAAAATATAAAAAGAGGGGGCCAACAGACTCCGATCTCAAAAAATCATTTACAGGTCAGAAAAACCTCAAAAGAAGTTTTCCTAAATAAAACTTTCCTAAAATAACTTAAAAAAAAAAAGCTTGCTACAATATTCCTTTCAAATAATATTCCTTTAAAAAATGGACAGTGTATACAGTGCCTTGCAAAAGTATTCACCCCCCTTGGCTTTTAACCTATTTTGTTACATTACAGCCTTTAGTTCAATGTTTATTTAAATCTGAATTATATGTGATGGATCAGAACACAATAGTCTAAGTTGGTGAAGTAAAATTTGAAAGAGATATACATAAAACTATTTTTCAGAAATTAAAAAACGATAATTGGCATGTGCGTATGTATTCACCCCCTTTGTTATGAAGCCCATAAAAAGACACACACCTTTTTGAAAGACCCCAGAGGCTGCAACACCTAAGCAGGAGGCACCACTAACCAAATATTGCCATGAAGACCAAGGAACTCTCCAAACAAGTAAGGGACAATGTTGTTGAGAAGTACAAGTCAGTGTTAGGTTATAAAAAAAATATCCAAATCTTTGATGATCCTTAGGAGCACCATCAAATCTATCCTAACCAATTGGAAAGAACATGGCACAACAGCAAACCTGCCAAGAGACGGCCGCATACCAAAACTCACGGACCCAGCAAGGAGGGCATTAATCAGAGAGGCAGCACAGAGACCTAAGGTAACCCTGGAGGAGTGGCAGAGTTACACAGCAGAGACTGGAGTATCTGTACATAGGACGACAATAAGCCGTACGCTCCATAGAGTATGGGCTTCATGGCAGAGTGGCCATTGCTTTCAGCAAAACACAAAATGGCACGCTTTGAGTTTGTGAAAAGGCATGTGGGAGACTCCCAAAATGTATGGAGGAAGGTGCTCTGGTCTGATGAGACTAAAATTTTACTTTTTGGACATCAAAGAAAATGCTATGTCTGGTGCAAACCCAACACATCACAACACCATCCATGTTTTTCAGCAGTCGGGACTGGGAAACTGGTCAGAGTTGAGGGAAAGATGGATGGTGCTAAATACAGGGATATTCTTGAGCAAACCCTGTACCACTCTGTGTGGGATTTGAGGCTAGGACAGAGGTTCACCTTCCAGCAGGACAATGACCCCAAACACACTGCTAAAGCAACACTTGAGTGGTTTAAGGGGAAAAATGTAAATGTGTTGGAATGACCTAGTCAAAGCCCAGATCTCAATCCAATAGAAAATCTGTGGTCAGACTTAAAGATTTCTGTTCACAAGCGCAAACCATCCAACTTGAAGGAGCTGGAGCAGTTTTGCAAAGAGGAATGGGCAAAAATCCCAGTGGTAAGTTGTGGCAAGCTCATAGAGACTTATCCAAAGCGATTTGGAGCTGTTATAGCCGCAAAAGGTGGCTCTACAAAGTATTGACTTTAGAGGGGTGAATAGTTATGCACATTGACTTTTTCTGTTATTTTGTCCTATTTGTTGTTTGCTTCACAATAAAAGAAAAAAATAAATAAAATCTTCAAAATTGTGGGCATGTTCTGTAAATTAAATGGAAAATGGAAAAACTGCGCTTGGTATGGTGAAAATAAACCTAAAAAGAAATATAAAAGCTGCAACTTATTGTGGGATATACACAAAATAGACAATAAAAAAGAGAAGTTGCGCTGATGTGAAAATTACAGTGCATTTAAAACTGAGTATCTAATAATCAATATGATTATATATGGAACTAAATTAGTGACACTTTATAACAGCAATTGATAAGTGGCATCTAATGGTGAAATGACTTAATCCCGATGTAATTAGCAAGGGGCTAAACCAAAGACCAGAAAGGAATCCCTAATAAAAAAGTCCCAAATCAAAGTCCATAAATGAGATTGGATCACAAGAATCGCTTCCCATCCAAGATGGCCAAAGTACAAGAAAGTGGCTACTTCCAAATTGCATGTAGAGGCAAATACTTAAAATGTCCAAATAGTATGCTTACCAGAGGATAAGCAAGCATGCGCAGTTGGCTTATACCCAGCCTGGGCCTTTTGATGGAAATTCCAGCTGCCTTGCATTCATTCAATCACCTCAGAAATATTTGATTCCGTGTATTTGTGGCAAAGCAGAAAAAAATAAAAAACATAGCGTAATACTGCTAAAACACTAAATTTGTTTTCAAAAAACAAGATAATCACTTAAAAGTGAAAAAATCGTGAAAAAGATTTTATGAAAAAAAAATTTTTTTATGAAAAAAATTAAGAAAAATATAAAAAATAAAAAAGAGAAAAAGTAAAAGCACCCAGTGGTCAACTCAAACGACTTAGAGTGATCAAATGAAAAAAACACACCTCCACCTTCCAAATAGTAGGCTTACCAGATGGTATTTTAAATATGCACCAGTGAAAATGGCAAACTGCTATTTGTGACCCAACACCACACAGCGGGGCTTCTTACCAGATGTACATCAAATATTGCATAATGGATCTCGGATAGGATTGCAGATGGTATATGCTAGAGATGAGAACGCTAACTGCTCCCAGTTTAAAGCAAACGATCGGTCCGTTTTTCTCTTTACTGCAGCAACTCATATGCCCCCAAAAAGAGAAAAAAGCAGACCATAGTGGAGTACATCTTGACAAGTTTAATCAAATAAATTAAAGGTTACACTTACACAAATGTAGATAACATCGAGCGTATAGAATAAAAATTGCCGGCCGGCTACATAAAACAAACTCCCGTCCTCGTCGACGGCGTGGTGACGTCAGCACGTACGTCCCAGACGCGTTTCGTCATAGGTTGACGTTTTCAATGGGAACGGGTAGCGTGCTGAACCACCACTCTATTTATAGATATCCAAGCCTCGTTCTGAGTCCCGGACTAACGAGGCACAGACCACCATTTTGAAACTGGGCATGGCAACGCTATTATGGGCTAAATCATAAAGCGATTCAATTAGGGAATTGGGTAGATTGTTACTTACACCAAAAACCTTTCTGTTAATACATAAAGCGCCAATATGAAGAAGTTACAAAAATCTTGTTTTTATATAAAACATATTAAAAAAGCACTAAACTAAAAAAAACATAATAATGACGTTTTTGGCAAATATTTTTCGTTCTTATCCCATTTTTATTTGGAGGAAAAAACGATTTATATATTTGACCTTTATCTAGCACAGATCTAATCCATAGGATGAACCATGGTGAAAACATGAAAAATTACGAAATATGGAAATGAAAAATAATAAAAATTATAAAAAATAAAATTACAAATAATGAAAAAAATCTGTAAACAGATATTCAAAAGAATCTATAAAAAGATATTGTGGCTAATGAAATGTAAAAAATATATTTTAGACTTATTTACTTTTTGGGGGTGAGAATCTTTTGACACGGATTAGGATAGAAAAAATCATAGAGCTATTGATTATACAGGGCTGAACCTTCGTTCAAAAAAATTTTTTGGTATGGTATGTTGGTATGTACTCGCTGCACGTGGCTCAGAACCAGTTCACATAAATTCAGCATTTCTAGAACATTAAGAATTGTCAATAAACGCATTAACATCTACGTCTATGTTTAGGCCATAAGGTACATAAGTTTTAACCCTATGTATCCAAGACATTTCTGACTTTGAGATCTCACGTACAAGGGAACTACCCCTCCAGTTGGCACTAAATTTGTCGATACCCAAAAAAAGTGTATTTGAGGGGTCTCTCTTATGCTTAAACAAATAGTGCTTTGAAACTGAGTGGTTCCGAAATCCAGCCTTAATATTGGTAATGTGCTCATTTAACCTTACCTGTAGTGGGCGTTTGGTCCGCCCAATATATTGTAGGCCACAGGGGCACTGCAATAAGTACACTACCCCTACTGTAGAACATGTAATGAAGGGGGTTATAGTGTGTTGTATTTGTGTACTAGTGGACAGAAATTTTTGTGTCCTTCTGTTTTTACAACTATTGAGCGAGCATACCCTACATTTTCTACATTGATAGAACCCAGTTAGTTGGTCAAAGAAAGTTAGTTTTTTAGTTGGTGGATCAAAAATATTAGGAGCCACTCGGTTTCGAAGTGAAGGAGCTCCCCTAAAAACTATCTGAGGCCTATCGGGTAAGACTTCATTTAGAATCCTATCATTACTAACAATATGCCAATGTTTGGAGATAATTTGTTTGATGCTCTTGTGTTGGAGAGAATAGGTAGTCACAAAGGGTACCATTGAGTTACAGAACTTATTTTTTGAGTTTTTTTCTTTAAGTAGGGACTCCCTGTTCATCCCCTCCACCTCATTGAGAACAGGTAAGAGTGAATTCAAAGCATATCCCTTTTCCAAAAATCTTTTAGTAAGTATATCGGCCTGGCTCAAAAAAACTTGTTGGTTCGAGCAATTTCTCCGTAGCCGCATATATTGGCTTTTCGGTACTCCATTGAGCCAGGGCCGATGGTGACAACTATCTAGTGAAATGTAGGAGTTGCGATCAGTTGTTTTAAAGAACGTAGATGTGGAAAATGACCCATTAGCTATAGATAGGGTCAGGTCTAAGAAATGAATCTGAGTCTGGCTCATTTCAAAGTTCAAATGGATACCACAATCATTTGAATTAAGTGATGTTATAAAGTCCTGTAGTTCTTGACCATCGCCATCCCACAGGAGGAGGATGTCATCAATATATCTAGCCCACAGGACCAGTTGAGGGGCCCTGTGGGCATAGATGACATCCTCCTCCCACTTGGCCATAAACAAGTTGGCCAAGCTGGGGGCATATTTAGCCCCCATAGCTACTCCTCGGCTTTGTCGATAGAATTTATTAGAAAACCAAAAATAGTTGCCTCCCATAACTATTTTTGGTTTTCTAATAAATTCTATCGACAAAGCCGAGGAGTAGCTATGGGGGCTAAATATGCCCCCAGCTTGGCCAACTTGTTTATGGCCAAGTGGGAGGAGGATGTCATCTATGCCCACAGGGCCCCTCAACTGGTCCTGTGGGCTAGATATATTGATGACATCCTCCTCCTGTGGGATGGCGATGGTCAAGAACTACAGGACTTTATAACATCACTTAATTCAAATGATTGTGGTATCCATTTGAACTTTGAAATGAGCCAGACTCAGATTCATTTCTTAGACCTGACCCTATCTATAGCTAATGGGTCATTTTCCACATCTACGTTCTTTAAAACAACTGATCGCAACTCCTACATTTCACTAGATAGTTGTCACCATCGGCCCTGGCTCAATGGAGTACCGAAAAGCCAATATATGCGGCTACGGAGAAATTGCTCGAACCAACAAGTTTTTTTGAGCCAGGCCGATATACTTACTAAAAGATTTTTGGAAAAGGGATATGCTTTGAATTCACTCTTACCTGTTCTCAATGAGGTGGAGGGGATGAACAGGGAGTCCCTACTTAAAGAAAAAAACTCAAAAAATAAGTTCTGTAACTCAATGGTACCCTTTGTGACTACCTATTCTCTCCAACACAAGAGCATCAAACAAATTATCTCCAAACATTGGCATATTGTTAGTAATGATAGGATTCTAAATGAAGTCTTACCCGATAGGCCTCAGATAGTTTTTAGGGGAGCTCCTTCACTTCGAAACCGAGTGGCTCCTAATATTTTTGATCCACCAACTAAAAAACTAACTTTCTTTGACCAACTAACTGGGTTCTATCAATGTAGAAAATGTAGGGTATGCTCGCTCAATAGTTGTAAAAACAGAAGGACACAAAAATTTCTGTCCACTAGTACACAAATACAACACACTATAACCCCCTTCATTACATGTTCTACAGTAGGGGTAGTGTACTTATTGCAGTGCCCCTGTGGCCTACAATATATTGGGCGGACCAAACGCCCACTACAGGTAAGGTTAAATGAGCACATTACCAATATTAAGGCTGGATTTCGGAACCACTCAGTTTCAAAGCACTATTTGTTTAAGCATAAGAGAGACCCCTCAAATACACTTTTTTTGGGTATCGACAAATTTAGTGCCAACTGGAGGGGTAGTTCCCTTGTACGTGAGATCTCAAAGTCAGAAATGTCTTGGATACATAGGGTTAAAACTTATGTACCTTATGGCCTAAACATAGACGTAGATGTTAATGCGTTTATTGACAATTCTTAATGTTCTAGAAATGCTGAATTTATGTGAACTGGTTCTGAGCCACGTGCAGCGAGTACATACCAACATACCATACCAAAAAATTTTTTTGAACGAAGGTTCAGCCCTGTATAATCAATAGCTCTATGATTTTTTCTATCCTAATCCGTGTCAAAAGATTCTCACCCCCAAAAAGTAAATAAGTCTAAAATATATTTTTTACATTTCATTAGCCACAATATCTTTTTATAGATTCTTTTGAATATCTGTTTACAGATTTTTTTCATTATTTGTAATTTTATTTTTTATAATTTTTATTATTTTTCATTTCCATATTTCGTAATTTTTCATGTTTTCACCATGGTTCATCCTATGGATTAGATCTGTGCTAGATAAAGGTCAAATATATAAATCGTTTTTTCCTCCAAATAAAAATGGGATAAGAACGAAAAATATTTGCCAAAAACGTCATTATTATGTTTTTTTTAGTTTAGTGCTTTTTTAATACGTTTTATATAAAAACAAGATTTTTGTAACTTCTTCATATTGGCGCTTTATGTATTAACAGAAAGGTTTTTGGTGTAAGTAACAATCTACCCAATTCCCTAATTGAATCGCTTTATGATTTAGCCCATAATAGCGTTGCCATGCCCAGTTTCAAAATGGTGGTCTGTGCCTCGTTAGTCCGGGACTCAGAACGAGGCTTGGATATCTATAAATAGAGTGGTGGTTCAGCACGCTACCCGTTCCCATTGAAAACGTCAACCTATGACGAAACGCGTCTGGGACGTACGTGCTGACGTCACCACGCCGTCGACGAGGACGGGAGTTTGTTTTATGTAGCCGGCCGGCAATTTTTATTCTATACGCTCGATGTTATCTACATTTGTGTAAGTGTAACCTTTAATTTATTTGATTAAACTTGTCAAGATGTACTCCACTATGGTCTGCTTTTTTCTCTTTTTGGGGGCATATGAGTTGCTGCAGTAAAGAGAAAAACGGACCGATCGTTTGCTTTAAACTGGGAGCAGTTAGCGTTCTCATCTCTAGCATATACCATCTGCAATCCTATCCGAGATCCATTATGCAATATTTGATGTACATCTGGTAAGAAGCCCCGCTGTGTGGTGTTGGGTCACAAATAGCAGTTTGCCATTTTCACTGGTGCATATTTAAAATACCATCTGGTAAGCCTACTATTTGGAAGGTGGAGGTGTGTTTTTTTCATTTGATCACTCTAAGTCGTTTGAGTTGACCACTGGGTGCTTTTACTTTTTCTCTTTTTTATTTTTTATATATTTTTTAATTTTTTTCATAAAAAAAATTTTTTTTTTCATAAAATCTTTTTCACGATTTTTTCACTTTTAAGTGATTATCTTGTTTTTTGAAAACAAATTTAGTGTTTTAGCAGTATTACGCTATGTTTTTTATTTTTTTCTGCTTTGCCACAAATACACGGAATCAAATATTTTATTCTGTAAATTAAATGTTGCAAATCCTCAAACAATCCATGTTAATTTCAGGTTCTGAGGCAAAACACGAAAAATGCCAAGGGGGTGAATACTTTTGCAAGGCACTGTATACTGTGCAACAGATAAAATCTATGACTGATTGCCAACTTGACTATTCAAATATTCTTAATATCTAATTTTCATATTAGAGTCCTCAGTACCAAATCGGTTACTGCATCCATACATGTTTAGTGTTAAGTTATACTGTACTCGGTACAGTTAGTATATGACAACTGAATTATTCTGCAATAATGATCAAAGCCACGTTTATAGAAAAACATCAACATCCCCAGAGCATCAATATCACGATTCCTAAAACAGTGCACTTCAAACAACATCTAAAACACCAAAAACCCAAGAAAAAACAAACAAAAATACAGGTTTATCAGTTCTCCCAAATGAATTCCAGTGTGTGGCAGTTATGCACAGGTTTCTACAGAAAGAAAGTAAGTTTATAGAATAGTTTTTTGGAGGTTTTTCAAAGTTAGTTTTATATATGAAACACTGCACACTTAGCAAAACCATTAGTAAACAAATAAAAGCAGCCTCCATGATTAAGCCCTGTGGGCGGGGTGAAACATGTTGGGGGCGTAGCTTTGGATGAAGCTGGCTGAGACTGCTTTCAACCCACTTACAAATGGCTTTGCTAGGTCCACAGGTTTTGGGACCTTAATCTATGCATATACACAGTATGTGAGGAGTCAGCACCCATCACAGAAAAAAACAGATGGACTTACAGGTGCTTGAGCGCACGTCTTAAGTTTTATGACGTTACTTTGTTCTATCGGGACCTAATGGATGGTTCATGGCAAAGACACTCCAATTCTTAGCTTGACGTTTGCGTTGGCAAAAATTATTGGAATATGAAATTGACAAGAAAAATTTATACAACACTATTTCAGAGGTATTCATTAGTGCTCAAGTAAATCAAAGCTATGATATATACTGTAAAAGCTGCAAAACCAAGAATGGTGCCATAAGTGATTATGCATCCGGTTGTCTGTACCGTTCAACATTATGTTTTATGCCCAAATTCTAAAACGTCAATACATCAGCACACTTCTTAATATATAATAGAAATTCAACATACCTTCACCCCATGTCCAGTGTCATCAAGAAATGTGTAGTCAATAGGTTTACGAATATAACGGACTGGTCTCTCCAAATTGGCTGGAGCAATTATTTTGTGCGTTCTAGAAGTGTTTTTGTTCGTTGTCAAGATTCCAATCTCTCTTCTTGCAACTTTTTCTTTATGAATATCCACTGTCTAGAAATTATAGCAATGTTAACATAAAACAAAACTACAAAAAACATTACATTACATGTAAGGGCAAGCTTTAGTACCTACCATCTGTAACAAACACTATGGTAAACATACATCAAATAACTTAAACGGCACAATCTAACAGCGTTTCTAAAACCTTTTTTTAGTTAAGACACCCTTTATAAGTAAGCAAAAGCTTGAGGCACCCCAGATGAATTACATCTTTTTTTAAAGGACAAATTGGGCCCTCATTTGGTGGTATATATCCCGACTTATTTTTTTAATCAGAATTTTTTATTTTTTTTTAATATATATTTATTATACACACACATTATATATATATATATATATATATATATATATATATATATATACATACATATATATATATATATATATATATATATATATATATATATATATATATATATATATATATATACACACACACACACACACACACACACACACACATACACAAATACATACACACACACAAATTTATTTTTCAAAAAAAATAAACTTAAAAGGGGTTGTGTCCATTCACACAGAATGCAGGACTCGGCCCCGCCCCCCGACGCTGCGTCATTGGCTTTGATTGACAGCAGCGGGAGCCAATGGCTGCGCTGCTATCAATCTATCCAATCAGGACATGAGGCACCAGGTAGAGCTGTTGTGCTCGTTCCCAGCAAGCACCAGGTAGAGCTGTTGTGCTCGTTCCCAGCAAGCGAAAGATCAGGGTCAGGTAAGTAAAACGGGGGCTCGGGGGGGGCTGCAGCACCACAAAAGGTTTTTCACCTTAATGCATAAAGCAACAAACATACAGGAAATATAAAAACACTTCACTTTTAAATAGCAAATTTTCCAAGGATGAGGATGCTCTCCAAGACTTAAGACTGGGAGGGAATATTAGCATCGAACACAGAACAGAAATGGTAATTCTTCAAAAAGACTGTATGTGAACACACTGCAAAGTATTCTCCCATGGGCAAGAAGTGCCTCACATCCAAAGTTAAAAAAAAGCTATAAATAATAAGAAAAGAGCTTTTAAAAAATATTAAAAAAAATGAAGGAATACTATTATTGTTTAAATGTTACAAAGAATATAACAGAATATGAAAAAAAAAATAGTAAGACAAACCCCCAAAAATGATTCAAATATATTAATAAAAAAGGTCAGGTCTGAGCATGTAGGTCCATTACAAAATAATCTGGAGTGGGTGACTGGGGACAAAGAGCAGGCATATTAAATAACTTCTTTAGCTCTATGTATACAAAAGGAGCATGGGGGAGCTTAAGACCATAATAGGGATGATATTGACACACCCCAAAATTATCAACAATGGCTCAAAATTTATATGGTCCAGAAATATTTAGACAGAATAAAGCACCAAGACCGGATGGCATACACCCACAGATCCTAAAAGAATTGAGTTGTTATTTTAAAGCCAATGTTTTTAATTTTTAGGGACTGTAATAATGACTGTAATAATACCACGGGATTGGCGTAAGGCCAAAGTGGTTCCTATATTTCAAAAGGGATCAAAAGTATTTACCAATTAACTATAGACCTGTTAGTTTAACCGGTTCCCGACCGGCTTGCGTACATATACTGTGGCACAATGGCACCTCTGCGCGAAACCCTGTATGTATGTATGTATGTATGTATGTATGTATGTATGTATGTATGTATGTATGTATCTTCCTGTTTCCTCACATTGATATTTAGAATTTCTGATTTAGAGGGATTCATTTTAAGATTTCTCCGTAAGACTTTAATAGCTTCATTAAGTTGGGTAATGTTATCCTTGGCCTAGCTACATAAAAAACAAAATGTCATCTGCGTACGCAGCTATTTTATGTTCTTCCTCTCCCATCTTAATTACCCTTATATCTGGGTTCTTTCCAATTCCTGCTAGAAGCGGTTCCACTGACAAAACAAAATCCAGGGGACAGGGGGCACCCCTGTCTCGTTTTAAATTATGCATCTCAAAAAGGTAGCGATAATGTCCCATTGATTTTTACCCTGGCTGTGGGGTCGTTGTAGAATGCGTTAATCCAATGGGTCATCCTTGGGCATATTCCCATTGCCTCCAGAGTACTCATCAAATCTCCAGTCTACCCTATCAAACACTTTTTCAGTAGTCCTGGGATCTACCTTCTTTCATTATTTGAAGCAGCTGTAACGTTCTTACCTCATTATCTCTCCCCTCCCACCCTGGGATAAATCCCACTTGGTCAGCATGCACCAAATCCTTCATTACTGCTTTCATCCGACTTGCCAACACTTTAGCAACTAGCTTTGTGTTGACATTTAGTAATGAAATAGGCTTATAACTTTTTTTTTTTTTTTTAAAGTAGAATTTTATTTATTTTCACACACAACAAACAATACAGAAAACAAACTGTATATGGAGCGAACATCGTCAAACCATTACATAATCTAGTAAACCGGTATACATTTAATGGAAATGTGACAACCTAAAAAGGTCAAATGTCTATTCTGCTTAATTAGAACCAATCAATGATCAAGGGGCTTCATTTAGTCTTTCAAGGAGCCATGGTATGGTACTTTCGGAGCTGACCCAAGAGCCCCAAATCCTAAGGAATTTTTTCGGGCATCCTCTGGCCTCATACGTCAACTTATATAATGGTATTGCCTGATTAATGATAGTGATCCAAAAGGCTATAGTGGGTGAGGATTGAGACTTCCAATGGATAGTAATCGATTTCTAAGCATAGAACAATACTATGCGCAGAAAGGTTTGTACATTTTTAGATATACCTTCATCATCAATGTATCCCAGTAAACACCGTAGAGGGTTGCAGATATTGGGTATTTGAGTTAAGGAGCAGATGAAGGCCGTGACCTCCGACCAGAACTTCCTAAATCGGGGTGCACTCCCACATCAGATGAAAGAATGTGCCATCTGCCATACCGCATCGAGAGCATAGTGCAGAGGGTAATCTGTTTAATTTGTATAGTAAACATGGTGTAAAATAGGATCTGTATAGCAATTTTGTCTGTATCACCTTGTCACGAGAAGAAATGACTGAGGGGACCTGGAGGGGAAGAACTTCCTGCCAGATGTCCTCCGTCAATTCAGGGATGTCAGCACTCCATTTATCGGCCGTACTGCTGAGCCTATGAGTTGTAGAATGTAGGAGAGATCTGTAATATGATGAAAACAATTTAATGTGAGAGGAATCAGTCAGTAATCGTTCTAGCGGAGAGAGTTGAACAACTATATTGCGAAGGCCAAACTGCGTTGCAGCAGTGTGACGTATCTGCAGATATAGGATGTATGCTGTATTGGGTAAGTTATATTCCTGACGAAATTCCTCAAAAGGGGCGGAACATATTTGAGAACAGGTGCATGATAGTTTTCACCCCCCGTGCAGACCAGAATCCCCCATCAGTTCTGCGGTAGAATTCCTGCAAATTTGGATTTCCCCATAATGGGGTATTTGGTGAGTATGTATTGCGTTCGTTGGATGGCAGCATTTTGGTGAGCCTAAAAATCCGTAGGGTCATTGCTAGTATAGATGTACCCTCCCTCCCTCTAAGGGACATACGATGAATCAAGTTTTGAAGGGACTCAAAGGAGGTAAGTATAGCTGCTTCCAGGGCAGTGGCCGCATTGTTGGTTTCAGGATAAAACCACCAGTGCGCGTGAGCCAACTGCGAGGCGATATAATAGGTTTGAAGGCAAGGTAAAGCCAATCCACCCTCCATTACTGGCAACTGCAGGGTGTCTTTCGCAATCCTAACTGTCCCCCCCCCCCCGCCCCCTCCAAATGAAAGTGGTAAGAATTGAGTCTATTTCCCTAAATTTGACCTTCGTGACATATACTGGCGAATTACTCAGGATGTACAGAAATCGTGGTAAAAAGATCATTTTAAAAATGTTTATCCTACCTAGTAGTGTTAGGGGGAGATTGGTCCAAGTCTTTAATGTGGTTCTTAGTCTTCCAATAAGAGGATCTAGGTCAAATTTTGATGTATGAGGAGATTGGTTGTTGTATCATAACCCCCAGATATCGGAAGGAGCTGACTATTTGTAAGGGACAGGAGGGAGGTAGCGCGATCGACGTTGCTTGGTCTATCATAAACAGAAGGGATTTGTCCCAGTTGACCTGGAACCCAGAAAAGTGACCAAACCTCCGAATAATTTCCAGCAGGGCTGGGGGGGACGATTGGGGGTCCGACAAGTAAATCAGACCTATAACTTGAGCATATGGTGGCCTCTTTTCCTTTCATTGGGATAATAGTAATTGCGGCTGCTAATGCTTCCCTTCTCATTTCCCAACTTGTACCTATCCCATTCATACATGAGCATAGTCTAGGCACTAGGATTTCTTTAAACTTTTTATAATAGTATGTCATAAGTCCACCTGGACCTGGAATTTTCCCTGTTGCAGTGTTTTTTAGGGCTTGACTAATTCCTTTTTCTGTTATCGGTTCCTTGAGTGCCCCAAGTTTATCCCCTGGTATTACCTTTAATCTCGCATCTTTTAAGAAGTTTTTTTTATTTAATTTTTTTCAACCTTCTCTAATTCAGAGACCTGCTTTCCCTTTTGTTTTACTGAGTACAGTTCCCCATAGTATTTATGGAATACACCTGCTATTTCCTTTGTTGTATATACCATTTCCCCAGTACTGTCCTGTATTTTCTCTATGCAATTTTCTGATTTCTTCCTCTTTAACATATTGGCTAAATACTTCCCCGTCTTACTCCCCCATTTTTAATACACATTTAACCCCTTAATCGCCCCTAGTGCTAACCTCTTCCCTACCAGGGTCATTTACACAGTAATAAGTGCATTTTTATAGCACTGATCGCTGTATAAATGTCAATTGTCCCGAAAATGTGTCAAAAGTGTCCGATCTGTTCCCTGAAATGTCACAATACTGCAGATCACCGTCATTAGTATGGTAGTAAAAAAAAGCCATAAATCTTTCCCATAGCTTGTAATTGCGATTTTTTTACCAAAAATATGTAAAATAATATCTATTGGCCTAAACTGAAAAGTTAAAGTATTTTTTTTTTTCAAAATTGTCGCTCTTTGTGTAGAACGCAAAAAAATAAAAACCACAGAGGTGATCAAATAGCACCAAAAGAAAGCTCTATTTGTGGGGAAAAAAAAAAGACACAAATTTTGTTTGGGTACAGCATTGCATGACCCTGCAATTACCAGTTAAAGCAACACATTGCCAAATTGAAAAAAGTGCTCTGGTCAGGAAGGGGGGGGGGGGGGGTAAAACCTTCCCGGGGCTGAAGTGGTTAACTTCTATAGTTGGGAAGATACTGGAGAGTTTAATAAAAGACCACATAAATGAGTTCTTGCAGAAAAAAAAATTTCTAAGTAACAGACAGCATGGATTCATGAAAGACAGAAGTTGCCAGACAAATCTAATTTCTTTTTATGAGGAGGTAAGCAAAATCTTGGACAAAGGAATGGTTGTGGACATAGTATACTTGGATTTTGCCAAAGTGTTTGACACAGTTCCCCACACATGGCTAATATGCAAGGTAAAGACTACAGGCTTGGAAAAATCTGTTTGTAAATGGACAGAGAACTGGCTAAAACAGAATTCAGAGAGTAGTGATTAATGATTCTTACTCTGAATGGTCCAAGGTCATCAGTGGTGTACCCCAAGGTTCAGTGTTGGGAGCCTTACTTTTTAAAATATTTATAAATGATATAGGGTCTGGGATTAAAATTACTATTTCAGTCTTTACAGATGACACCAAGCTATGCAGTGGAATACAATCCTTAAAGGATGTCTACAAATGACAAGCCGCCCTCAATAAACGGTTTCATTGGGCAACTATGTGGCAAATGAGGTTGTATTTTTATTAGTTTTTTCAAAAAGGAACACAGTACACATGAAAAACATATGTAACAAGGGCTGTGATGTACAGATGAGATGTCCAATTTAACATAGAACTGAAGATAACCGTAGGGTATACATAGATAAAATGTAAAAAGGTCAAATATACAATCGCCTGTGCAATGAACATGTAGAGTCAGGAAACACATATGGAACACCTAGTAGGTTGGGTTACATAGGGGAGACATATATGAAGGCATATCAATAGTTTAAGACATACATTAAGACATACATTAAGACAGAGCCTGGTAGGGGTGCCCCAAATTCTGATTGATCCCATATCTTATCAAATTGTGGGATATTATGTACAGTAGCAATTAAATATTCCATTCTTCAAATATCAGCTATGAGTTGAAGGAACCAGCAAAGTGGGATAATACTCTTGGCAGCTAAAAGGATGTAGGAAGTCAATCGTTTGACGTGTTTAGCAATACCAGTAAAGGGAAGACCCAGTAAGTAGTGTATTGGGTCAAGCGGGAGGTGCAGATCTACAGTGCCTTGCGAAAGTATTCGGCCCCCTTGAACTTTTCAACCTTTTGCCACATTTCAGGCTTCAAACAGATATAAAATTTTAATTTTTTGTGAAGAATCACCAACAAGTGGGACACAATTGTGAAGTGGAACGAAATCTATTGAATATTTTAAACTTTTTTAGCAAATAAATAACTGAAAAGTGATGCGTGCAAAATTATTCGGCCCCTTTACTTTCAGTGCAGCAAACTCACTCCAGAAGTTCAGCGAGGATCTCTGAATGATCCAATGTTGTCCTAAATGACTGATGGTGATAAATATAATCCACCTGTGTGTAATCAAGTCTCTGTATAAATGCACCTGCTCTGTGATAGTCTCAGGGTTCTGTTGAAAAGCGCAGAG
Organism: Lithobates sylvaticus; assembly: GCA_028564925.1. Classification (NCBI taxonomy): domain Eukaryota; kingdom Metazoa; phylum Chordata; class Amphibia; order Anura; family Ranidae; genus Lithobates; species Lithobates sylvaticus. Next base: position 123,738,509 of record CM053031.1, read on the forward strand.
AGCATCATGAAGACCAAGGAACACACCAGGCAGGTCCGTAATACTGTTGTGAAGAAGTTTAAAGCCGGATTTGGATACAAAAAGATTTCCCAAGCTTTAAACATCCCAAGGAGCACTGTGCAAGCGATCATTTTGAAATGGAAGGAGTATCAGACCACTGCAAATCTACCAAGACCTGGCTGTCCCTCTAAACTTTCAGCTCAGACAAGGAAAAGACTGATCAGAGATGCAGCCAAGAGGCCCATGATCACTCTGGATGAACTGCAGAGAACTACAGCTGAGGTGGGAGAGTCTGTCCATAGGACAACAATCAGTCGTACACTGCACAAATCTGGCCTTTATGGAAGAGTGGCAAGAAGAAAGCCATTTCTCAAAAGATATCCATAAAAAGTCTTGTCTAAAGTTTGGCCGCGGTTTGTTTACATCAACCGGACCGCGGCAAAATGGCCGCTAATCCACTTCCGGTTCTTCCAAATAAAAGACAGCTCTTTCCAGCCAATCAGGATCCCCTGATGAAGTCACGAGCACGTGACGTAACGCGTAGGGATTGGCCGGATAGGACGATACCGGAAGTGCTGTGAGAGAGGCGGGATATCGCCTTTTTGTTGCTGTAAATTCAACTTTTAAATGTAAGAATCTATTTAATTTTAATAAAGTGTGTGTTTAGACTTGCTTCACGATTGGGCCCCCCCCCTTCTTTTGTCCTGTTTAAATCCCCACCTCTGGCGAGTTTTGTCTGTGGGAACGCTGCCGCTATTGTCCTGGAGGGGGCTGGAGAAGTAACCCCAACAAAGGCAGTTAGAGTGAGGGAAGACTGTGTGAAGGGAGGAGAGGTGGATCCAATCTTGGACCTCAGGAGACAGCTGGGAGAATTTGTGGAAGTGGAGCGGACCCCCTGATGCTATCTGGATGCCTATGTATCTTTGTTTTCAGGTGAGAGGCTAGAGAGCACCATTTAAGGATAAGGTCCTCACTACCCTATACCCCTTATGGTGAAGAATAAGGAGACTCCCAACATCCCTGCTACCTCGTTGTGTTTTGAGGGATGGTTCTTGAACTTTTGCACCAATTAGATTTCCTCATATAGTTCTTATCAACATTATTTAGCACCTAATGGATTCTGCTGGAACTTAATCTATGGACTTTATTTCATTCCTCTTAATTCACTCTTCAGTATTTATTTATTCATTTATTTGATATTGATAATTATTACTGTGTGTTTCATGATCTATTTATGTTTATTTATTTTGATATTTATCTACACACATTTTAGCACTGGATGCACCTGCAGTTTTGCATTTAATTTATTTAAAGGCACAGTGTGTTTGTATTATGAATTTTTATCACTGTATATTTATGAAATATTTTTAGCACTATTTATATCATATCATTTTTTGATATCATATTTATTCACATCACTTTGGTGCGGATTAGCGCAAAATCATTATTTTATTTATATCTTTATGGGATTGTGTTTACCTTTAGATTTTGCTGCTTTTTTAGGATTTTATCCACATACAACATTTGAGTTGGCACCTTTGATATTTATTTATTTATTCACTGACTTTATTGTTTGAGTTCGTGCTCTTATCTAGTTCACCAACAGTGCGAAGATCACCCCTATCACTTGTCTAAAGTTTGCCACAAGCCACCTGGGAGACACACCAAACATGTGGAAGAAGGTGCTCTGGTCTGATGAAACCAAAATTGAACTTTTTGGCCACAATGCAAATGTTTGGCGTAAAAGCAACACAGCTCATCACCCTCAACACACCATCCCCACTGTCAAACATGGGACAGGGAAGATGGTTAAAATTGAGGGGAAGATGGATGCAGCCAAATACAGGACCATTCTGGATGAAAACCTGTTGGAGTCTGCAAAAGACCTGAAAGTGGGATGGAGATTTATCTTCCAACAAGACAATGATCCCAAACATGCAGCAAAATCTACAAAGGAATGGTTCACAAATAAACGTATCCAGGTGTTAGAAAGGTCAAGTCAAAGTCCAGACCTGAATCCAATCGAGAATCTGTGGAAAGAGCTGAAAACTGCTGTTCACAAACGCTCTCCATCCAACCTCACTGAGCTTGAGCTGTTTTGCAAGGAAGAATGGGCAAGAATTTCAGTCTCTCGATGTGCAAAACTGATAGAGACTTACCCCAAGCAACTTGCAGCTGTAATCGCAGCAAAAGGTGGCTTTACAAAGTATTAACGCAAGGGGGCCAAATAATTTTGCACGCCCCACTTTTCATTTTTTTATTAGTTTAAAAAGTTTCAACAATCCAATAGATTTCGTTCCACTTCACAATTGTGTCCCACTTGTTGGCGATTCTTCACAAAAAATTAAAATTTTATATCTTTATGTTTGAAGCCTGAAATGTGGCAAAAGGTTGAAAAGTTCAAGGGGGCCAAATACTTTCGCAAGGCACTGTACCACTTTCTGAATTAATAGCATTACCTCATGCGAAAAGGGTTGTATCAGAGGACATTGCCAAAAAATATGAAGCCTACTCTAAGCCCACAGCGCCAGAACATCGCAGAGCTAGAGGGATCATATTTGTTAATAACCTCGGGGGTATTGTACCAGAGCATCAGAATTTTAATGGATGTCTCCTTCTGCACCACACACTTAGAGGATTTAAAAGTGGAGGACCAGATCTTATCCCACATCTGGGAGGTGATAGGCCTACATAGCAGTTGTGCCCATCTACGCATGTATAAGTGGGTACCTTCAGTAAGAGGGGAAGATTCATGGAGAATGTGGTATGTAGAGGACACCAAGTATAATTGGTGTGGACCTTGAGCACATAGGTATTCAAAAGGGGTAGGTTTATCCAGGGTCAAGGGCGAGGACAGAGTGGAAGTAATGTCTGATTTGAAAATAAAAATAAAACATATGTAGGGATGTCAAACTTTCCTTAAGTGTATCAAAAGTATGTAGCCTACGAGTGACTGGGTGCACTAGATTTCGGAGTTGGACCAGGGAAGCCTGAACCCACGGCATTATATGTCCTAAAGATAAACTGTCTGGTATAGACGGGTTGAATAATTTGTTCATAAGGGGGGGACATGGCAAGGAGAGGGAGGATCTCTGAAAGCATTCTTTTGAAAGCAGATAAAGCGCATTCAGGGCGGTAGTTTACTGGCATCTGAAACGCAGAATGCGTGTAAATGCGTCACCCTGCGTTTACAAGCGTTTTCAAACGGGAAAAAATTACTGATCATTTACAATGTGTAAACAAAAAAAAAAAACAGACTTTCCAGAACCCTTGTTATTGCCTGCAAGGAGGGAGAGGGAAAGAGGCCACTAAATGTGCATAAACATTGCATGTAAGAAGTGACAAAACTGACATTCTTAACCTTCGGTTACTAGCTCTCAAGTTCCAGCGTTCAGAAGAAGTTTTCAAACTTCCTGTGTACATGAAGCCTAACACTAAAACCTAGATTAAGCCCGAGTATTTGTCTATTTTTTTCCCCCCAACACTTTTTTTGTGCACATATACTTCTCTAGCAATTTACTAATTTAATAGTTACATAGTAGGTGAGGTTGAAAAAATATAAGTCAGTATTACCTTGTATATCCCTGTATGTTGTGGTCGTTCAGGTGCTTATCTAATAGTTTCTTTAAACTATCGATGCCCCCCGCTGAGACCACCGCCTGTGGAAGGGAATTCCACATCCTTGCCACTCTAACAGTAAAGAGCCCTCTATGTAGGTTAAGGTTAAACCTCTTTTCTTCGAATTTTAAATGAGTGGCCACGAGTCTTGTCAAACTCCCTTCCACATAAAAGTTTTATCCCTATTGTGGGGTCACCAGTACGGTATTTGTAAATTGAAATCGTATCCCCTCTCAAGCGTCTCTTCTCCAGAGAGAATAAGTTCAGTGCTCCCAACCTTTCCTCATAACCGATATCCTCCAGACCCTTTATTGGCTTTGTTGCCCTTCTTTGTACTTGCTCCATTTCCAGTACATCCTTCCTGAGGACTGGTGCCCAGAACTGGACAGCATACTTTAGGTATGGCCATACCAGAGTCTTGTAGAGCCGGAGAATTATCGTTTTAGCTCTGGAATGAATCCCCTTTTTAATGCATGCCTATATTCCGTTTGCTTTGTTAGCAGCAGCTTGGCATTGCATGCCATTGCTGAGCCTATATATACTAGGACCCCCAGGTCCTTTTCCATTTTAGATTTCCCCAGAGGTTCTCCCCCGAGTGTATAGATTGCATTCATATTTTTGCCACCCAAATGCATTGTTTAAAATTTTTCTACATTGAACCTCATTTGCCATGTAGATGAGCCTCATTTGTCACCATGAGTCTGTCTTACCAGCTCGCAATAATTACTCTGAGACCAGGAGCTATCCATGCTGCGGGGTGCATGACTGAGTGTTCTGCAAGCACAAACCCATGCTGTATATGAGCACAGAATACAAGAAAGGCCACTTTTCTGATGCCGCACCACCATTGTCTGGAATGGCATAATTTGAGGGTACCACGGACAAACCCAGATGGCACCCTCCCAAGCAGTCACTTACAGTACATGTTTCATGGTATCCTAAAGAGTATGTGTGTGCAAAACAAAAAAAAAAACAAAAAAAAACACAAAATTACTTTACAATACATGCATGGTTTCCCATGTCATGGCTCTCCAAAAACACTGCAAAAAGTACTAAAAAAAAAAAAAAAAAAAAAAAGAAAAAAGGATTATCCTGACAGAAATGCAGTCAGCTTCCAATGACAGCACTGCCACTGCTGTACTGAAAAGGCAGGACATGGGCAGAAACAGCAGCTGTCTGGTACAAAAGTAGGGTGAATGCTAAGGTATGTGGAGATAGGGAGCAGGAAATGTGCTGATGTAGTCCAACAGAAAGGAAGACACGCAGACAACCCTGATTGGGAGCCCAGTGTAACAGGGGCAGCATTGTATGCTATGTATACAGGAAGCTGGGAGCCAAATGCATTTTTAGCAGGATCACTGGGTATTTTTCAGTACCTGCAAGATTTTTAAAGAGCGAAAACCGTGTGAAATGTGTAGTTATTAGAGAGCTGTGCTAAACATGTCTATTTTAGATTTTTCTCACATACAGCACAGCGTTCCTTTCATAGAAAAAGCGCCAAAAAGACATTTGGTATAACATTTAATACACCAACTACCTGGCTCTTGCAATCTGTCCAATCCTGCAACATGCAACAATTTTCTTATAAATGTTGTCTCTTACCTGTGATATATGATTAATGGAGGATTCCATCCTTCTGAGCTGAGAAGCCTGAATATCCAGCATTTGAAGGACATTGTTGGCTAAGGTGTTAATGAGATATGCCACACTAGCTAAGGACTGTGTCGTATAAGCTTTGGTTTCTTCAAGGGCTCGTTGCTTATCTGCAGACTGAAAGAAAAGTCAAATAAGTAAGTCATATTTACAAAATGTTCTTACCTGCTTGTCTAAGAAAAAGCAAGAGGCACTCCACCACTCTGGGCCACAGTTATTAGTCTTCTACAGATCAGTTTAAACCAGCAAATATTTTACTGGACTTATAAAGTGGCAAAATGAAAAAAAAAAAATGACAGTGACCAGCCCCCTAGCTCCCCCGTTTTACTCACCTGAGCCCTGTAATTCCCACGGCGGAGACACACTCTTGATTGGATAGATTCATAGGGGAAAATAGGGGATAGTTTTATAGCATTTTTATTAATAATTATTTTTTTACTAGTAATGGCGGCGATCAGCGTTTTTTATTGTGACTGCGACATTATGGCGGACACATCGGACATTTTTGACACATTTTTGGGACCATTGTCATTTATACAGCAATCAGTGCTATTTAAATGTGAAGGGGTTAACCAGCGGGAGGCTGTGTAGGGGTTAAGTGTTCCTAGGGGCGTGTTACTAACTGTGGGGGGCGTGGCTGTGTGTTGGTGAACACTGATCTCTGCTCCAATCACAGGGATCTTGCTAGGCAGAATGGGGAGGTGCTGTTTACTTCCGCATCTCCCCGTTCAGCCTTCCCGTGACACGATCACGGTATCCTTGCGGCAATCCTTGCAGGGTCCGCACGCGATGGCACGGCGGCATTCTTAAAGGGACATACCTGTACGCCCTTATGCCTGTCCGTGCCATTCTGTCGATGTACATCGTCGTGCACCGGTCGGGAACTGGTTAAGCTTTAAAGTGGTTGTAAACCCACTTTGAAAAAAACACCTTCAAGACAAAGGCATAATGAGCTAATATGCACAGTCTCACTGAAGCACACAGCCCACTCTCACTGAAGCAATGGCACATACATGCCGTTGCTTCAGTTTATGTCAGTGCGCATGTGCCCATGACGTCGGCACATGCAAATACAGGGGATATCTTGGGTAGCTACAGGTAAGCCTTATTATAGGCTTACCTGTAGCACAAAGTGGTCTGTAGGGGTTTAAAACCACTTTAAAGCGGTGTTTCAGCTTTAAAAAAAAATAATTTAAAAGACAGCAGCTAAAAAAAAAAGTCGCTGCTGACTTTTAATAAGTACACTTACCCTCCCAGGGCGCCCGCGATGCCGTTCATGGAGGCCGAGATGTCCCTCGGCGTTCCGGATCCAGCGCCGCCATCCTCAGTAAGGGAAACTGCTTTGCGCGGCCTACTGCGCATGCGCGAGTCGGCGCGCGGCCTACTGCGCATGCGCGAGTGGGATTTGTGAATGGGGAACGCAATGTGTTGTGGGACACAGTTCCCATAACACACTGCGCCCCATTCACTAGAAGACGGAAGGAGAGAAGATCACCGCGGTGCTGGAGGAGGCAGATTAGGACAATCTGTCTAGCAACAGCCATTTCTGGTAAGGAAAAAATATATATATATTTTTTTTTTTTTCATTTGAAATTGTTACTAACATTTTTAAAAGTTTTTGTTTTCAGGGTGTCCCACCACTTTAAAGATGATAGCTAAAAGCTAATTGGTTGCAATGCACAGCTGTTCCACATTCTGTCTGCATCAGTATTAATAAATTCCTCTCACAGTATTTTTCTTTAATGTGTGTTGCAGCACCCTGTGGTGTGTTGTAAAATGTTGCACTGTGTTTAACCTCTTGCCGACCAGCCGCGCAAACTGCCATGGGTGTACGTCGGCCACTTTAAGAGTTATAGGGGGCACACCCAGCCGAAGCCAATGCGCGTGGCTGGCCTCCGCAATGGCCGCTGGTGACCCATGATCACTTCTGAGAGAGACAGAATGGGGGTCAATGTAAACAGACAGATCTCCGTTCTGTCAGGGAAGTAGAGAGAGATCTGCTGTACCTAGTGATCAGGAACAGCGATCTATCTCTACTCCCTGTCAGAACACTCCCCCGACAGTTAGAAACACCTCCCTAGGGAACACTTAACCCCTTGAGTGCCCCCCTAATTTTAACCCCTTCCCTGCTAGTGTCATTTATACAGTAATCAGTGGCTATTTATAGTGAAAAGTGTGATGGCTGATTACCGCCATTACTAGTTAAAAACATTTTTTGGGGGGGGGGGTATATATATTATAGCAAAATTATTTATTATTTTCAAAATTGTCGCTCTTTTTTTGTTTATAACGCAAAAAAATTAAAACCGCAGAGGTGATCAAATACAACCAAAAAAAAGCTCTATTTGTGGAGGAAAACGGCCATAAGTTTGTGTACGAATGACCGTGCACAATTGTCAGTTAAAGCCATGTAAGTGCCATATCGCAAAAATGGCCTGGTCATTAAGGGGCAAATCCTTCCGGGGCTGAAGTGGTTAAAAGCAGCAAGCTTAATTTTTGCAATGTGTTGGTTTGAACTGAGCCTATAAGAAACAACAAAATTATGCTTTTTGTTACAATGGACCTGCATTGAGCAACACAGCCCAGCCCACATGGTGTAAATGTGTTGTCTTTATAACAGTAGTGTCTCTCAGCTTCTCAGATTGGAAAGTTCTGTCCATACACAGATTGGAAAGTTTTTTTTATGTATGCTACAGGATGAAGCAGTGGTGTTAGCTGCACTAAATACTGCATTTCAATAGGCTGCCTTACAAGCTGCAAAGAACCTAGCTCATGCACCTTTTTGAAACGTTTTACCAATAAATGGCACCACAAGCACAATATATGTTTTTTGTGCGTTTCGTGACCACACACAAAACTGAGCTACACTAGTGTAAATGCACCCTAGGCCTCATTGTCCATGGCCCCCTAAATATAGCAAGCAAGGTTTGTGCTTTTATAGCAAAGTGTACTGTTAAAAATGGGTGAAGCTCAAAAAGGAGCATTAGTTTCCCTGCCATGTTTGTCACTTGCAGCCAATTGAAATAAATAGGCTGTACTATGCATAAAGTGCGACAATGTGCAATAAAAACTGCATATGCACGACGCCTGAGTAGGAGCTAAACACAATTCAGGATAAGCACTGCCATAGGGGAAAAATCTTTGTACCTGGACTTTGGTTTTAAAAAGAGAGAATAAAAAAAGTATATATTACATGGCAAGATATTCAAACTGCTATTTTGATTGCAAACATCAGGTATTTTTACAGTTTTCTTTATAGGAATGCAAATGTCAGTATGCAGAGCAAAGAGCTTTGTAGAGAGTCATTTTAGTTTTACATTGTCAGCAATTAATTAGCTACTAAACAAATAGCAAGAAACAGCTTCTAAATGATCTGAAAAAAAAATAAACCCCAAGCACCCATTCGTAGTTCCAAATCGCATGACGAGGCGCACTCCATTGCTGGCAATGGAACCATTCAGATCGATACTTTTTGCCGATTTCATTGCGACTTGCATAGACTTCTGTTAAATGAAATTGAAATGAAATTGGCAGTGCAAATCGATCTGATGTGCGGCTTTGAAATCGCACTGAACTAGCACGATTTCAAAGCGGCACCAGTGTGAATGGGGGCTAAAGATAGTGACCTAAAAGGACCAGACAACTTTCGTTGCTTTTAGTACCATGAGACTGTGCAAGATGCCCGCACTGACCCTTTTTAGGGAAAAAAGGGATTGGTTATCTTGAATCATTTAAAAGTTGCTACAGTCTATCACCAATGACTCATCTGCCCTAAAAATGTCTGTCAGTGCAGCCTCATCCTATCTTCAGAGGTATTACCAAACTATCAATAAATAGGTAGTGTTTTTGCGCTAAAGTGCATCAAGTGTTAACCACTTCCCGACCGCCCCCTGTATATATACGTCGGCAGAATGGCACGTACAGGCAGAATCACGTACCTGTACGTGACATTCTTCCGGCGGTTGGGGGGTCCGATCGGACCCCCCTCCGCCGGCGGGGACGGTCGGGATCGCTTCAGGAGCGATCCGGGACGAGGGGACGGCCAGTGGTTTCTGGCCACCCCCTCGCGATCGCTCCTGGCCAATGAGAAACTTCCCCTTCCTGTCTATTGTATAGACAGGAAGGCGGAAGTGATGTCACGCTCGGTGCGCCGGTCTATGTGACCGGAGACGCCGAGCGGCGAACATGTAAAGGTTAGTGCACAACACTACACTGACACCAGTACAGTTAGGCACATATTCCACCCCCCTGTCACCCCCTGATCACCCCCCAGATCACCCCCTCCCCCCCCAGTCACAGTGTCACTAATTGCAGTGATCATTTTTTTACTGATCACTGCATTTAGTGTCAGTGTGACTGTAATAACTGTCAGGGCAGTTAGTTTTAGGTCCAAGGTAGCCCCCTACCCCCCCCTAATAAAGGTTTAACCCCTTGATTGCCCCCCAGGTAACCCTTTCACCCCCTTTTGCCAGTGTCACTAAGCGATCGTTTTTCTGATCGCTGTATTAGTGTCACTGCTGTCGCTAGGTAACCATTTTTTTTTTTTAGGTAACCGCCATGTTTATATAGGTTCATAAATAGTTTTATAGGTCAGGTACCCCCATATTACAACCTAAATAAAGGTTTTAACCCCTTGATTGCCCCTAGAGTTAACCCTTTCACCAGTGATCACTGTATAACTGTCACTGGTGACGCTGGTTAGCCAGTTAGTTATTTCGTTATTTAGGTTCCCCGTCAGGTTTTTATATAGCGTCAGGTACCCCCATATATTACCTAATAAAGGTTTTAACCCCCTGATTGCCCCTAGTTAACCCTTTCACCCCCTTTTGCCAGTGTCACTAAGCGATCGTTTTTCTGATCGCTGCATTAGTGTCGCTAGGTAACCATTTTTTTTTTTTAGGTAACCGCCATGTTTATATAGGTTCATAAATAGGTTTATAGGTCAGGTACCCCCATATTACAACCTAAATAAAGGTTTTAACCCCCTGATTGCCCCTAGAGTTAACCCTTTCACCAGTGATCACTGTATAACTGTCACTGGTGACGCTGGTTAGCCAGTTAGTTATTTCGTTATTTAGGTTCCCCGTCAGGTTTTTATATAGCGTCAGGTACCCCCATATATTACCTAATAAAGGTTTTAACCCCCTGATTGCCCCTAGTTAACCCTTTCACCCCCTTTTGCCAGTGTCACTAAGCGATCGTTTTTCTGATCGCTGCATTAGTGTCGCTAGGTAACCATTTTTTTTTTTTTAGGTAACCGCCATGTTTATATAGGTTCATAAATAGGTTTATAGGTCAGGTACCCCCATATTACAACCTAAATAAAGGTTTTAACCCCCTGATTGCCCCTAGAGTTAACCCTTTCACCAGTGATCACTGTATAACTGTCACTGGTGACGCTGGTTAGCCAGTTAGTTATTTCGTTATTTAGGTTCCCCGTCAGGTTTTTATATAGCGTCAGGTACCCCCATATATTACCTAATAAGGGTTTAACCCCCTGATTGCCCCTAGTTAACCCTTTCACCCCCTTTTGCCAGTGTCACTAAGCGATCGTTTTTCTGATCGCTGCATTAGTGTCGCTAGGTAACCAGTTTTTTTTTGTATTACTGTTACGGGTGACGCTGGTTAGTTAGCTTGTTTTTTATACTGTCAGGGCACCCGCCATTTATTACCCAATAACGGTTTAACCCCCTGATCGCCCGGCGGGTGATATCAATTAGGTTTTAGGGTCAAATAAGGTCTGCGTCGCCCCAGGTTAGTGCCAGTACCGCAAACACCCACGCACAAAGCATACACCTCCCTTAGTGGCACAGTATCTGAACAGATCAATATCTGATCTGATCAGATCTATACTAGCGTCCCAGCAGTTTAGGGTTCCAAAAAAAACCGCATTGTTAGCGGGATCAGCCCAGATACCTGCTAGCACCTGCGTTTTCCCCCTCCGCCCAGCCCAGCCCACCCAAGTGCAGTATCGATCGATCACTGTCACTTACAAAACACTAAGCACACATAACTGCAGCGTTCGCAGAGTCAGGCCTGATCCCTGCGATCGCTAACAGTTTTTTTGTGGTAGCGTTTTGATTCAGTCGCTTCAGTCAGGAGCTTTTTTACCTGTGAATCTCAAAAAAATAAAAAAAAATAAAATAGTTGTCGTTTTTATTGTTCTCTCTCTCACTCTATTCTCTCTCTATTGTTGCTCTTTTTTTACTCCATTCTATTCTGCAATGTTTTATTATGTTTTATCATGTTTTATCATGCTTGCTTTTCAGGTATGTAATTTTGTTTACTGTGTTTTAGTGTTAAGCATTTTTTTGTTTTCAGGTGCGCCATTCAGTTGCAACGCGGATTTATTTATCTTGACAGCAACAGCGTTTGCTCCCACGATACATAAAGACGCGACTCCAACACTGTAGGAGGTGATTTCACCACACAGTTAAAAAAAAAGAGCATATATGCCGAAGCATGGGGGCAGCAGGGGGGGGGGGAGGAGCGATTGGCTCCTAATGCCACGTACATACGGTCGAAATTCCGACCGTGTGTACACGGCATAACTTTTGCGGGAGGATGCCCCCATGCATCGGCATATATAAATGGTGCATGTATGCCCATCATTAGAAGTGGGTGGATGAAGGGAGGTATTCTAATGGTGGGCATACCCACCAATCAATCTCTTTTTTTCGTTCAGCCAAGAGGCTGCATGAAAAAAAAAAGATTACAATATATGTCCAGTATGTTGCTGGTTGAATGGTTATACCAGAATGATGCCTGCAGGTTTAGGTATCATCTTGGTATCATTCTTTTCAGCCAGTGATCGGCTTTCATGTAAAAGCAATTCTAGCGGGTAATTAGCCTCTAGACTGCTTTTACAAGCAGTGGGAGGGAATGTCCCCCCTCCCGGATATAAACCGCGCCATTGGGAAATTGGGAAAGCATTTTATCACACCAATCTTGGTGTGGTCAGATGCTTTGAGGGCAGAGGAAAGATCTAGGGTCTAATAGACCCCAATTTTTTCAAAAAAAAGAGTACCTGTCACTGCCTATTGCTATCATAGGGGATATTTACATTCCCTGAGATAACAATAAAAATCATAACAAAGAAAAAAAATGGAAGGAACAGTTTAAAAATAAAATAAAAAATAAAAAAGCTAAATAAATAAAAAAAAAACCAAAAAAAAAAAAAAAAAACCACCCCTGCCCCCCCTTCTCTTGCGCAAAGGCGTACACAAGCGTTGGTCTGGCGTCATATGTAAACAGCAATTGCACCATGCATGTGAGGTATCACCGCGAAGGTCAGATCGAGGGCAGTAAGCAGTAGACCTCCTCCGTGAATCTAATGTGGTATCATGTAAAGGCTTTTAAAGGCTTTTAAAAATGTATGTAGTTTATCTCCACTGCGTGTTTGTGCGCAATTTTAAAGCATGTCGTGTTTGGTATCCATGTACTCGGCCTAAGATCATATTTTTTATTTCATCAAAAATTTGAGCAATATAGTGTGTTTTAGTGCATTAAAATAAAAAAAAGTGTATTTTTTCCACAAAAAATGCGTTTGAAAAATCGCTGCGCAAATACTGTGTGGAAAAAAAAAAATGCAACACCCACCATTTTAATCTGTAGGGCCTTTGCTTTAACATTATATATAGTGTTTGGGGGTTCAACGTAATTTTCTTGCAAAAAAAAAATATGTTTTCATGTAAACAAAAAGTGTCAGAAAGGGCTTTGTCTACAAGTGGTTAGAAGAGTGGGTGACGTGTGACATAGGCTTCTAAATGTTGTGCATAAAATGCCAGGACAGTTCAACCCCCCCCCCAAATGACCCCATTTTGGAAAGTAGACACCCCAAGCTATTTGATGAGAGCAATGTTGAGCCCATTAAATATTTTTTTTTTTTTGTCCCAAGAGATTGAATAATGAAAAAAAAAAAAATATAAAATTTTTTTTTACAAAAAGTTGTCACTAAATGATATATTGCTCAAACATGTCATGGGCATATGGAAATACACCCCAAAATACATTCTGTTGCTTCTCCTGAGTACGGGGATACCACATGTGTGGGACTTTTTGGGAGCCTATCTGCGTACGGAACCCCAAAAACCAATCACCGCCTTCAGGCTTTCTAAGGGTGTAATTTTTTTATTTCACTTCTCACTGCCAATCCGTTTCGGAGGCCATGGAATGCCCAGATGGCATAAAACCCCCCAAAATGACCCCATTTTGGAAAGTAGACACCCCAAGCTATTTGCTGAGAGGTATTGTGAGTATTTTGAAACAAAAAATCAAAAAACAAATGAGAGCTGTAAAATACTCACCATGCCTCTCAACAAATAGCTTGGGGTGTCTACTTTCCAAAATGGTGTCATTTGGGGGGGTTTTGTGCTATTTTGGCATTTTATGGCCTTCGATAGGTAGTGAGGAGTGAAATCAAAAATTTGCACCCTTAGAAATCCTGCTTGGGTTTCGGGGCCCCGTACGCGGCTAGGCTCCCAAAAAGTCCCACACATGTGGTATCCCCATACTCAGGAGAAGCAGCAAAATGTATTTTGGGGTGCAATTCCACATATAACTATGGCATGTGTGAGCAATATATCATTTAGTGACAACTTTTTTAAAAAAAAAAAAATCTTTTTTATTTTTGTCTTTATTCAATCACTTGGGACTAAAAAAAAAAATATTCAATGGGCTCAACATGCCTCTCAGCAAATAGCTTGGGGTGTCTACTTTCCAAAATGGGGTCATTTGGGGGGGGTTTTGTACTTCTCTGCCATTTTAGCACCTCAAGAAATGAAATAGGCAGTCATAAATTAAAAGCGGTGTAAATTCCAGAAAATGTACTCTAGTTTGTAGACGCTATAACTTTTGCGCAAACCAATAAATATACGCTTATTGGCATTTTTTTTACTAAAGACATGTGGCTGAATACATTTTGGCCCAAATGTTTGACTAAAATTGAGTTTATTAGATTTTTTTTATAACAAAAAGTAGAAAATCTCTTTTTTTTTTCAAAATTTTCGCTCTTTTTCCGTTTATATCGCAAAAAATAAAAATCACAGAGGCAATCAAATACCATCAAAAGAAAGCTCTATTTGTGGGAAGAAAAGGACGCAAATTTCGTTTGGTTACAAAATTGCATGACCGCGCAATTACCAGTTAAAGTAGTGCAGTGCGAAATTGAAAAAAGACCTCTGGTCCTTTGGCTGCCAAATGGTCCGGGGCTGAAGTGGTTAAAGTGCTATATAGCTGCATCAAAAAATAAATGAATGATCCCTATGTGATCAAAAAACCAAACAGTGGTCACTGAAACGTGACTCAACAGTTAATAAAGTGCAGTAAATAGATCCTTTGTGTGCATACAATGATAAAATAAATACATAATCAGTAAACACTTAAAAATATACACAATCACTATTGGAAAACATGTTCGTGAAAACAAGTGATATGTAAACGAGTGATAAGAAAACCCAAGATCTCTACTTATAAAGAACCATAAAAAGGGGAGGAGCTTAAATCAATCGATGAACAATGAGTCCATTAAAAAGTTCAGAGAAGAAATGGTGTGATAAGAGTGACACCTATAAGGGGCTAAAATAGTCTCTATAGTGTAGATGAATAATGCTTTTTCTTTTCTGTTTTCCACACGTGGGGAGCTGCCGCTGTTTTTAACCACTTCAGCCCCGGACCAATTGTCAGCTTAAGGACCAGAGGTCTTTTTTCAATTTCGCACTGCACTACTTTAACTGGTAATTGTGCGGTCATGCAATTTTGTAACGAAACGAAATTTGCGTCCTTTTCTTCCCACAAATAGAGCTTTCTTTTGATGGTATTTGATTGCCTCTGTGATTTTTATTTTTTGCGATATAAACGGAAAAAGAGCGAAAATTTTGAAAAAAAATGAGATTTTCTACTTTTTGTTATAAAAAAAATCTAATAAACTCAATTTTAGTCAAACATTTGGGCCAAAATGTATTCAGCCACATGTCTTTAGTAAAAAAAATGCCAATAAGCGTATATTTATTGGTTTGCGCAAAAGTTATAGCGTCTACAAACTAGAGTACATTTTCTGGAATTTACACCGCTTTTAATTTATGACTGCCTATTTCATTTCTTGAGGTGCTAAAATGGCAGAGAAGTACAAAACCCCCCCAAATGACCCCATTTTGGAAAGTAGACACCCCAAGCTATTTGCTGAGAGGCATGTTGAGCCCATTGAATATTTTTTTTTTTAGTCCCAAGTGATTGAATAAAGACAAAAATAAAAAATAAATTTTTTTTTTCTTCAAAAAGTTGTCACTAAATGATATATTGCTCACACATGCCATAGTTATATGTGGAATTGCACCCCAAAATACATTTTGCTGCTTCTCCTGAGTATGGGGATACCACATGTGTGGGACTTTTTGGGAGCCTAGCCGCGTACGGGGCCCCGAAACCCAAGCACCGCCTTCAGGATTTCTAAGGGTGCAAATTTTTGATTTCACTCCTCACTACCTATCACAGTTTCGAAGGCCATAAAATGCCAAAATAGCACAAAACCCCCCCAAATGACCCCATTTTGGAAAGTAGACACCCCAAGCTATTTGTTGAGAGGCATGGTGAGTATTTTACAGCTCTCATTTGTTTTTGAAAATGAAGAAAGTAAAGAAAAAAAATTTTTTTTTTTTTCTTTTTTCAATTTTCAAAACTTTGTGACAAAAAGCGACATCTGCAAAATACTCACAATACCTCTCAGCAAATAGCTTGGGGTGTCTACTTTCCAAAATGGGGTCATTTTGGGGGGTTTTATGCCATCTGGGCATTCCATGGCCTCCGAAACTGTGATTGGCAGTGAGAAGTGAAATAAAAAAATTACTCCCTTAGAAAGCCTGAAGGCGGTGCTTGGTTTTTGGGGTTCCGTACGCAGCTAGGCTCCCAAAAAGTCCCACACATGTGGTATCCCCGTACTCAGGAGAAGCAACAGAATGTATTTTGGGGTGTATTTCCACATATGCCCATGACATGTTTGAGCAATATATCATTTAGTGACAACTTTTTGTAAAAAAAAAAATATATATATTTTTTTTTTTTAATTATTCAATCTCTTGGGACAAAAAAAAAAAAATATTTAATGGGCTCAACATTGCTCTCAGCAAATAGCTTGGGGTGTCTACTTTCCAAAATGGGGTCATTTGGGGGGGGTTTGAACTGTCCTGGCATTTTATGCACAACATTTAGAAGCCTATGTCACACGTCACCCACTCTTCTAACCACTTGAAGACAAAGCCCTTTCTGACACTTTTTGTTTACATGAAAACATATTTTTTTTTTGCAAGAAAATTACGTTGAACCCCCAAACACTATATATATTGTTAAAGCAAAGGCCCTACAGATTAAAATGGTGGGTGTTGCATTTTTTTTTTTCCACACAGTATTTGCGCAGCGATTTTTCAAACGCATTTTTTTGTGGAAAAAAAAATACACTTTTTTTTATTTTAATGCACTAAAACACACTATATTGCTCAAATTTTTGATGAAATAAAAAATATGATCTTAGGCCGAGTACATGGATACCAAACACGACATGCTTTAAAATTGCGCACAAACACGCAGTGGCGACAAACTACATACATTTTTAAAAGCCTTTAAAAGCCTTTACATGATACCACATTAGATTCACGGAGGAGGTCTACTGCTAAAATTACTGCCCTCGATCTGACCTTCGCGGTGATACCTCACATGCATGCTGCAATTGCTGTTTACATATGACGCCAGACCAACGCTTGTGTACGCCTTTGCGCAAGAGAAGGGGGGGCAGGGGTGCTTTTTTTTTTTTTTTTTTTTTAGTTTTTTTTTTTTATTTATTTAGCTTTTTTATTCTATTTTTAAACTGTTCCTTCTTTTTTTTTTCTTTGTTATGATTTTTATTGTTATCTCAGGGAATGTAAATATCCCCTATGATAGCAATAGGCAGTGACAGGTACTCTTTTTTTGAAAAAATTGGGGTCTATTAGACCCTAGATCTTTCCTCTGCCCTCAAAGCATCTGACCACACCAAGATTGGTGTGATAAAATGCTTTCCCAATTTCCCAATGGCGCGGTTTATATCCGGGAGGGGGGACATTCCCTCCTACTGCTTGTAAAAGCAGTCTAGAGGCTAATTACCCGCTAGAATTGCTTTTACATGAAAGCCGATCACTGGCTGAAAAGAATGATACCAAGATGATACCTAAACCTGCAGGCATCATTCTGGTATAACCATTCAAAGTCCAGCAACATACTGGACATATATTGTAATCTTTTTTTTTTTCATGCAGCCTCTTGGCTGAACGAAAAAAAGAGATTGATTGGTGGGTATGCCCACCATTAGAATACCTCCCTTCATCCACCCACTTCTAATGATGGGCATACATGCACCATTTATATATGCCGATGCATGGGGGCATCCTCCCGCAAAAGTTATGCCGTGTACACACGGTCGGAATTTCGACCGTATGTACGTGGCATTAGGAGCCACTCGCTCCTCCTCCCCCCCCCTGCTGCCCCCATGCTTCGGCACATATGCTCTTTTTTTTAACTGTGGTGGTGAAATCACCTCCTACAGCGTTGGAGTCGCGGCTTTATGTATCGTGGGAGCAAACGCTGTTGCTGTCAAGATAAATAAATCCGCGCTGCAACTGAATGGCGCACCTGAAAACAAAAAAATGCTTAACACTAAAACACAGTAAACAAAATTACATACCTGAAAAGCAAGCATGATAAAACATGATAAAACATAATAAAACATTGCAGAATAGAATGGAGTAAAAAAAGAGCAACAATAGAGAGAGAGAGAGAACAATAAAACGACAACTATTTTTGTTTTTTTTATTTTTTTGAGATTCACAGGTAAAAAAGCTCCTGACTGTTAGCGACTGAATCAAAACGCTACCACAAAAAAAAATGTTAGCGATCGCAGGGATCAGGCCTGACTCTGCGAACACTGCAGTTATGTGTGCTTAGTGTTTTGTAAGTGACAGTGATCGATCGATACTGCACTTGGGTGGGCTGGGCTGGGCGGAGGGGGAAAACGCAGGTGCTAGCAGGTATCTGGGCTGATCCCGCTAACAATGCGTTTTTTTGGAACCCTAAACTGCTGGGACGCTAGTATAGATCTGATCAGATCAGATATTGATCTGTTCAGATACTATACCACTAAGGGAGGTGTATGCTTTGCGCGTGGGTGTTTGCGGTACTGGCACTAACCTGGGGCGACGCAGACCTTATTTGACCCTAAAACCTAATTGATATCACCCGCCGGGCGATCAGGGGGTTAAACCGTTATTGGGTAATAAATGGCGGGTGCCCTGACAGTATAAAAAACAAGCTAACTAACCAGCGTCACCCGTAACAGTAATACAAAAAAAAAACTGGTTACCTAGCGACACTAATGCAGGGATCAGAAAAACGATCGCTTAGTGACACTGGCAAAAGGGGGTGAAAGGGTTAACTAGGGGCAATCAGGGGGTTAAACCTTTATTAGGTAATATATGGGGGTACCTGACGCTATATAAAAACCTGACGGGGAACCTAAATAACGAAATAACTAACTGGCTAACCAGCGTCACCAGTGACATTTTATACGGTGATCACTGGTGAAAGGGTTAACTCTAGGGGCAATCAGGGGTTAAAACCTTTATTTAGGTTGTAATATGGGGGTACCTGACCTATAAACCTATTTATGAACCTATATAAACATGGCGGTTAACCTAAAAAAAAAACTGGTTACCTAGCGACACTAATGCAGCGATCAGAAAAACGATCGCTTAGTGACACTGGCAAAAGGGGGTGAAAGGGTTAACTAGGGGCAATCAGGGGGTTAAACCTTTATTAGGTAATATATGGGGGTACCTGACGCTATATAAAAACCTGACGGGGAACCTAAATAACGAAATAACTAACTGGCTAACCAGCGTCACCAGTGACAGTTATACGGTGATTACTGGTGAAAGGGTTAACTCTAGGGGCAATCAGGGGGTTAAAACCTTTATTTAGGTTGTAATATGGGGGTACCTGACCTATAAAACTATTTATGAACCTATATAAAACATGGCGGTTAAAATAAAAAAAAAAATGGTTACCTAGCGACACAATGCAGCGATCAGAAAAACGATCGCTTAGTGACACTGGCAAAAGGGGGTGAAGGGGTTAACTAGGGGCAATCAGGGGGTTAAACCTTTATAGGGGGGGGGGGTAGGGGGCTACCTAGGACCTAAAACTAACTGCCCTGACAGTTATTACAGTCACACTGACACTAAATGCAGTGATCAGTAAATAAATGATCACTGCAATTAGTGACACTGTGACTGGGGGGGGAGGGGGTGATCTGGGGGGTGATCAGGGGGTGACAGGGGGGTGTTTTGTGTGCCTAACTGTACTGGTGTCAGTGTACTGTTGTGCACTAACCTTAACATGTTCGCCGCTCGGCGTCTCCGGTCACATAGACCGGCGCACCGAGCGTGACATCACTTCCGCCTTCCTGTCTATACAATAGACAGGAAGGGGAAGCTTTTCATTCGCCAGGAGCGATCGCGAGGGGGTGGCCAGAAACCACTGGCCGTCCCCTCGTCCCGGATCGCTCCTGAAGCGATGCCGACCGTCCCCGCCGGCGGCGGGGGGGGGTCCGATCGGACCCCCCAACCGCCTAAAGAATGGCACGTACAGGTACGTGGTTCTGCCTGTACGTGCCATTCTGCCGACGTATATCTACATGGGGCGGTCGGCAAGTGGTTAATCACACCATTTCTTCTCTGAACTTTTTAATGGACTCATTGTTCATCGATTGATTTAAGCTCCTCCCCTTTTTATGGTTCTTTATAAGTAGAGACCTTGGGTTTTCTTATCACTCGTTTACATATCACTTGTTTTCACGAACATGTTTTCCAATAGTGATTGTGTATATTTTTAAGTGTTTACTGATTATGTATTTATTTTATCATTGTATGCACACAAAGGATCTATTTACTGCACTTTATTAACTGTTGAGTCACGTTTCAGTGACCACTGTTTGGTTTTTTGATCACATAGGGATCATTCATTTATTTTTTGATGCAGCTATATAGCACTTTAACACTTGATGCACTTTAGCGCAAAAACACTACCTATTTATTGTTTGATTCACGAGTTAGCGTTGACTCATAGTTTTTGCAGCTCTTTTTAGGACTTGTTCCAGTTTTGCACTTGACATATTTATTATTACTTTTTTAGATCACATTTATTTATTACCTCACCTATCCATTTTAACATCTAGTTCTTACACCAGCGCAAAGGACACCCACAATTACCAAACTATCGATTTTGGAATCAATGCTCATGTACGCAAAACACCTAAAGCCCCGTACACACAAGCAGAATGTCGGGAGACATTTGCCGGTACAAAAAATAACGGCTCACATTCTGCCCGTCTGCATGCTGGAAAACCAGCAGCCGGCGACTCCCAATCAGCGCTCTCAGCCAATGGCAGAGAGCACTGATCGGAGTATTCATATATGGGGGGGGGGGGGCTGGGGGGTCACCTCTCTGTCAGAGATCGCTGAACTAACCTGACATGGTTAGTACAGGGTCTCCTGTCAGTTCACAGGTTGCACGAAAAAAACTGTAGCGTGTTACAGGCTTAAGGGAGTCCGTTTGTGCCTGATGAACACTGCAATGATTATCAAAATCAATCTGTAAATATAATTGAGGGGATCTTTTGGCAGGTATCCTGTGTAAATTGTATGAATTTACCCCACTCGCGAGTCCAGCAAAGTACTTCCTAGAGGTGACTGCATTCATTTTTTTTTTAAGCATGCCTTGCTTGTCACATTATGAAATCCACCCAAAAGGCAACAATTTAATGTTGCTTGGCTAATGAAACATCTGATCACTGATGTGATGCATTCACTATGCCCACTTTTCTGCTTCATACTAACCAATGTGGTTAGAAAATGGAAAAAAAAAAAAAAAAAAAAAAAAAAAAAAAGGACATACAGGCTAAAGCCGGCCATAGACCGTCCAAATCTTGGCCGGTTCAGCAGGGACCGGCTGAGATTTCGAGTCATGTATGAGCAGGCTAAATGTACCCAAGTTCATTGACTGATCAACTTGGGTACAACTAGCCTGTCCAATTTTACATGCGATTATTTCTAGCAGCTTTTATAGGCGCTAGCAATCACTGGGTTCTCACGGCGGGGACGGCTTCCCCCTCTGGGAGAACACAATGGCTTTGCAGGAGTGATTACCCCATCAACACTGACTAGTGTTGATGGGGAAATCAAGCCATTTTCTTTCCTGCAACCACAAAAGAAAAAATCGCTCCGTATATGGCTGGCTTAAAGGGTTTGTAAACTCAACGATTTTTTTTTTTTAATAAAAATAACAGCCATGTCTATACTTACCTGCTCTGTGCAATGTTTTTGCACACAGCAGCCCCGATCCTCTTCTTCTCAGGTCCCCTGCCGTGTTCCAAGCCCTTCCTCTCCATCGGGTGCCCCCGCGAAAAGCTGCTTTAACGGGGGCACCCGTGCGGGCTCGCTCCCAAATTCCGCTACTGCATCCATTGACACAGACAGTGGGACAGCCAATGGCTTCTATCAATCTGTCCAATGAGGAGGGCGACAGCGGCTGGAGCCGCTGCGCTCATGCAAATCGCTGGATCGGATTGGGCTCATGAAAGAAAAAGGGGGGGGGGGCCTGGGGGGAGCTGTAGCACAGAAGGTTTTTCACCCTAATGCATAGAATGCACCCGTCATGCTGTGCAGTGTGGAAAACGGATGCAAGTCAGAAAACTTACTGTACAGAATTACAAATACTTTGGCAGGTAAAACAGTAAACATGTATTCCAAATGAGATCTGATTCATCTTCCAACTCCAGGGAAACTAAATGTGGTTCTAAAGTCTTCCTTGCATTAAAGTTAAAAAAATATGTAGGCATAAGTATCCCCCCCCCCCCCCCCTCACTCCCTCCTTTTAGTTACCTGAGCCGTCATTCGATCTTGCTCTCGCTGGCTTTGCTGATGCAGCAGAAGCCATGGAAAAGATCACCTGCTTGCCAATTCCCCATGCCTCTAGACCAGTCCACCAAGCATCTTCTTCCCCTATCCGCCAAGGTCCTGACATCAAAAACAATGCAGGGAACATAGTCCTGCATTGGGCACACAGATGCCGAAGAATATTTTGTAGCCAGAGCATAGAAGAGCACTGCCTGTCATGGAAGCAGAGAAGCGGGTAAGTAAAATGCTTTTAAAAGAGAAATATGGGTGTTTTTTTTTTTTACAGATTCATACATACCTAGCTCCATCTGTCCTCCAATGTCTACACGGAGAACCGAGTGATCGAACAATGCTGTTCTGACAGCTCCCCGAGCAGAGAGCTGCTGACTGACAGTCACAGCTCTCCGCTCTGCCCTCTCCTCACTCACTGGAGCGCTGGGCTGTGGTAGCCGGCTCGCTGAGAGGCTGTCCCAGGCACCTGGCGAATCCAGATTCCATTGTAGTGATGACACGGTCCCTGGACCAACTTCTGTGACGTCAGCAGAGAGTGGACTTCACAGGAGTGTCACTAATAACTAAACAGGTCCTTATTTATCCTGTTATAAATAAGCTTGGATTTTAAGTAAATTGCAAAAAAAAAAAAAGAATAAAAAAACGGCAACCGCTCCAATAAGTTTATATACACGCAACAAACATTTCCCAGCACACTTACTAGCTAGTAATTGCTAAAGCTAGGTGTACACATACAGCAATCCTTGCTCTACCTTTTCAGAGGTGTTTAACAGTCGGTAAGGAAGAGATACGTCACACCACTTCATGCTGCGGGGACACCTGTGCTATTTTAGAGGAAAGATGTCTACTTTTGATTAGTGACTGGAATTTGGTGGTCTTTTATTTCTGTCTGTTTGCTCTAACCTGCGCATAGAACTAATTCTTACTGGTTTTGCTGTTGACTACTTGCAGTCTTGATCTACATCTACTGCCCATCAGAGAAGGAGTCAGAGTATATTCCCCCTGGAGTCTGAGCCATGCAAACCGTGCTTGCATCTACGCTTGTACGATTCACTGCCACTGGCGTGTGGATCCACTACTCAGGGTAAGAGTACCGACCCCCCTATTCCCAGACGGTGGAGGCACAACCCCGGGTGTTTAACCACTTAACAACCCGCCCATAGCCGAATGACGGCTACAGGGTGGTTGCTTAACTCTGGGAGGGCGTACTATGATGTCCTCCCAGGATTCCTCTCTCGCGCGCACCCAAGAACATTCGTGACCGCCGGGTATGGATCGCGGCAGTTTACCACGTGATCGCTCAGTCAAATGATGCTGGTTCCTCTCTGTGTACTGATCAGTACATTGTGAGAGAAGAGAAGGAGAGATCGGTGGCAGCAGCGCTGTGGGCGGGATCTGTAGTGCCAACAGCGCTGCTCTGTGCAGTCACCACCGATCCATTCACCCATGCTCAGCCATCCCTGCATTTTAACCACTTCCCGCCTACCGGCCGTCATATGACGTCCTTAACTTTGTGCGGGTATATCTGAAAAATGCCTGCAGCTACATTCAGATAGCAGCTTTTTCATAACGGCTGTTCCGCTGCTTGATCATTCTTCTTACGGGAGGCGAGAGGGGACGTCCCCCCCCCCCATTTTGTGAAAAACAAAAAGAAATGAAAAAAAAAGAAAAGAAAAAAATCTTGATATTGCAAATAATTGTGGGAAAAGATGACAACTTCAAAAAACTCACCATGCCTCATTCTAAATACCTTGGAATGTCTTCTTTCCAAAAATGGGTAATTTCAGGGGTATTTGTACTTTTATAGCATGTTAGGGTCTCAAGAAATGATATAGGCTGTTAGTACTTCAAGTGTGATCAATTTTCAGATATTGGCACCACTAGTGGACTCTCTAACTTTCACAAAGACCAAATAATATACACCAATTTTCTACTTATTTGTACTAAAGATATGTAGCAGTATAAATTTTGGCCAAAGTTTATCAAGTAGAATTACAAAAATGTGCTAAATTTTATAAACAGAACCGAAGAAAAATTCATATTTTTCAGTCCTTTTTCTTTTATAGCGCAAAAAATAAAAACAACAGTGATTAAATACCACCAAAAGAAAGCTCTATTTGTGTGAAAAAAAAAAAAAAGGACATAACTTTCATATGGGTACAGTGTTGTACGATTGAATAATTGTCATTCAAAATGTGAGAGCACCGAAAGCTGAAAATTGGTCTGGTTATTAAGGCTGTTTAAGTGCCCAGTGGTCAAGCGGTTAAACTGCTGGATTGCTCTGATTGTTATACATCTGAATGAAGCATTACCATTCCGTTTGAGACTACATTAAAAGTGGAGTGCCAACAAAAAAAAAAAAAAAATAATAAAAAAGTCAGCAGCTACAAATACTGCAGCTGCTGACTTTTAATAATCGGACACTTACCTGTCCCGGGGTCCAGCGATGCGGGGGAACGAGACCCCCCCTCGTTCCCCGCCCCGCTCCGCTCGCGGCGCCGGCATTCTTAATGTGGGAACCCACTGCGCATCATCTGGGACACATGACAGGTCCCAGATGACTGTGCGGCGCCTACAGGAAGTGACGTTTAGCCCGGGCAATGAAGGAGGCAGACTACGAGGGACCCCTAGCAACAGGCATTTAGAGGTGAGTAAAAAAATTATTTTTTCCAATAAATTTTTTTTTTTTTTTTTTTTATGATTTTTAACCCACATTTTTTTTTTGGCCGCAACCCCACTTTAAGGTTCAATCTTGGTGTCCTATCTACATGAACTTATTGGTCTCCCTGCACATCATTTTATGTCACAATATTCAATAATTTTTTATTTTGTGTGTGTCATGTTTTTGTGCACATATTTGGCACAAGTGACACATCATTGTGTCATTTAGATCGCCTACCTTTTTTCACTACCTAGATCTCATATGTTTTAGGTTTATTTTGCATATATTCATATATATTTAGCACTAGTCACACATCACTGTTTCTAGATTGTAGACTTTATTTACACACTGAATTGTATTTTTGTACATTCACTCATGGTTCTTTGATTGTTTAATCACCTGCCTGGTATTATTTCCAGGTTGTCACGACAAATTTCTAGCGCTACACATTTATTCACATACTCCCTTACAATTAGTCTTATTGTTGTGTTAGCAGCTCATTCTTTAGGTCGGCGCAGTAATTTTACTTTTATACACACCACCTCATCGCCTGTTTTAACCCTGTAAATGCTGCACTATTGCAATGCAACCACGTTCCTTGCCAATTTTTACCACTCCCCACCCAAACTAGCCCTAATAGAGTTAAAGTGATTGTAAAGGCTCGTTTTTCATCACACATGCACTGGTCGATTACGTTACAAGCTATTTAAGAACTGTTCGACGTTGGAGCGGTTAGACGGCGGAAGTCATCGACAGGTGCAGAGCTTTTCTTTTTTTCCGGGTCGGCAGCAGCGTTCATTGTGATGGATCAGTGAACATTGTGTTTTTTTTTATAAAAGGAATGGACAAAAACTTATTTATTTTTGACACCATTTGGTGAATGAGTAGGGGTACATTCAAATTCAAATGGAGGAGCCAGGATCTGGGGAACCCCTTATTAAAGGGGGTTTCCAGATACCGTTAAGCCCCCTGCCCACAGACTCCCTCAACCACCGGTCAGGGATGTGGGGGGGAAGTAGCCCTTATCCCTATCAACATGATGTCCCACTGCCCCCCAAAGCACCCGCCCATGTTGAGAGCATGTGGCTTGGTATGGTTCAGGATGGGGGGAGGGCGTTCCATAAAAAAGGTCTGGTATGTATTTTTTTAATTTTAGCATGGGGTTTCCCTCAAAATCCATACCGAAAGGCTTTTTTTTATCTGTCTGCAATTTTTATTTATTTTTTTGAATTAGCAGTCAGCTGATGACTCATCAGTTAAGGACATGGCAGCCGCCTGCTCCTGAACAACTGGCTATTCCGTTTATGGAGGAAATAAAAAAAAAAAAAAAAAAAAACGCAAAATGCATTAAAATGCGGGTTCAAAAAACGCACCAGAAAACCGCATCAACCACATAGATGTGAACCTAGCCATAGCTTTGTATTTTGAGTGCATAAAAACTATTTGTAAATAACCCACAGCTGAAACCACCACCAGGGCACTGTCACCCCCTTCCTACCCAGGGCATTTTTCAGCGCTGTCGTACTTTGAATGAGGCCGAGAAGCACTAGTGAAACACCTTCCTCAGGTGCGAGTAGGCGACAGAGCCTGCAGAGGTATTTTGGCGCGCCAAATGAGGCTGTACGAATGTTGAGGCCAGGACAAGTACAGGCGATAGTAGATTGGGTTGCTGACAGTGCCTCGGTTCCTTCACATTGTCTCCCATACAGCCTTTAAACAAGGATGTATAAGGCCAATACCTGTCCTTTTAGTGCGCCAATAGCTAGATTGTGGTCAATATCTGTTTGCAGAAAGGCCAGAATGCAAGCCGCAGAGTAATATCTGGGACAGAACAGACTGCGTTTGCACCAAAGTAAGATTTTCAGGTACGATTAAAGATCTTTCTGGTAGTGGCCTTTCTTGCTATCAGCAAGGTAGGAATCAGACTCGGATTTTAACCACTTCAGCCCCAGAGGGATTTACCCCCTTCCTGACCATGCCCTTTTTTGCGATACGGCACTGCTTCGCTTTAACTGACAATTGCTTTGTTGTACCCTAACAAAACTGACCTAAAAAACTATGTCTGTGCTGCCTCTATGATTAATGCCCTCCTTACCCGGTCTGTGAGTTTTGGTGTGTGGCTGTCTCTTGGCAGGTTTGCGATTCTTTCCATTTGTTTATGATAGATCTGATGGTGCTCCTAGGGATAATCAAAGATTTGGATATTTTTTTTTTTTTTTTTTTTTATAACCTAACCCTGACTTGTACTTAACAACATTGTCCCTTACTTGTTTGGAGAGTTCCTTGGTCTTAATGGCAGTGCTTGGTTAGTGGTGCCTCTTGCTTAGGTGTTGCAGCCTCTGGGGCCTTTCAAAAAGGTGTGTATATGTAATGACAGATCATGTGACACTTATATTGCACACAGGTGGTGGACATCATTTCACTAATTATGTGACTTCTGAAGGTAATTGTTGCATATGGGCTTCATAACAAAGGGGGTGAATATATACGCACATGCCAATAATTTTTTTTTTTTTTCTGAAAAATAATTTATATATATATATATATATATATATATATATATATATATATATATATATATATATATATATTTTCATTCTTTCTGATTTTACTTCACCAATTTAGACTATTGTGTTCTGATCCATCACATAAGTCAGTTTAAAAAAAAAAACATTGACGTAAAGGCTGTAATGTAACAAAATAGGTAAAAAGCCAAGGGGGTGAATACTTTTGCAAGGCACTGTATAGTTGATCATGCATACCCCGCTGCCTAGGCTGACTGGGGAAAGTACTATACAGGAAAAAGAAAAAGGAAGGCGCGTGGCCTGATTCATGTATCCTTTAAAACAAAGTGGTACATATAAAACAATACTACGCATTCACAAATGTAAATAAAATATAATCATATCACTGATTGAACGGTAATAAAACGATGCCCATAACAAGGGATAAAAAAAATGGATGATCTCCAACCCGTTTTGAGGATTTTCCTCTTCCTCAGAACCTTAAGAAAAAAGGTCTGGTCTACATGTTAGAAAGTAGAAGACTAGACAAGTCTTAGAGTTAGATTCTCCTTTGCTGTAGGAATGTTTCTTCTACATCACGCTACATTAACTGGTTGCCGCCCGCCCACCGTCAAATGACGGCAGATGGCTCTCGTTCTGGGACGCCGTCATATGACGGCATCCCAGAACAGTCGGTAGCGCGGTGATCGCGGCCGCTCCGTGATGCTAGGACAGGGTGCAACCCCGATCTCTAAAGAGCCGTGTCCAATCTCAGCCGGTCACATGTAAACAAGGAAGTGCCGGTAATCAGCGCTCCTCGCCTCACACTGACAGTTTGTGGCCAGGAGAGCCGATCAGCTGCATCTCACCACAGAGGGACATGTAGGAATGTAATCAGGGCACTAATCAGTGCCCCGATTACAGTATAGTAAAACAGTGTCACCATAAAGTGCCCACCAGTGGCAGCAGTGCCCATTAGCGATCCCAGTCAGTGTAGCCCATAAGCGCCCAGTGCCCATCAGTACTGCCTCTCCGTGCCGCCTATCAGTGCCCCCCAGTGATGCCCATCAGTGAAACCTATCAGTGCCAATAAGTGTGGCATATTGGTGCCTCCTCATCAGTGCCACCTCATCAATGTCCACCAGTTTCCAAAATGTACTGACAAACATTTATGGTCTTTTTTTTTGTAGAAAAATAAAAAACCCAGCAGTGATTAAATATCACCAAAAGAAAGCTCTATTTGTGTGTAGAAAATGATAAAAAAAAAATTTGTTTGGGTACAGTGTAGCATGACCGCGCAATTGTCTTTCAAAGTGCGACAGCGTTGAAAGCCGAAATATGGCTTGGGCAGGAAGGGGGTGTAAGTGCCCAGTAGGCAAGTGGGTAAACAAAACACCAATATATACATATGTATGTACTTGTGTATGTTTAGAGATCTCTCTCTCTTTAACCGCTTCCCAACCGCCCACTGCATATATACGTCAGCAGAATGGCACGGGCAGGCAAAACCACGTACCTGTACGTGGCCCTTTAAATGCCTTCCCGTGGGTCGCGAGCGCGCCCGGTCGGGAGCTCCATGACCCCGGCCGCGGGACCAGCGGACCCGATCGCCGTGGTGTCCCGCGATCGGGTCACGGAGCTGAAGAACGGGGAGAGGTATGTGTAAACAAACCTCTCCCCGCGCTTCCTACTCTGCCTGTCATTGATTGGCTGTTCCCGGTCATCTGGAAAGCTGATCAATGACGTCAGCCCCGCCCCTAATGTAAAAAAACACACACACGTCAGAGACCATAACCCCTCCCCTCCCCCTAGTGGTTAACTCTTTCACTACAACTGTCATTTATACAGGAATCAATGCATTTAAATAGCATTGATTGCTGTATAAATGACAATGGTCCCAAAAATGTGTCAAAAATGTCTGATGTCTCCGCCATGTCGTAGTCCCAATAAAAATCGCTGATCGCCATTACTAGTAAAAATGAAAAAAATATTAATAAAAATGCTATAAAACTATCCCCTATTTTGTAAACGCTATAACTTGCGCAAACCAATCAATCGCTAATTGCGATTTTTTTTACCAAAAATATGTAGAAGAATACGTATCGACCTAAACTGAGGAAAAAAAAATGTTTTTTTATATATTTTTTGGGGATATTTATTATAGCAAAAAATATTGCATTTTTTTCAAAATTGTCGCTCTATTTTTGTTTATAGCGCAAAAAATAAAACCCGCAGGGGCGATCAAATACCACCAAAAGAAAGCTCTATTTGTGGGAAAAAAAGGACGCCAATTTTGTTTTGAAGCCAGATCGCACAATTGTCAGTTAAAGCGACGCAGTGCCGAATCGCAAAAAGGGGCCTGGTCTTTGGCTGCCAATTGGTCCGGGCTGAAGTGGTTAATGTAGAGTGCTGTGATGTAGAAGGAACATTCCTACAGAGAAGGAGAAATCCTTCCCTAAGGCTATACCACTCATCCAGTCCTCTACATTCTAACACGCAGACCAGACCTGGTTTCTTAAGTCTCTGAGGAAGAAGAAAATCCTTGAAACGCGTTAGCCGATCATCCATTTTTTATCCCTTGATATGGGCATCACTTTATTACAGTTCAAGTGATATGATTACATTTTATTTACATTTGGGAATACTTATTATATATATTATACACCACTTTGTTTTAAATAAACTTTTTAAAGGATACAAGCATCAGGCCACGCGCATTCCTTTTCTTTTTCCTGTATAATCTGAGGCCAGAGCTAGAGGATCCCTGGTTCTGGCTACAAAGGTAGTTTGTTGTATCTGGAAGGCAAGATGTCCATATCTGGAGTCCCACATTTTTGACGTATCAGATTAAAAACACATGTGAATGTAGAGACTATCCCCCTTGGTCCAAGCGGTGGCAGCCGAGATAATCTTCCTCCCAGTTGTCCACTCCTGGGATGTGGGGAATTTCTGGGAAGTGAATTTCTGTCCATGAGAGAATGTAGTTTGTTTCCTAGACTACTTGTGCCCCATTGATAGTTGATATATGCCACATGTATGGCATTAGCTGAATACACCAAAACCCTTGGGGAGGTCGAGTGCTGAAGGGACAACCTGACCACTGAGCTCCAAGATGTTGATGGGGAGTTTGGTTTCCAAGTTTCCTTAACTCTTTCCCCAGGCTGACAGGCTTCCAGGTTGTAGGTAAGGAAAAATGTTAACATTGTTAGAGCTGAAGTGGTGATCCACCAGGACAACTGTAGAGATGCAACTAACGATTATTTTGTCTGTCGACTAATCTATCGATTATTTTTACGATTAGTCATTGACGAACGATTATTTTTATTTTATTTATTTAATCTAGTGTTCTTTTTTTTTTTGATTAGCCAATTAATCCTTTGGATAACTAAAAAAATAAGTACAAAAAAAAAAAAAAAGTAAGATAAAAGAATATAAAACTACATATACATTTTTACCTTTTTTTAAATCACGGACTCTGTCCGTTCAGAAAACGAAGGCGCCGGGTTTACCGGCTCCTACCTCCGCTCTCCATCCTGAGATACCGAGGGGGAGAAGAGAGAGGGGGAGAAGAGAGAGGGGGAGAAGAGAGAGGGGGAGAAGAGAGAGGGGGGAGAGAGAGAGGGGGCAGCAGCATGGAGGGGGACAGATGCACGGAGGAGAGAGAGGGGGACAGATGCACGGAGGAGAGAGAGGGGGACACGGAGCAGCATGGAGAAGGACGGATGGGGAAAGGAGGAGGATAGGGGACAGTCAGCGGTGATGGTGAAAGCCGCGGTGGGGGTGTATTTACCTGCAACCCACGCAACGTGTGACGCATCAACGCTTTTCACGCATGTCGGCGTATTTTCTTAGTCGACGTAGTCGATGCGTCGTGGCAGCTCTAAGGACAAGGAGGCTCTGTTTTGGTTGGATAGGAGTATGGGTAAGGTAAGTCCAGGGAAAGAGCCTGCCTTTTCCAAACTGACAGAATATTTAACTGGAGAGTACTTGAATTGCGGGAAAGGTATGGTCTCAAAGAAGGCAACCATTAGACCCAGAACTCTAACGACAAATTTTACTGTGAGATTTCTCCTCAAGCTCAGTAGTCCAGCATGGGCACTTAGAACTTACTTTTTTTTGGGAAGAAAGACTTTTGCTTTGGATTTATCCAGGATTAGACCCAACCATTAACTATTCCAGGCATAGGCAATAGGCTCGAAAGCAGATTTGTTGAACTAGATCAGCCTGCCAAAAGCCTGGAGGAGCTAGATTATCTTTTGGACATGTGCTGGGCGTTTCAAGGTAGATTAATCCATTCAGAAGAAGGTCATCTAGATAGCCTGTCATTTGAATACCCCGAGTTCTGAGAAGAGCAAGCAAGGGTGCAAAAACCCACTGCAAAGCATAGAAAATCACTAATGCGGTGGGTACATTTTTGCAAAAGTTTGGAATTTGAAGAAATTTGCTGACAAATTTTAAGTCCAGAATAGTATAAATTCCCCCCGTTGAGTTTTAATATCAGGAGCAGGTTCCAGTAGAATCTCCTGAGCCTCCTTATTCCTTGGGGTAATAGGTGGTTCAGAGCATTCTGCAAATCTGTCATTGGACAGTTTTTGGTTGAATGGAAAGAAAAGCAGTGAGGCAGTTGAGTTTAGTATCCTTATGAAACCACCTATAGGTCTGAGCTGTCTATGACCTAGAGAAATGTAAGCTATGACTACCCCCCTCCCCCCTTACTCTTAGGAGTGTGGGAGCCTCTTTATTGTGAAGCTGGCATTGGGGAAGGCTTAGTGGCCTTTGTGGGTGAAGTCTTTTTTTTTTTTTTTATTTGAAGCTGAAACCTGGTTAGAGCTTGCAGGAGCTCTGCAATTGGAATAGATAGATGGGGGTTCCTGAGGAGGGTATTTTTTGTACTTCTGAGAAAGCAAAACCTTCCTACTTGTGGCCTCTGATTTATTGGTCAACTGTCTCTCCAAACTGACACCTTCCATGAAAGGGCAAAAGTGTGAGGCACTTTTTACAGCTTCCACTGTCCAAGCCTTTATTCATAAGTCTGCGCATATAAATACAGCCATTCATATCTGTCTCATTACATGTTCAGCAGCAGCATGGTCCTGAAAAATAGGGTCGTTTTTGTTATTCATTGTCCTAGTCCAGTTGGCTGCCATTTGACATACAGAAATAGCAACAAGAGCTGCTTACAAGGCTAGGTCTGCCAAGTTAAAGAGGGATTGCACCAAAATTTTTTTAGGTAAAAGCCAGCAGCTACAGATACTGCAGCTGCTGACTTTTAATAAATTGACACTTACCTCTTCCAGGGTCCAGCAATGTCGGCAGCCGAAGCCGAGAAATCACTTGTTTCTCGGCTGCTGCCGCCATTCTTTTTGAGGGAATCAGGAAGTAAAGCGTTGCGGCTTCACTTCCCGGTTCCCTACTGCACATGCGCGAGTCCCGCATCGCAATGGGAATGCTCTGCACTGTCTCTGGGACCCGTGTGTGTCCCAGCAGACAGCGCGGTGGGACAGGAAGTGGGAGTCTATGCGCGGAAGTGGGTGCAAATACCTGTCTTTAGAGAAATGTGACACCGGAGGGGGGGGGGGGTTCCGATGAGCGGAAGTTCCACTTTAGGGTGGAACTCCGCTTTAAAAAGAGCTTTTAAGAGCGTTTCAAATTTTATATCAGCATAATCTTTGAAAAAAGGACCAATTTTTATCTAGTACAGCGAGAGTTTTTTTTTTTTTTTTGAAAAGCAGGGTCAACCACAGGAATAGGCCACTTATTTGTGAACTTTTTCCACTGGATAGGAGTTCAGCAAAGAGTTTTTTGGGGAGGAGTGAAAATCCTTTCAGGAGTGACAATTGTTATAAACTGCACATTCCGTTTATGAACTGGCAATCTTATGCATTTGTAGGTCATTTTGTGCCCAAAAAGGATCATGGCAAGACAGAGCGTCAATTTTCACAATGCCAAGGCTTTTGCGGACAGACCATGAGCGTATCAACACTGGCAAGCGTGTTGCGTGAAGCTCCCTCTTCAACATAATGACAATGTGGGAGAGAGAAATCTGCCGAGTCCTCCTCTAACACTAAGGCTCGATTCACACTAATGCGTTTTTTGATGCATTTTGCAGAAATGCATGGAATTTTTTTTAACATGGGCTCCTATGGAACATGTTCACATCAACGCATTTTAGTGCCTCTGCGTTTTTTGGAAATTACATATTTTATTCACAAGAGATAACACATTCTCTCTCCCTCTCTCTATATACACATACACACATACATACATACATACATACATACATACATAATCTCCACTTGCCATCCGGGCCAATTCTGGCACTTCGCTCCTACATGCAAAAAACATCTTTTTTGCTAGAATATTACTCAGAACCCCCAAACATTATTTATTTTTAATTTTTTTAGAAGAGACCCTAGGGAAAAAAATGGTGGTCCTTGCAACTTTTTATGTCACATGGTATTTGCAATTTTTCAAATGCGTTTTTATTTTTTGAAAAAAAAAAATAAAATGTTTCATGAATTTAAAAAAAATATAAAAAAAAAAAAAACACTAAATGGGAGGACGTCCATGTATGCCCTCCCTGCGGGAAGTGGTTAAAATGAGAATTTACAATTTTTAGAAAAAAAAAAAAAAAAAGGTAATTTTAAAAATGGATGGCAGCAATGCATCTCAAATAAGTTGGGACAGGACAGGGTCATATTTACCACAGTGTAGCGTCCCCTTTAACAACACTCTGTAAACATCTGAGAACTGAGGAGACCAGTTGCTGGGTGTCAAGAGAAACGTCTCATTCTTGCCCAATATAGGATTCTAACTGTGCCACAGTCCTGGGTCTTTTTTGTATTTTTCATTTCAAGATGTGCTAAATATTTTCAAATGGTGAAAGGTCTGGACTGCAAGCAGACACCCAGACTCCTCTACTACGAAGCCATACTGTGGTCTTAGATGCAAGGCCTTCCTTGAATAGACGTCTGGATGGGAGCATATGCTGCACTAAAACCTGGATATATCTTTCAGCAATGATTGTACCTTTCTTGTTGTGCAAGCTGTTCATTCCATAAGCACAAATGCAACCCGATACCATCAGAGATGCAGGATTTTGAACAGAACACTGATAACAAACCAGAAGGTCACTCTCCTTTTTTGCCCAGAGGACATGGCACCCATGATTGCAAAAAAGAATGTCAAATTTTGATTTGTCTGACTACAGAACGTTTTTTTCTTGAAACAGACCATTTTAAATGAGCATTGGCCCATAGCAGATGGCAGCATTTCTGGATCATGTTTAGATATGGCTTCTTTGCATATTAGAACTTTAACTTCCATTTTTGGATGGCATGGCAAGCCTTGTTCACAGAGTGATTTCTGGAAGTATTCCTGAGTCCATGCAGTGATGTTTATCACAGAATCAGGCTTGTTTTTAAAGCAGTGCAATGTGAGGGCCAGAAGATCACAGGCATATTGCATTTCGGAGTCGTCTCTTGCGCACAGAGATTTCTTCCGATTCTTGTAATGTTTTGATATTATGTACTGTAGATGATAAAGTCTTTGCAGTTTTACATTAAGGAACATTATTCTGAAATTGTTTGACAATTTTTAAATGCAGCTTTTTACAGATTGGTGAACCTCTGCCAATCTTTACTTCTGAAACACTTCGACTCTCTAAGATGTCCTTGTTATACCAAATCATATTTCTGACCTGTTGCCAATGAACCTCATTAGTTGCAAAATGTTCTTTGAGTTCGTCCCTGTTAGTACCACTTTATTTTCCAGCTTTCTGTTGCCCTGACCAATATTCTGTTGAGAGGTGATGCTGCCATCAATTTCAAAATAATTATTTATTTTTTTACTTAAAATGGTCAATTTTTGGAGTTTAAAACCTTTGATGTGGTTTTTATTGTGAATAAAATATAGATTTATACAATTTTCAAATTATTGCATTCTGTTTTTATGTCGATTTTACACAGCGTCCCAACTTTTTTGCAATTGGGGCTGTAACTAGTGAAGCTGATTTCTTTGTGAAGGAGAGATCCATCACCTTCAGACACAAGGACTCACAAAGTGGGGTAGAGCTATAGGGAAGGCCCCCCGGGGGAAAGGGTCGCATCCTCTAATGCTTTTCAGTGTCCAATCACCTGAAGGTACGAGACTATAACCCATGGAGTATGAATAAGCTGAGCCCTGTACTGTAGAATTAAAGTGGTTGTAAACCCTCAAAAAAAAAAAAAAACAAACACATGCAAGACAAAGGCATAATGAGCTAGTATACATAGCATACTAGCTCATTATGTAATACTCACCTGAGATCGAAGCCCTCGCTGCAGTGCCGTACACAGCACCGGCCAACGACATCACTCCTGGGGGTTACTTCCGGGTATCGCGGCCCCAGCGCTGATTGGGCGGAGCCACGATGACGTCACTCCCACGAATGCGCGTGGTAACAGCTACAGGTAAGCTTTATTATAGGCTTACCTGTAGCAAAAAGTGGTCTGTAGGGTTTACAACCACTTTAAGATATACCTTCTCTAAACTAGATACCAGCAATTTTTCAGTTTGAATCACAGCCAGAACCATTTAATTCCTCGGATCCCAGGATGTCATGGATCCACCCCTCTGGAGCAGCATCAACGTGCAGCCTGGGGAGAGTGCAAGATTGTCCCCTATAACCACTGGCGAAGAATAAAGACCAGTGACGTCAAGTGTGTGGTTTTTGCATGGTAATTGGTGGCATTGGGGGGGGGGGGGCTGGATTAAGCTTTAGTGCTGATACATCATTCATAGTGATGCAGACAAACACTCTAAAGGGGTGTATTTATTTAAAAAAAAAAAAATAATAATAATTGCATAGCAGTTCTTCATTCAAAGTGATTGTCTAAATGTAGAAAATTAAAAATGTTATAAGACCATTTCTTGTGCTGGATGAATGTTTTAGAGGATCAGGAAAGTAAAAAATATAGGTATTTTATATGATACTTTCCGCCAAATGCAGTGTTTTCCGCTTTAAAATCAATGGAAAAAATAAATAAAAAACGCAGCACACCAAATTGCCAAAAAGCATATTTTTTTTTCCTTCTTGCCCTACTTGCACAGGGCGAATGTACATATGCATTTTACATTCCGGAACTATTCCCATATCTCCAATTTCCTAAGGGCCCATTCACACTAGGAATGGATTGTGAATCGCACAAGATCGCAAGGAGTGTTCCTGTGCGATACACATGCAGTTCTGTGCAGTGCGATTTCAGCCCATTCATAGGTACACTAATGTATGCATGTATGTATGTATGTATGTATGTATGTATGTATGTATGTATGTATGTATGTATGTATGTATGTATGCAGTACTTACCTTCAAGCTAAATAAATATACCGTATATACTAGAGTATAGGCCGTCCCGAGTATAAGCCGAGGCCCCTAATTTACCACAAAAAAATGGGAAAACTTATTGACCCGTGTAAAAGCCGAGGGTGAAAAATGCAGCAGCTACTGCAAGTGGAAAAGAGGGTCAGCAAATGCCCATCTGCAGCTGCATGTCCCCTGTGTCCTGCACAAACCCCCCCTGTGTCCCCATTGCAGCCTACCTGTGCCGATCTGTCACCTCCGATCTGTCCACCATTGCAGGCTTGCCTCCTTGTCGGCACAATCGCGATCGCTGGATGTCCTGTGTCCCCCGTCCTGTGTCCCCCCGCATGCTGATCCGGACGATCAGCGTGTACGGCGCCATTACAGAATCAAAAGCCGCGCCTCCTCCTCCTCCTCCTCCTCCTCCTCCTCGTCCGTGATAGGAGGAACACTCGGTTTTCCCAGCAGTCAGTGTGCAGTGTTCCGCCTATCACGGACATCCTCTCATCCTCGTCCATGAGATGAGAATGACAGGACATCCGTGATAGGCGGAACACTTACTGCTGGGAAAATTAGTGTCCGCCTATCACGGACAAGGAGGAGGCGGCGCGGCTTTTAAATTTGGAGGAGGCGCGGCGCGGCTTTTAAATAGTGAACACTGCCGTCTGTCTGCATGACACGCTGTTCATGCAGACAGACGGTGCCGACTCGAGTATAAGCCGAGGAGGGGACTTTCAGCCCTAAAAAAAGGGCTGAAAATCTCGGCTTATACTCGAGTATATACGGTAACCGCAACTGGATGTTACCGAGTCATCGCCTGTATCCTATTTTATACTAGAGCCCTAAAGGTTTAGTATTTTTTTCTGATGCAGACTTTAACTGTACATGCAGGTCATCTCAACTCAAAATTAGAAAACTGTTCACTTAAAAATGCTGAGAAAACAAAAATACATTTTGTTTTTTATTTAGCATAAAAAGCGTAGCTATTTTTTCAAATCTAAATAATGAAGACCAGTTGTCAATTTCCATTGTATTCAATAGACCTGCACAGGTATCCTGAATCACTGTTCAGCAATTCCCTTTACTAGAGAAACAAAAAGGCTTTTCTTCCTGCCTCGGGTCACTAAAAGCCATGTACAATAGATCTTTTCATGGGAAGATTTAACAGCTGTTGGTACCATCCCTAAAACTATTTGTAACTGCAGCATTAAAAACAATGCAGACAAGGCTTAAAATAGAAGTAAAGGATTCTCCCCCCCCCCCCCCCCATTCGCACTTACCTATGTGGATGCAGCATCGGTCCCACAACATGATGCTGCCACCACGTTTCACGTGGGGATGGTGTGTTCAGGGTAATGTTTAGTGTTAGTTTTCCACCACACATAGGGGTTTATTTACTAAATGCAAATCCACTGTGCACTTGGAAGTGCAATCACTGTAGATCTGAGGGGGACGTGCAAGGAAAATAAAAAAAAAAAAGCATTTTTGCTGGCACGTGATTGGATGATAGAAACCAGCAGAGCTTCCCCTCAGATCTACAATGACTGCACTTCCAAGCGTGTTTGTAGTAAACACAGTGGATTGGACTTTAATAAATCAACCCCAATATGGTTTTCTTTTAGGCCAAAAAAAGTTAAAATTTTGGTCTCATCTGAACAGAGCACCTTCTTCCACAGGTTTGCTGTGTCCCCTACATGGCTTCTGCAACTGCAAACGGGACTTCTTATGGCTTTCTTTCAACAATTGCTTTCTTCTTACCACACTTCCATAAAGGCCAGATTAGTCGAGAGTGCTCAACTAATAGTTGTCATGTGGACAGATTTTCCCCACCTGAGCTGTGGATCTGTGGCTTCTGCAGAGTTACCATTGGCCTCTTGGCTGCTTCTCCGATTTATGCTCTCCTTGTCCGGCCTGTCAGTTTAGGTGAACAGCCGTGTCTTGATAGGTTTGCAGTCGTACCATACTCTTTCCATTTTCGGATGATGGATTGAACAGTGCTCTGTGAGATGTTCAAAGCTTGGAATATGTATTTATTTTTTATATCCTAACCCTGCTTTAAACTTCTCCACAACTTTATCCCTGACCTGCCTGGTGTGTTCCTTGGCCTTCATGAAGCTGTTTGTTCACTAAGGTTCTCTAACAAACCTCTGAGGGCTTCACAGAACAGCTGTATTTATACTAATATTAAATTACACACAGGTGGAATCTATTTATTAATTATGTGACTTCTGAAGGCAATTGGTTCCACTATATTTTAGTTACGGGTATCAGAGTAAAGGGGGCTGAAAACAAATGCACGCCACACTTCACACATTTGTAAAAAATGTTGAAAACCATATTTTCCTTCCACTTCACAATTATGTGCCACTTTGTGTTGGTCCATCACATAAAAGCCTTTTGTTGCATTAGCAAACATTGATGCACACTAAATGCAATCTAGTCATAGTGTTGATATCCATTTTATATGCATTGAGTTGTGTTAACGTGCTTTTTTTTTTTTTAATGGACTTCAATGATGTACATGATTTTCACAGCAGAAGCCAGAATATATTTTTATTTCCTTCGTAAGTTGCACTAATGTGCACTTAACATGTTGCTATGTGGGCTTTTCGTTCATAACAGTAACCAAAATACATTATTTATAGCTTTATGATCTCGGCAAACCAAGATCTTCTGGGCCACCAGAATCACCTCCGTTCCTTCTTGCTTGATCCTGCAAAGAAGACGCAGAAGCAGCAGAACAGGAGGGAACACATAGATCAGTGAAAACTGATCCCACGGAAAGACCAAGGAATCTGTTCCGTATGCCAACAGATCCCTTGTCCTTGACACAAAAGTTGTCAATCTTGTTGTTGAACCTGGACGCAAACAGATCCACGTCCAGAACTCCCCTTTTTTGACATATTGACAGAAAGATGTCAGGATGAAGGGACCATTCTCCCGGGAACAATTGTTGGCGACTGAAGTAGTCCGCCTGCCAATTCTCTATCCCTGGAATGAAAATTGCTGATAGGCAAGGAATGTTGTTTTCTGCCCAAGAAATGACGATTTACCTCTTTCTGGGCCGCATGACTTCTCGTGCCCCCTTGGCGATTGATAGAGGCCACCGCTGTGGATTGTCGGATTTGATTCCGACAGGACAATTCCGTAGTCTGGACGTCCAGGCCTCCAGGGCCAGGCGTAGTGCCCTAATCTCTAGAATATTGATGGGCAAGGTCATCTCTGATTTCAACCATTCCCCTTTGACAGACGCTTCTTCCAGGACTGCTCCCTAGCCCAGAAGGCTGGCATCTGTTACCACCTTCCAGGTAACTGGTAGAAAGGATTTCCCTTTTTGAAGATTCTTGGATATCAACCACCAATTGAGGCTCTGATGCACATTGGGGGATAAACGCATTGGGAAGTCCAGAGCTTGGACCTTCTTGTTCCAAGTTGACAGGATACTGTTTTGCAGCAGTATTGAATGAAACTGCGCATAAGGAACGGCCTCGAAAGAAGCCACCATCTTTCCCAACAATTTCATGCAAAGTCGAATAGAAGGATTCTTTGTTTTGACCAACTGAATCAGTTCCTTTATGGAACTGATGCTTTCCTGGGGCAAAAATACCCTCTTCTGAGCTGTAGCTATGATCAGCCCCAAGTACTGTAATCTCCTTGATGGTGTTGAGGATTTCTCTAGGTTGAGCATCCAACTGCGGTGACCAAAGTTTGGTTTAAGTAGGCTACCGATTGATCTATCAAGAGTAGATTGTCCAAGTAGGCTAGTATCGTTATACCTTGAGCCCTTAGCCTGGCTAAAGGAGGAGCCAGGACCTTTGTAAGCACTCGAGGTGCAGTAGCTAGACCAAAAGGCAGAGCTACAAACTGAAAATTAAGATTTTCTACCTCGAAGTGTAGAAATTTCTGGTGAGCGGGGAAAATCAGCACATGGAGATAAGCATCCTTGATGTCGTTTGACGCCAGAAGTTCTCCCCCTTGTAGGATGGAGACTACTGATCGGATTAACTCCATGCAAAAAGAACGGATATTCAAAAAACGGTTTAGAACGTTGAGATCTAAAATGGGTTTGACATCCCCATTTGGTTTTGGAACCGTGAACAGGTTTGAATAAAACCCCAAACCTTGCTCTTCCAATGGGACCACTGATATCACTCTGAGACAAGAGATGATCCAAAACTAGAAAGAGACTTTTTTTTCACTGGATCTCTGGGAAGGTTTGATTTGAGTGGGGGTGCCTTCATAAGGAGGCTTTAGTATTCTGTTTTGTGGGTTTCTTTTCCCAAGTCCTTTTTTGGCCCTGGACTGACCCTGAGGTTTACCTCTTGAACCCGACAAGGAGGCCGTCGTGACTGCCTGGAGGCTGATGCCGCCGGCACTGGAGAAGAAGCACGTTTAAAAGAAAAATGCTTAAAAACTTCTTCTTAACCAGTAAAAGGGAACTTTTCCCATTAGAAATTCTTTGGATATACTTATCCAGATCGTCTCCAAACAACCGTCCACCATAAAAAGGAAAAAAAACTGGCCAAGAACTTTTTGCATGGTGCTTCGGCTGACCAATTGTTCAACCATAGGATTCTACGCACATGTACCAGCCCTAGCATGAGCCGTGAGGCCTGGAGAATAGAATCTTCCATAGCGTCTACTGTAAAACACAACGCTTCTGATAACCCGGCCAACTCCCGGGCCTTCTGATCAGCAATGACAATGAGTACCTCTATGGTGAGTATTTTGCAGATCTCGCTTTTTGTCACAAAGTTTTGAAAATTTAAAAAAAATAAAACACAATTTTTTCCTTCATTTTCAAAAATAAATGAGCTGCAAAATACTCACCATACCTCTCAGCAAATAGCTTGGGGTGTGTACTTTACAAAATGGGGGTAATTTGGGGGGGGGGGGGGGGTTGTGTCATCTTTGCATTTTATGGCCTTCGAAACTGTGATAGTAGTGGAGGCGTGAAATCAAAAATTTTAACCCAAAGAAATCCTAAAGGTGATGCTTGGTTTTCGGGGCCCCATACGCGGCTAGGCTCCCAAAAAGTCCCACATGTGGTATCCCCGTACTCAGGAGAAGAATCAAAATGTATTTTGGGGTGCAATTCCACATACAACATGGCATGTGTGAGCAATATATAATTTAGTGACAATTTTTTTTTTTTTTGTCATTATTCAATCACTTGGGACAAATAAAATATAATATTCAATGGGCTCAACATGCCCCTTAGCAATTTCCTTAGGGTGTCTACTTTCCAAAATGGGGTCATTTGGGGGGGGGGGGGTTGTACTGCCCTGACATTTTAGCACCTCAAGAAATGAGATAGGCAGCCATAAAACTAAAAGCTGCGTAAATTCCAGAAAATGTACCCTAGTTTGTAGACGCTATAACTTTTGCGCAAACCAAAAAAATATATGCTTATTGACTTTTTTTTTTTACCAAAGACATGTCTTTTCAATTTATATCGCAAAAAATAAAAATCGCAGAGGCATTCAAATACCATCAAAAGAAAGCTCTATTTGTGGGAAGGACACAAATTTTGTTTGGGTACAACATTGCATGACCGCGCAATTACCAGTTAAGCCAGTGCAGTGTCAAATTGTAAAAAGTCCTCTGGTCTTAAAAGAACACTAAAGGAAATATTTTTTTTTAAAATAACAAACATGCTATACTTACCTCTACTGTGCAGCTCGTTTTGCACAGAGTGGCCCCGAATCTGGTCTTCCGGGGTCCCTCGGCGGCTGTCTCGGCTCCCCCCCCCCCCGCAAGTACTTCTCACCTAAATGCAAGCTCCCTCACGTGGTGTGGAGTACTTGCGGGGCACTCCCGTGATAGCCGCCCCCCGGCGCGCGCCGTGTCATTGGATGTGATTGACAGCAGCGCAAGCCAATGGCTGCACTGCTTTCAATCCATCCACTCTAGCCAATCAACGGACAGGGTGATCGCCGAAGAGGACGTTGGGGGCGAGCGCTGGACTTGTGGAGGTCAGGTAAGTATAA
The DNA here is from genome assembly GCA_028564925.1 of Lithobates sylvaticus. NCBI lineage: Eukaryota > Metazoa > Chordata > Amphibia > Anura > Ranidae > Lithobates > Lithobates sylvaticus. The sequence continues at coordinate 123,781,267 of CM053031.1, forward strand.
CGGGGGGGGGTCGGCAGTGTCAGATGTTTTTTCACCTTAATGCATTAAGGTGGAAAAAATAAAATAAAAAATTACCTTTACAACCCCTTTAAGGCTGCAAAATGGTCCGGTCTGAAAGTGGTTAAACAGTAACACAAATTTAAAGAAAGCCTTTAAACAAGTTTGTTAACATTGAAAATATTCAATGTATGTCCATCATTTGCTTTAATATTCTTATTGACCAAAGCAGATACTACCAACAGACCTAGGTGAGAACTCTTGATCCCCATACTTGTACAAAAGGCCAGCTGAAGCCCATGCAGCAGCAGCATTTCAACAAAAAAGCTGAAGAGACAAGTATTGTCCTTTTTTTCACTGGTACAGTAAATAACTGGATACAAGTGACACAGAGCTTATTTAAGTTGGCATTGGGATCTTTAGGTTCAAGTCCTTCATAATTCTGCCAGTGGAAGGAACTCTTAACTCCCACTTGTCGCCTGTAACAGCCAGTCCTTCATCTACACAGCTCGCTTTCATGTCAATGTCTTTTCAACCATGAGTGTGCTTTAAAACAGTACCATTAGCTGGCCTAAAAAAAAAAAAAAAAGCTACTGAGCTGAGTTACGCAAACATGCCTGCGATAGCAGGCACCAATTCTGGATTCTGCTCCAAGCACTGTGGCTGTATAGTGGTTACTCTGGATAGGAATCTCGCCATTCAACAAAATCTTCTGTCTGAGGCATGACTCCAATCTGAGCACCCGCACTGCTCTCCGTGGATGGGGAAGGAGAGCAGTGGGGGGGGGGGGGGGGGCTCAGACCGGTGTGAGAGAAGGTATTTAGCCTTGTCATTTTAAGCACATACACTGTAGTTAATAACTGCATGATATAGAGGGGATACCAATAAAGTCACAATGTGTCTTCAAACACTTTTAGACAGGTGCATTCATTTTTATTTTATACGCCAAAACAATCCTCTCCTGAATGCATAAGCACTAGGGTTTTATTTTCTGCCTCTAAATGCCTGAGTGCTCATGGACAGACACATGTATACATGTCATTTTAAGCCCTTATACTGTACACAGCCATGTTTCTCTTGCCATAGGGCACAATGAATTAGCCAATGAATAGGTATGTTCCAGATGCACTAAAGTTACATTCGTTACTTGGGACTTCACGGATATCGCCTGCAGTCTCTCGTTTACACAGGAACCAGGGAATTCCTGCTGACAAAAAAAAAAACACACACAAGGGCAATGGAAAATAATTTCACCACCAAGGAATTTTATAATGGTTCTATGGACCATGCAGTGTATAGCTGGAGCTGGCTTGTGGCCTACTGTACGAGGGTAGAACAATTTGCCCCCTACAAGTGATATTTGGTGAACACAGAAGATTCACTGAGCCGAATGATGTACAACATAGTGTTCCTAAAAGCATGCCAAATCCACTGAAGGTCTACACATATGGGTGATTGAGGCCATACCAAATAACATCACAAAAGATGAGTGCTTTACCAGACATTTTAATAATCTTGATGATAGCACATGCATTTATATAGGTACATACTTGTGTTTATTTGCATAATCTTCCATTTTTTGAAGACTGGTACAAATATCCATTCTTCCACATAATTGTTTGTAGTTTTGTACATGTGCATAGAATTGTTGTCTTTAACAGTTAATTAGGGACAAGCTTTCCATCATTAGAAAAAAAAAAAAGTAAAAAATACAAATAAATCCACTTGTCTACCTTTCTATAAACTATTCTCTTTTTTTTTTTTTAAATCAGAAGACATAGTATATGATGTTACGGATACAAGCATTTAGGTTTACCACACATTTATTTTGTTTATTTATATATTTTTTTATTATCCAGATAAGCTTTTGTATTTCCCATACGCTAGGTCTTAGCTATCTGTCCGCACTGTGTTTTGTCCTCACTGCGGTGTTATGTACAGTAGCCCCCTTCTACAATGCTATGATCATATTTTACATATTGTTTTTTACATTCTATGATCAGTGGCCCACATTGTTTCCTTGAGAACGATGATGTTCTCCTGTGTTTTCCCAAAACAAAGATGGTCGCCGTTACTCTCGCTCTATACAATCTGAGCCCTCTGTGTGTGGCACAGGCTTGAGAAAGGAGTTTCCATCCCCAAAACACATAAACCATGCTCACTTTCCAATGTATGATGTCATCACAGAGCTCCACCCACTCCACACTTTCCTGTGTGGTCGATTATAGCTTTAGTGCTGGCATTTCTATCCTGAAGCCTAAACAGTTTCCTTCTATGACTTCTATTCACTTCCTGAATCATGACCCACAAGGCGCTGAGTCCTAAGGATGCTGTTCATCTGGAGGGGAAGGCTGCCACCTAGAGGATATCTAGGATTACTGCAAGCTTACATGATTATTAAATGTGAGTGCAATATGTTTTTACCATTTGTATTGTGATAATAAAATGCTAAACTAAGAGTGGCACTCTTTCTCGGTTTCTTTTTTAATTCCCGTGCATGGACACAGGTTAACAGAGGGGCGTTTAGAAGCAGGAAAAACATCAAACATCCTTAAAAGCGGCATGAACCTTGTATGGCCAGCTTAACAGTCTAAATTCCTGGGATAACGAGCAAGGTAAGGTGTTTAAAGTGTGAAACTGGAATATGGGCCCGGTATAATTATTGTTGCAAATAAATCAATACTGTTCTCTGTCCTTGTCTAAGAAGCTTCACAGACAAGTTGCTGTGTAAATATAGATTACCTTCTTGCATCCATTTTGTGAGGAAGAGAAGCATTCTCATATCTCCCTTTTCATGCAACATCTCTAACTACCTGTTCAATTTCCCATCTTAAAAAGGGAAGTAAAGTCTAGGGTCTTTATTGCAGAAAGAACATGCGAGGTCTATTCTGCACTAAAATAAACCTACCTGTCTGCTCAGTCTTCTGTAGAATGTACACAGAGTACATCCGGTACAGTGCTAGTCCAACAGGACTGCACTCTTGTTAATGCGCAAGTCTTATCATCCCACACCGGCCAAATAAGATGGCTGAAGATTGTCACCTCGAAAGAAAAGTGGCATAAAAAAATTTAAAAATAAATCAAAAAACACTTGCGTATGGTCACGCTGTATCATAGTTGCATACTTATGATTTAATCAATCACTAAAATCCCATAAGCGCTAACATGTTAATACAATTTCAAGTCATTTTCACTCTTTTAAAAAATAGGTTTTCATTAAAAATTAATAACTGGTGCTCCTTGTGCAGGCACCTCCCGTTATGGGGTGACAACTTTCTCCCAATTTTGCTTCTATAATATCACCCTGTCGCACAGTCCCCTAGTGGAGACTGCAAGCAATCATGGCACCATATTTCACAAGCGTGGTCAACCGTCACTATCAGGTAGAGCAAAGACACGCAGCCGACACCGGGACAAATTCATGTAGACAGGAAGTGGCTAAAAAGGCTGGAGCATATCAGCAGCAGAGGGATACAAAAATGTGAAAAAAAAAAAGAAGCAGTCTCACGACTTCCATCAGTGTTCTGTGTGCAGTAAAGCTTGTAAGAGGAGTTTTCATTCTGTTCTATGAGGCTGCGTGACCCCTGACCCTCTGTTTGGACAGTACCGATTGGCCCTGTGCTGATCACCTGCACCCTACCAAGAAAAAACGAACTTTCTAGCAATACACACCCAACTGTGCATGTGCAGAGTGGTGAATTTTTTACCCCAGTAAAAGCTTACTTGCAACATTTTTCTTCGCCATGAGTTTTTCCATTCAGCTTTAAAATTACTTGATTTTTGTGTGCTTTTACCAGCAATTTCTTTAAAGCGGAGTTGCACACAAAAATGGAACTTCCACTTTCCAGAAACCCTCCCCCCCTCCGGCGTCACATTTGGCACCTTTAAGGGGGGAGGGGGGAGCAGATACCTGTGTAATACAGGTATCTTGCTCCCACTTTCGGGCATAGATACCAGCGCTACCCGCAGGTATCCATTCCACTTCCCACCCCCCCGCTGTCTTCTGGGAGGCACACGGGTCCCAGGAGACAACAGGGACCAGTGGGAATGCGCAGTGAGAGTTGCGCATGCGCAGTAAGGAACCAGGAAGTGAAGCTGCAAGCACCCGAGAGCCGAGGGAGGGATCAGCTTCAGGTGCCGACATCGCAGGCACCCTGGACAGGTAAGTGTCCATATTTTAAAAGTCAGCAGCTGCAGTATTTGTAGCTGCTGACTCTGCTTTAAGAGTCACTTTAATACAGATTAGCAGATATTGATTTTTCTCTTCTCAATGTGCTCTATTACATTTTTATTGGAAATATTTTAATTGTTTTTGCATGTGCTTTCTAGAAAGTAGTATATGTACCACTGCTGCAGTCCTCCATATTCACCACACCCTCAACTATATTATCTAGGTATTTTAAGAAAGCAATGTATACCATCCGCAATACTATGAATCCACTAATACTCAACAAAAATGTGAACTACACCAGAAATAATAAATATCATTGAGAAAAAAAATTGAAAAATTTATATTTAGTCCTATAATGAATTTGAAATTGTAACAATATGGATTTATATGACCGTTTTTTGTTTAAACGGGAGAGCTTATTATATTTTGGAAGTATAGCTGTATATAAATGTTTTGACTTTGCAAAGGGACATTGTTTGCACTTATGCAGCAGTTTGCTTGGACTACTTAAAGTGGCTGTAAACCCTTACATATACCCAGTTGTGTGACTGGCCTCAGGTGATAACACAGAGATGAAACAAATCCTGCTACATAAGTTGCACATGTTTATCTGCAGTCTTCTCTTCTGTTAAAAGTCCAGAAAGCTGTGTGTGTGTGTGTGTGTGTGTGTGTGTGTGTGTGTGTGTGTGTGTGTGTGTGTGTGTGTGTGTGTGTTGTGTGTGTGTGTGTGTGTGTGTGTGTGTGTGTGTGTGTGTGTGTGTGTGTGTGTACACACACACACACACACACACACATGGACCTGTTACACAAATCTACGTTGTAGTCTATAATCAAAAAAGGTTTCATACATAGCTACTTCAAGTGACTGTAAAGGATTTAAAAAAAAAAAAAATAAGCAGGTTATCCTTACATGGCTCGGTTATGTACAGAGCAGTCTTGATCCTTCCCTTTTGAGGTCCCCCACTGGTGCTCTTGGCGCCTACCCCCCTACAGCAAGCTGCGATCCTGAGCTTGGTTGTGTGTCTCCACTGACATACAGCACTGCTTGCCCCTCCACAGACAAAACAGCAAGTGAGAGGAAAGCCCTGCAAATTAGAGGAATTCCTTGGGGACCCCCTGGTCCCCAGAAGGTGTTTCCCCGTGGAAGCCTTCCTGTCTATTACTTTGCTGGGGACAACCTAAAATATAGGATTTTCTTTTATCTTAACCACCTGAGACCCAGAGTACGTCATATGACGTCTTTTTGGTCTCAGGGGTATATCTGAATGATGCCTGTAGCTACAGACATCATTCAGATATTGCCGGTTTCAGCCGGCGATTCCCTGCACCATAAGAACGATCATAGCGGCTGTTCCGCCGCTTGATCGTTCTTACGGGCGGCGGGAGGGGACGCCCCCCCTCCCGCCGCCCTCCGGTGCTTCTACCGACTCACCGCTTCCATCGGTGAGTCGGACTCGGGATCCGCCGGCACCGGATGATGATCATAGAGATTTCCGGCGGACCAGATGGTCGCCGGAGTCTCTATGATCGTTCGGAGGCCGGGTGCGATGTTATGATGTCACGCCCGGCCTCTGCATTCAAAAAACGGCGCCGCCTCCGCTGGGAAGCGGTGATCGTTTTTTTTTTTTTTTTTTTTTTTTTTTGATTTTAGGCTTCCCAGCCTAGGAGGTGAGATGTGGGGTCTTATTGACCCCATATCTCACTGTAAATAGGTCCGATCATGTAATATTCCTATTACAAGGGATGTTTACATTCCTTGTAATAGGAATAAAAGTAATCAAATATATTTTATTTTTTTTTTAAAGTTGTTGAACTAAAAAAATAAAGTAAAATGAATAAAAAAAAAAAAAAAAAAAAAAAAAATTTAAAGCGCCCTGTCCCCGCGAGCTCGTACGCAGAAGCGAACGCATACGTAAGTCCCGCCCACATATGAAAACGGTGTTCAAACCACACATGTGAGGTATCGCCGCGAACGTTAGAGCGAGAGCAATAATTCTAGCCCTAGACCTCCTCTGTAACTCAAAATATGTAACCAGTAAAAAATGTTAAAGCGTCGACTATGGGGATTTTTAAATACCAAAGTTTGGCGCCATTCCACAAGCGCATGCAATTTTGAAGCGTGACATGTTGGGTATCTATTTACTCGGCGTATCTTCATCTTTCACATTATGCAAAAAAATTGGGCTAACTTTACTGTTTTTTTTTTTTTTAAAGCAGGAAACTGTTTTTTTTTTTTCTGAAAAAAACGCGTTCGAAAAATTGCAACGACCGCCATTGTATTCTTTAGGGTCTTTGCTAAAAAAACATATATAATGTTTGGGGGTTCTATGTAATTCTCTAGCAAAAAAATTTGGAATTTTACATGTAGGAGAGAAATGTCAGAATTGGCCTGGATCTCAGGTGGTTAACTTTGGAAGATAATGGTAAACTGCAATTAGAGAGGGTGAATCTCCATAAAGGGGACACAGACAGCAATACAAACTGACAGGTGTTCCAATCCCTCTCCACTCTATCCAAAACCAAGAAAAGAAAAAAAAGTTTTGCCTTTAGTTATACTTTAAGGTAAAAAAAAGCTTCAGCTTTTAAAGCCACTTTAAAATGTCACAAGCTTCTATTGCATTTATATAGAGTCGACATGAAATTTTTACATGGACCAAACTGTTGTAAACCAAAAATTGTTATGTACCAAGTAAGCTTTTGAAACCTTTATATTCATTTATTTTATCAAAGAGAAGGGACGGCGCCGCTCACTAACCTAGTGTATTAGTATTGTAGATGAATGTGGCCTCAGCCAGTCGCTCCAGCCATGTCTCCTGACATGTTTTGTCCCACCCACTGGAGCTTGGTCACAGTGACTTAAAAGAAATAAAAGTGGAACTAAACTCTTTCAGTCAGTATGAACTATTTTTAATCCTTATGCTGCACGCATTAGTAAATCCATAGGAAGGTATATTAGGTTTGCTAGTTTTAAACTTTTTAAAAGGCTAAATTCAATTTTCATAGCATGTATCTAAATGAGCAGCCCCTGCGTTTTCAGTCTGTGGTACTCAGATTTAGTTCTGCTTTAAGAGTACATTTTGGTTCAAAGGAGGGTTGCACCAGTATTGGTATCGGAACTAAGCATTTGCACGTGCAAATGCTCCAATACCTGAAACTGATACTTTCAAGCTCGGTTCTTTCAGCTGCCAGCGGGACACCCCCCCCCCCCAGACGGCTGAAATGTAGTAAAAAAATAAACAAAAAGAAAGCTGGCAATTTTTTTTAAAAGGTACTACTGTTTAACCCCTATTAACCCTTAATTTACTCGAATCTACCACAAGTAACTCCTTATTTCCTTCTCGATTGAATTCATTTTCCTGCTGATTTTTATGTTCCATTTTATAAACTATTAATAATTAAAAAGTTATTTTGTTTGTTTTGTTCATTAATATTTTTACACCTTTAACATATATTTACACGTTTCACATTAAGAAAACAAAAAACAAACATTTTTATTTCATTTGTAAATACGTTTTTAAAGCTTTGTACCATTACTGACAGCTAAAGTGTAAACAAAAAACTGTTTTGCGATAGGTATCGGCAAGTACTTACATTTTTTTTTTTTTTAAAGTATCAGTGCTTGTAAAAAAAAATGGTAAAGGTGCATCCAGGTCAACATACAACAATCCTGCACTGAAATTTAACATAAGAAAACTTGTATAGGGAAGTTCGAACATATTCCATTAGAAAGCATACTAAACCATTCACACAAGTCCTCGCCCTTAATACAGTTACCCAGACACAAGCATACATAAAATTGCAATTATTACTTTAAAGCGATTGTTATTTTTTAAATGAGACTTTACAAACATATTATTACTTACCTACCTCCTTTGTACAGTGGTTTTGCAGAGAGCAGCCCCCATCCTCTTCTCCGTCTTCTGCACTCCTGGCCCCTCCCTCCTGTCAAGCGTCCCCACAGCAAGCAGCTTGCTATGGGGGCACCTGAGCCGAGTCACAGCTCCCTGTGTCTATCCAGACACAGAGCTGCAGCCCGGCCCTGCCCCTTCTCTCTCTTGATTGGCTGACTGACTGATTGACAGCAGCGGAAGCCAATAAAGCTGCTGCTGTGTCTCAGCCAATCAGGAGGTAGAGTCTCGGACAGCAGAGACATTCGTGGACATCACTGAACAGAGATTGGGCTTCGGTAAGTATTAGGAGATCTGAGGGGGGCTGCTGCCCACAGAAGGCTTTTTATCTTAATGCACAGAATGCATCGATAAAAAAAAAAATCTTCTGACTTTACAACTCTTAAGGAGTCAATCCATGCAAAACTGGTGGTTCAGGTTTGGTACAATGCTAGAGTCAAAGTTATACTAAACACACAATTTACAATGTCCCTTTTCTTTCTGTACATGGATGATGGCACCAATTATTTTATTAATAATAAAAAAAAAAAACACATCTAAGTACCTTTTTCCTAATTGATATACAGCTGTCACATGACCCAGCTCTTTCCCAGCCTGTCTGCAGGGAAACATAAGCAGGAGGAGCTTCCAGTCCTCTGCTGCTGGTTACATGTTCAAAATAAAATTGAAAATGTTAATTATAAATAAATTAATATCAATAAACTGTTATAAATGGTCATACAGATATACATTTAAAATCAAATCTTTATTATTTTTTGGCAATAACATGGTGTGGGTGGATTTCTGCCAGTCGCAGTCTGTCACACTCCTCCAGCCTGTGTCTTAGAATAAGGGGAAGGTGGAGCCTCATTAATCTACACGCAATATTCGGGCCCCATTGTGTTTAGCTGGTTAGTGGGCATGGAGGAGAAAGGAGGGAGTGGGCTGTCATTTACCACTGTGTATACACCCACATGTGTAGCGCTATAGTCACATGGGCTGCTCAAATGTGGTAGGGAGGAAATGCCCAGCATAGAAACGCAGAGAAAACAGAAAAAGAGCATGTGCGAAGTTGTCCCCACAGCTGCAAAATTCCAAGCTGAATTGGGGACTTGGACAGAAGGGGGAGATACAGAACAGCAGTATCAACCAGGTTTTGTGCAGAATACAGAAAACAAATCTCATAGTGACTGAGTAGGAACAGCATGTAATTCAGCAATGATAGTTTTTTTACGATTTGGGTTTAGGCCCCTTTCACACTGTCACGACTTGAAAGTCACGCGATTTTGGGGAATGCCTGTGTAAACTTGAGGTCTATGGACCTCAACTCGCATCAAAGGCGGACCAAAGTAGTACAGGGACTACTCTGAAGTCTCACCGATATGAATGGTTATCATGGTGTACGACTTGTAATGGGACTCCGATGTCTAAAGTTGCAGAAAAGTGTGAAAAGAAAAGTGTGAAAAGGGCCTTAGTAACTTTATACCACCTGAAAAATTATTGGGGAGACAATTACAAGTTCTGACTCACCCTGTTTGCACGTTTAGCATGGGGCTACTGGGCTTAGTTACAGGCAGAGGGCACAGATCAGGGCTGGGTAGTGCACCAAGCTGTACTTACTTTATTTAGTGAAGTATGCACCCAGGGACTAACACCTGGAAAGCGAGAAATACGCCTTCTGGGCTTTAGTCCCTGGGTGCATACTGCACTAAACGGAAGTACCACTGACTGCACCTCCCAGCCCCGTTCAGCCGCAGCAGTCAGCAGGGCTGGACAGTAGACTTGTGCCCGTCGCCTGTGGCTAAACACCCAGTGTGCATGGCAACAGGGAGGTACTGGAATACGATTGTGGGAAGAACACCCAAAAAAACAAAAATGGACAGAAGAGGTCAGGGATTATGGCAGGAAGATGCCATAATCCCTGACTTTTGCAGTATCCAAGACATACAAGAAACAAGGGGTTCAGTCAGACCACCAGGCTCCAATAAAATATCTTGGATAAATTCATACAACCTCAGTATAAACTAGGGAACTGCATTAATTCTTGGTGAAATGTACTCCAATAGTTTTATGTTTCTACCTTGGACTACCTCATGTAAAGCTTTGTTTTGTTTTTTTTCTTCAATATTGGATCTCCTCAATTACATTTCACTGTAGTCTAGAATATAGCTAGCTCTTAATTATGGGGCTGGTAAATTGTAACCTATAAATATCACAGTGCTAATTAGAAAGACCCCTAAAATCCTATCTTTAGTCTTCAAACCACACAAGTTAAGTTTTCACTGGTTCCTCCTACAGGAACATGGATCAATGCCTTTCCATAGTAAAAGCACCTCCTCCAGTGAGAAAACACATTGTTAGGCACACAGTTAACCCTTTGATCGCCTCTGTTAACCCCTTCCCAGTGTCATTAGTACAGTGAGAGTACATATTTTTAGCACTAATCACTGTATTAGGGCCACTGGTCCCCAAAAGTGTCAAACGTGTCAGTAAGCCCTGCTTCACCTTGTAGCGATTTGGCATGCGATTTGACATGTCAAATCGCATGCCAAATTGGCAGCTATTGCCGGCAATGTAACCATTCAAATCGGTGCGGAGCCACACCAATTAAAAAATATTTTTTTTTGTACTACTTTTGAAAACTTCGGGTGCGATTTCTATAGACATCTGTGCAGAAAGTCCCACAGATGTCTCTGAAATCGCCCCCGAAGTCGAGACTGACATGCTGAAATGAAATTGTGCGAGCTCAGCTGAACTCACACGATTTCATTCCTGCCATCAGTGTGAACCTAGGCTTAGTGTCCGATTTGTCCGCCACAATATCGCAGTCCCACTATAAGTCGCTGATCGCTGCCATTACTAGTAAAAAAATAAATACAAATTCAATAAATATGTCCCATAGTTTGTAGATGCTATAATTTTTTCACAAACCAATCTATACATGTATTGTGACTTTTTTTTTTACCAAAACATATGTAGAATACATATGGGCCTAAATTGATGAAATTTGATTTTTACATTTTTTTTATTGGATATGTTTTATAACAGAAAGAAAAAAAAAAAAAAAGTTTTTCATTTGTGGGGAAAAAAAAAAAAACAAACAAAATTTATTTGGGTACAGCGTTACACGAACGCGTATTTGTCAGTTAAAGTAGCGCAGTGCAGTATTGCAAAAATGTCCTGGTCATGAAGGAGGTAAACCTTCCAGAGCGCAAGTGGTTAATGAAAAAACCTGTTTCTGTATCCCCCCCACCCAAAACAGTTACCTGACACTACATGATCCAGCGCTGTCCCCACCAGCAGCCCTGCTCATCTCTCTTCCTCCTTTCACAGATGAAAAAGGCAGCATCCTGCGATTAGGAAGCCGGGCCGAACCACACTGTGTGTGTCAATAGTTGCACACAATGCAAGTTAGGAGGGAGTCCGCTCTGCAGGTGGACCACCATAGGTTTCCTGCTATAGGATAGCAGAGGAGCCAGGAGCACCAGTGGGGGACATGAAAAGGGGAGGTTCAGGGCAACCCTGTGCAATCAGGCAAGCAAACAATGTTTATTATTTACATTTTTTTTTTTTTAAATAACCTTTACAATGACTAACGCTTTTCCTCATTTGCAAAGGATTTATAAAAAAAAAAAAAAAAAAAAAAAAAAAGGACAGCTAAATATGATATACCACAACATCCATTTTACTGTTTAAATTAATATATAATGATAATGGAAAGCACACCATTAATAAAATTAGTATTAAGACAATTGCAATGAGAACAGCTTTCTTGGAGGTGAGAAGTTATTCATATGGCAAAACACTAATGCTAAAACCACGAGACCACAAGGGAAATGTAAGAAACAACCACAAATTCCGATTCACAAAACCTAGGCACTCCTTTAGCCAAGGGAAAATAAACACACAGTCATGCCATACTATTATAAAAAAAGTCATTCATAATTTACAATAATTAAACTGGGTGTGTAAATTCATCTGAAATGGGTGTTCCAACAGTAAGATCATGCTTCATGTTCTTGAAACATTTAATATTAATACAAAATTAGGTACTGATGTAACATACTGGGTCATCCTAGCATACTGGCAAGGGACAATTTCCTGAGAAGCACACCAGTAAAAAGGTTAATGACATCAACACCCAAGCTTTACAGGCGTATGAAGCATTGCAATAAAATGATGATATGAAGCATTGCAATAAAATGATGATCTCCTCACATCAAAGCCAAAACACAGCATAATGATATTGTGATATTTAGGGCATAGAAAATGTTTCTTCATGAATGTGTCATTGTTTTCTACATACCTGCTTAGCAAGAATTTGTTTTTTTTGGTGTTCAGTAACAGAATCATCATGTAGCTACAAAGTGAAACATTGTCCTCAGTTGTCAAACATCCAATCACGTGTGGAGAATTAAAAAAAAAAAAAAAAAAAAAAAAAAAAAAAAAAAAACCCTTCTCCCACACAGCACTGAATGGTTGAATTGAACATTCACTAGTTGCTTTGGTAAATTAGGCCCACATAGTGCCAAATCACACCAAGGTGGTCCTTAACAGTTCACGTTTTTTTTTTTTTTTTAATTAACAGGCTAATCGCTGGACGTCTATAAGGCCTTCAACAGCATTGAGTGGCATTACATCTGGGCGGTCATGGGCAAATTTGGTTTTGGCGAGGTGTTTCTGTCTTGGGTCCAGTTGTTATACAGCTCACCGCAGTTATAGGAGAGGCAGGACATATTTCTTTACCGTTCCCCTCAGAGGGACCCGTCAGGGGTGCCCATTGTCCCCTCTCGTCGCCATTGATTCGGGCTAACCCCTGTATCAGAGGCTTTCGGCATGGAGAGCTGCATGAAAAACGTATGCTCTATGTGGACAAAACTGTGCTGCTTCTGGGTGACACTGCTGACTCACTAAAGGAAGCAATGTCTGATTGCAGGCTTTGGAACATACTCAGGCCTAGTAATCAACTGGACCAAATCCTCACTCATGCCGATAGACGTAGCACCGTATAGTCTGGGGCATACAGTACATGATGTGCCCGTGTCATCCGGTTTTAAGTACCTGGGGGTCCATGTCACTCGAGATTATCTTTCTCTCAATTTGTCACCCTTGATCAATAAAATTCGAGAGAGCCAAAGTCTGGGTGCCCCTTAAGATGTCCATGGTAGGCAGGGTGAATCTTTCTCTCGGTCAATGTTTTTATTAAGGTTTTTCATGAGAAGTAGGCAGGGTGAATCTTATAAAAATGGTCTTCATGCCACAATTTCTTTACACTCTGCATAACACCCCTACGGTGGTTCCCCTTAAAGTATTCTGAATCATTATCAGGGCATTTCTGTGGCTAAACAAGCCCCCACAGGTTAAGTTGGAGCAATTGGAAAAGGCCAAAGAGGCGGGGGGCCTGGCGCTGCCTACTCCGTGACTATATTATTTAGTGGCCCAGCTGCAGCATATTGCCAGGACCAGGAACTGGGAAGGAGCAATATAGAATTTGATCCCACTAGGGCTCTTATGTGTCATGCCACAGGGTTTACTGATGTAGCTATGGTTTTGGAGGCCCTGACCTATGCAAAATCCAAACGATTCCCCACGTATGTCCTCATACAAAAAGTCTGGAATAAAGTTAGGCAGCTACAGGAGGTAGATGGGTTCAGGGTGGATAAAAATAATTTTTTTTTTTTTTTTTTTTAATCAAATTTGTTTTAATAAAATGCTTTTGGAGTTACACGATTAATCGTCAGGAATTGTTATCGTGATTTTTTTCCCCATTGCGAACTTGACAAAAAAGTGTTTCCCCGATTCTTTCTATGCAGAGAATTCTCTCTGCTCTGCTGAAGCCAAAAAGAATCACAACATTCTTTAGAAGTGGAACTAAAGTTTAAACATTGTAACAATTTGTCAAAGGAATAGACTTGTGTGTAAATGAAGAAAGTTTAACCACTTAAAATTATATATATATATATATATATATATATATATATATATATATATATATATATATATATATATATATATATATATATACACACACATATATACACACACACACACACTTTTTTGTTTTTAGTAGAGACCCTAGAGAATAAAATGGTGGTTGTTGCAATAGTTTATGTCACACTGTATTTGCGCAGCGGCCTTTCAAATGGAATTTTTTGGAAAAAAAATAAATTAACCAGTTAACCCAATTGAGTTAGCCCAATTTTTTTGTATAATGTGAAAGATTTTGTCACGAGAATCGTGATCTTTTATTTCTAAGCAAAAAAATCATGATTCTCATTTTGACCAGAATCGTGCAGCTCTAAAATCTAAAGATAGTTTTATATTTAAGATACATTAAGAATTTAGTTTATTCAGCCTGAAATGGAGCATGGAGGCTGTATATTCTGTAATATTTACATTTCTTGGTAAACTCATTCAATGAATCCAAGCTCTGCAAACGGAGATAACATGCACTGCATTGATGCATTCACAAAATTTCACAGTAACCATGAGATAAAACAAAGTTCAGGAATATTCCTATATCCCATTGTTTTGCAAATCTATGTACACTGCCAAATGTATGAGTGAATCGGTTCTGATATAGCTGTTTTACTAACCTGACAGCTTATTATTCTAAATAGGAAACCTTAATTTTGTTTGCAAGTATTAAAGATTATAAGTACCATCAAGAAAAAGTCCTTATATTTTTTTTTTTTAACAGAAACGAAAAGTCCTTATATTTAAAGAGCACCTATCATTTCAGATCCATCATGGCAGTGCCCGTTACTGGACAATCACTCACCTGCTGCTGCCACATCCCTCACCTTGTTGTGTCACTTCCGCATCACCAGCCGTCCAACTAAAGTGAATGGGACTGTCGGTGAGTCAATAGCGGGTCAAAAAGGAGAAGCTGCTGTGGGACAGAGATGACAGTTGCTCTTTAAAAATGATTTAAATCAAGTTTTTTTACTAGCGAGTTAAAATCGACTTGATTTTAATCAAATACACCCTGGATGGGTTTACTAGTTATAGCCCCATCTGAGCAAATAGATATTATGAAGAACTACAGGCACTGGAGTGCGGGGCTCGGTGGAGTAGACATAGTTGCACACCTGTGCCACATTTTTGCCACTGGTAAATTGTGCTCTTTTTCTTCTCTGCGGGAGCAGTTTTGACTATTCTACACAATGTATTTTTACTACAAGCAGCTGCACCATGCGGTTAAAGCACAATGAGCAGGAATCTGGACGCTTTCTTTGACCCCATATTCCATTATATGTCTAAGGTGACCTACTTTAAGGGCTTTATATTTAGATGTTACTCTATGCTTTTTTCAGTCTTCCTTGACGGATTCCCTCTGGGGGCGGTGAGCAAGTGGGAGAGGGGTGTAGGCTGCATTGAGGATGAACAGTGGGAGAAGGCCCTACAGGCTGTCCAGATGTGCTCCCTGAATTTGTCTCAATGCCTGTCTCAGCTATACATTGTACTGCGGGCACACTTTACACCAACTAGACTGTTCAGGATGGGGGGTGAAACCGGATGCAGACTGCCCCAGATGTCTGAGGGACCATAGGGATCTTACTCATTTGCTGTGGTGCCGTCCCAAGCTGCATTTATATTGGACAGGTGTCCTGACTACGGTTAATAGAGTTTTCCAGGTCAATGTACCGAGGGACCCTAAACCATGTATATTGGGTATTCGGATGATCTCCCAAAGCTTGTAATTGCTAGAGCCTTGTTTGAGGCTCATTCTTCGGCATTGGAAGGCAGTCGACCCTCCAACGGTGACAGAATGGATATCTCAGATGGTAGATACTTTACGGTTGGAGAAGTTCATCTTTCAGCATAGGGGACGCTCTGGCAAGTTTGATAAAGTGTGGGCGCCTTGGTTAGATACCCCTGGGCTCTCTCCTGTAGATCTAGTATTATACAGACTATTACTATAATGCTGTTGGTATAGCAATCTTGGTTGCTAGGGATGCCTGCTAGCTAGATGTTATGTAAATCTTGACAGGTTATGTACTGGCGGTATGTAGGTTCTACTTGAACCATGTCATAAGATGTTGTGAAGTGATTGCTGCTTATAATGAGCATGACATTTTATTCTCTGTAACCGGAATTTATAAGAGATGTTTTCTGTATGTTTTATTTTTCATTAATAAACTTCTTTGAGAAAAATAAATAATAATTTACAGGTTGGCACAGCGCTAGAGTGAGGACTTGGGCAAGTATTGGAGAAGGGGGTAATTTTTCTTCTTCACTGATGTGCGTGGATGAGGCTGCACTGATGGGCAATGCAATACACTGTACTCACTGCTCCCTTCACAGATCCGGCCCTCCTTCCGTTACACACAGTCCCTGTGTGAGGAAAGGATAGCCATTAACATTCAAAGACCTGTTGTGTTTACATCTGTGACCGTTTGTGATTGGACCTGGTAAAGCGCCACTGTGCTTGGCCCTTTACCCCGATCTGTGATGTACTGTGTCCAAGGCACACAACAGTCACAGAGTTCCTGATGCGTGCCCCAGGGGCCACACAGGAGGACATCTAGGAACACCCTCCCAGAATTAGGAAACGGCCGAATATTAAACATAGTGCGGTTGGGAAGTGGATAAGGCAGCCCTTTAATTCAAATAGACCATCAAATTCACCACAACATAAAAACTGCACCTAGAGCAAGTCTTGCTAGAAAAGCATTGCATTATCACTCATTGTGGTGCATTGCAACACAGCTGCATTGAGGTGCAAAGCATAATGAACTGAAATGCAGCGCAAAAAACACACGAGGACCCTTAATGTGGTTGATTCTCAAAATGAGTACATTCTTTTACATAACCAAGCAAACCTATGGAATTAAAATAGGTTTAAACCCAAAATAGGAAAACACTTGGTACTATTTTTAATATTTTTTTTTACATGCATGATTCGAATAACTTTCACTCAGGATTAACACATTTTTAATTTTCACAACAAATAGAGCTTTCTTTTGGTGGTATTTGATCACTTCTGTGGTTTTTATTTTTTGCGATATAAACCAAAAAAACAAATAAATAAAAAAAAACAATATTTTTTTTTACTTTTTGCTATAAATAAATATCCCAATAAAAAATAAATAAAAAAATGTCTTCCTCAGTTTAGGCCGATATGTATTCTTCTACATATTTTGGGTTAAAAAAAAATAAAATAAAAAATTATCGCAATAAGCGTATATTGATTAGTTTGCGCAAAGGTTATAACGCCTACACAATAGGGGATAGATTTATGGCATTTTTTATTCTTTTTTTTACTAGTAATGGCGGCAATCTGCGATTTTTATTATGACTGACATTGCGGCGGACACTTGTCACCATTTTGGTACCATTGACATTTATACAGCGATCAGTGCTATAAATATGTACTGATTACTGTATAAATGTCACTGGCAGGGAAGGAGTTAACACTAGGGGCGATCAAGGGGTTAAATTTATTACCTAGATAGTGATTCTAATTGTAGGGGGGATGGGACTGACTAGGGGAGGAGACCGATCGGTGTTCCTATATACTAGGAACATGATCTGTCTCCTCTCCCCTGACAAGATGTGGATCTGTGCGTTTACACACAGACACACACACACACACACACACACACACACACACACATTCCTGCTCTGTCACCAGCAATCGCGGGTCGCCAGGCATGAGCACGTGCCACCTATACCACCGGGAAGCCGAGGACGTCATATGACGCCCGCCCAGGATGGGAGATCCCACCTGTGGATGTCATACGACAGGTCATATGACAGGTCAAATGACAATATGCAGGTATTAGAGTGGTAACAAATTATAAAAAAAAAAATGGATTTTTACTCCAAAAGCATTTTATTAAATATCTTTTCCTCAATTTGTCACCCTTGATCAATAAAATTCGATAGAGTCTGGGCGCCCCTTAAGATGTCCATGGTAGGCAGGGTGAATCTTTCTCTCGGTCAATGTTTTTATTAAGGTTTTTCATAAGAAGTAGGCAGGGTGAATCTTATAAAAATTGTCTTCATGCCACAATTTCTTTACACTCTGCATAACACCCCTACGGTGGTTCACCTTAAAGTATTCTGAATCATTATCAGGGCATTTCTGTGGCTCAACAAGCCCCCACAGGTTAAGTTGGAGCAATTGGAAAAGGCCAAAGAGGCGGGGGGCCTGGCGCTGCCTTAATTCGCGACTATATTATTTAGTGGCCCAGCTGCAGCATATTGCCAGGACCAGGAACTGGGAAGGAGCAATATAGAATTTGATCCCACTAGGGCTCTTATGTGTCATTCCACAGGGTTTGGAGGCCCTGGCCTATGCAAAATACAAACGATTCCCCACGTATGTCCTCATACAAAAAGTCTGGAATAAAGTTAGGCAGCTACAGGAGGTAGATGGGTTCAGGGTGGATAAAAAAATAATTTTTTTTAATCAAATGCTTTTGGAGTTACACGATTAATCGTCATGAATTGCTATCGTGATTTTTTTTCCCCATTGCGAACTTGACAAAAGTGTTTCCCCGATTTTTTCTATGCAGAGAATTCTCTCTGCTCTGCTGAAGCCAAAAAGAATCACAACATTCTTTAGAAGTGGAACTTAAGTTTAAACATTGTAACAATTTGTCAAAGGAATAGACTTGTGTGTAAATGAAGAAAGTTTAACCACTTAAAAACCAAAACCTTTTTCTGACATTTGTTGGTTTCAATCTAAAATCATCTTCTTGCTAGAAAATTACTTAGAACTCCCAAACATCCATACTGTCGGACGTGTACAGGGGCAATACATTCAAGTCGTTTCAGCAGCTAAAAGAGGATTTTGATCTGCCCAACCAAATGCACTTCCGATTTCTCCAGCTCCGCCATGCCCTCCAAACCCAATTCGCTGAAACACCCCCCACTCTAGAACGCCTGGTACAAGTGGACACCCTGCTGGGTCATGAGCCCCAAAAGCTCATCTCCATATTCTATAATGATCTCCTCCGGCCATCTGCTGCACAAATAGCGTACGGACTGAAGGAGAGATGGGTGGGGGATGTGGGGGCACTGGAGGATGAGGAATGGGATGACGCCCTGGAAGCTAACAAAAAGATATCCACCAGGCTATCAGACCGACTCACACAACTCTTTATTATGCACAGGTCCTACCTGACTCCTGCCCGCATAGCCAAATATGACCCGAACCACAATCCCTTATGCCCCAGATGTGACAGCCCCCATAGTACGTTTTATCACTTACTCTGGACGTGCCCGATCATCCATGACTTCTGGTCCCAGGTAGTAAAGTTCATACATGACGAAATGGGATCCCCTCTAACAGTATGCCCCAAACAATGCCTATTGGGTATTTTCCCGGACCCTGACTCGGATAAATACCACAAACTGTTTTTACAAGAATCATTGTTTATTGCCAGACTAGTTATTGCAAGAAAATGGTTGAGACCGGATCCCCCCAAAGTCCAGGAGTGGAAAGCAGCGGTTAACAATGTGTTGCCATACAAGAAAGAGATATACGTACATAGAGGATGCCCAGCTAAATATGGGAA
Organism: Lithobates sylvaticus; assembly: GCA_028564925.1. Taxonomy (NCBI): domain Eukaryota; kingdom Metazoa; phylum Chordata; class Amphibia; order Anura; family Ranidae; genus Lithobates; species Lithobates sylvaticus. The sequence goes on from CM053031.1 coordinate 123,800,850, forward strand.
AATATGGGACTCATGGCTAGGAAACGCATCAACATGCGATGAGGTGGAGGTGGGATCTTAATCCCCCTCCAGCTGTTAGGATGTTAAATTTGCATAAAGAATATGCCGAGTATTATTGAGTTTAGGATGCCCATGCTACATACAAGATATTCTGTACAATGTCTGTAACTGCTCTGTTCACGTAAATCCATGTATTGCTCGATCTATATTTGTAATTGTTGACTCTTCCAATAAAAAAAACTTGTTTATGTCACACTGTATTTGCGCAGCGGCCTTTCACATGCAATTTTTTGGAAAAAAACTAATTAACCAGTAAAGTTAGCCCAATTTTTTTGTATAATGTGAAAGATTTTGTCACGAGAATCGTGATCTTTTATTTCTAAGCAAAAAAAATCATGATTCTCATTTTGACCAGAATCGTGCAGCTCTAAAATCTAAAGATAGTTTTATATGCAAGATAAATTAATAATTTAGTTTATTCAGCCTGAAATTGAGCATGGAGGCTGTATATTCTGTAATATTTACATTTCTTGGTAAACTCATTCAATGAATCCAAGCTCTGCAAACGGAGATAACATGCACTGCATTGATGCATTCACACAATTTCACAGTAACCATGAGATAAAACAAAGTTCAGGAATATTCCTTTATCCCATTGTTTTGCAAATCTATGTACACTGCCAAATGTATGAGTGAATCGGTTCGGATATTGCTGTTTTACTAACCTGACAGCTTATTATTCTAAATAGGAAACCTTAATTTTGTTTGCAAGTATTAAAGATTATAAGTACCATCAAGAAAAAGTCCTTATATTTAAAGAGCACCTATCATTTCAGATCCATCATGGCAGTGCCCATTACTGGACAATCACTCACCTGCTGCCGCCATGTCCCTCACCTTGTTGTGTCACTTCCGCATCACCAGCTGTCCAACTAAAGTGAATGGGACTGTCGGTGAGTCAATAGCGGGTCAAAAAGGAGAAGCTGCTGTGGGACAGAGATGACAGTTGCTCTTTAAAAATTATGATTTAAATCAAGTTTTTGTTACTAGCGAGTTAAAAATCGACTTGATTTTAATCAAATACACCCTGGACTAGTTATAGCCCCATCTGAGCAAATAGACATTAGGAAGAGCTACAGGCACTGGGGTGCGGGGCACGGTGGAGGAGGCACAGAGTTGCGCACCTGTGCCACATTTTTGCCGCTGGTAAATTGTGCTCTTTTTCTTCTCTGCGGGAGCAGTTTCGACTCCCCTACACAATGTATTTTTACTACAAGCAGCTGCACCATGCGGTTAAAGCACAATGAGCAGGAATCTGGATGCTTTCTCTGACCCCATATTCCATTATATGGCTAAGGTGACCTACTTTAAGGGCTTTATCTTTAGATGTTACTCTATGCTTTTTCAGTCTTCCTTGACGGATTCCCTCTGGGGGCGGTGAGCAAGTGGGAGAGGGATGTAGACTGCATTGAGGATGAACAGTGGGAGAAGGCCCTACAGGCTGTCCAGATGTGCTCCATGAATTTGGCTCAATGCCTGTCTCAGCTATACATTGTACTGCGGGCACACTTTACACCAACTAGACTGTTCAGGATGGGGGGTGAAACCGGATGCGGACTGCCCCAGATGTCTGAAGGACCATGGGGATCTTATTCATTTGCTGTGGTGCCGTCCCAAGCTGCATTTATATTGGACAGGTGTCCTGACTACTACCGAGGGACCCTAAACCATGTATATTGGGTGTTTTGGATGATCTCCCAATTGATGATCATCCAAAGCTTGTAATTGCTAGAGCCTTGTTTGAGGCTCATTCTTCGGCATTGGAAGGCAGTCGACCCTCCAACGGGTGACAGAATGGATAGCTCAGATGGTAGATACTTTACGGTTGGAGAAGTTTATCTTTTCAGCATAGGGGACGCTCTGGCAAGTTTGATAAAGTGTGGACGCCTTGGTTAGATACCCCTGGGCTCTCTCCTGTAGATCTAGTATTATACAGACTATTACTATAATGCTGTTGGTATAGCAATCTTGGGCACTAGGGATGCCTGCTAGCTAGATGTTATGTAAATCTTGACAGGTTATGTACTGGCGGTATGTAGGTTCTACTTGAACCATGTCATAAGATGTTGTGAAGTGATTGCTGCTTATAATGAGCCTGACATTTTATTCTCTGTAACCGGAATTTATGACATATGTTTTCTGTATGTTTTATTTTTCATTAATAAACTTCTTTGAGAAAAATAAATAATAATTTACAGGTTGGCACAGCGCTAGAGTGAGGACTTGGGCAAGTATTGGAGAAGGGGGTAATTTTTCTTCTTCACTGATGTGCGTGGATGAGGCTGCACTGATGGGCAATGCAAAATGCTGTACTCACTGCTCCCTTCACAGATCCGGCCCTCCTTCCCTTACACACAGTCCCTGTGTGAGGAAAGGATAGCCATTAACATTCAAAGACCTGTTGTGTTTACATCTGTGACCGTTTGTAATTGGGCCTGGTAAAGCGCCACTGTGCTTGGCCCTTTACCCCGATCTGTGATGTACTGTGTCCAAGGCACACAACAGTCACAGAGTTCCTGATGCGTGCCCCAGGGGCCACACAGGAGGACATCTAGGAACACCCTCCCAGAATTAGGGAACGGCCGGATATTAAACATAGTGCGGTTGGGAAGTGGATAAGGCAGCCCTTTAATTCAAATAGACCATCAAATTCACAACATAAAAACTGCACCTAGAGCAAGTTTTGCTAGAAAAGCATTGCATTATCACTCATTGTGGTGCATTGCAACACAGCTGCATTGAGGTGCAAAGCATAATGAACTGAAATGCAGCGCAAAAAACACACGAGGACCCTTAATGTGGTTGGTTCTCAAAATTAGTACATTCTTTTACATAACCAAGCAAACCTATGGAATTAAAATGAGTTTAAACCCAAAATAGGAAAACACTTGGTACTATTTTTAATATTTTTTTTACATGCATGATTCGAATAACTTTCACTCAGGATTAACACATTTTAAATTTTCACAACAGATAGAGCTTTCTTTTGGTGGTATTTAATCACTTCTGCGGTTTTTATTTTTTGCGCTATAAACCAAAAAAACAATAAAAAATAAATAAAAAACAATATTTTTTACTTTTTGCTATAAATAAATATCCCAATAAAAAAAATGTCTTCCTCAGTTTAGGCCGATATGTATTCTTCTACATATTTTGGGTTAAAAAATAAATAAAATAAAAAATGATCGCAATAAGCGTATATTGATTAGTTTGCGCAAAGGTTATAACGCCTACACAATAGGGGATAGATTTATGGCATTTTTATTCTTTTTTTTACTAGTAATGGCGGCAATCTGCGATTTTTATCATGACTGACATTGCGGCGGACACTTGTCACCATTTTGGTACCATTGACATTTATACAGCGATCAGTGCTATAAATATGTACTGATTACTGTATAAATGTCACTGGCGGGGAAGGAGTTAACACTAGGGGGCGATCAAGGGGTTAAATGTATTACCTAGATAGTGATTCTAATTGTAGGGGGGATGGGACTGACTAGGGGGAGGAGACCGATCAGTGTTCCTATATACTAGGAACACAATCTGTCTCCTCTCCCCTGACAAGATGTGGATCTGTGCGTTTGCACACACAGATCCACATTCCTGCTCTGTCACCAGCAATGGCGGGTCGCCAGGCATGAGCAACGGCTCCCGAGTGACGCGGCGGGCGCCGCACGCGCCACCTATACCACCGGGAAGCCGAGGACGTCATATGACGCCCGCCCAGGATGGGAGATCCCACCTTTGGACGTCATGACAGGTCATATGACAATATGCAGGTATTAGAGTGGTAACAAATTTAAAAAAAAAAATGGATTTTTACTCCAAAAGCATTTCATTAAATAAATTTGATAAAAATCTAACAAAAAATAAATAAATCGATTTAAATCAAAAATCCTATCTAAAGATAGTTTTCTATTTAAGATATATTAATAATTTAGTTTATTCAGTATGAAATTGAGCTTAGTTATGTAGCTTGAGGCTGAATATTCTGCAATAATCCGATTTTTGGTAAACTCATTCAGCGAATCCAAGCTCTGCAAGCAGAGATAACATGTACTGCATTGATGCATTCACAGAATTTCACAGTAACCATGAGATAAACCAAGGTTCAGGAATATTCCTTTATCCCATTGTTTTGAAAGCCTATGTACTCTACAAACTGTATGATCAAATCCGTTCTGATATTACTGTTTTACTAACCTGACAGTCTAGTATTCTAAATAGGAAACCTTCATTTTGTTTGCAAAGATTAAAGATTATAACTACCAGCAAGAATAAGTCCTTATATTTAAATAACACCTATCATTTCAGATCCATCATGGCAGTGCCCGTTAGGGGGTATCCACTTGCCTGCTGCCGCCACATCACCAGCCGTCCCATTAAAGTGAAGTTGACTGTTGATGAGTCAACAGCAGGTCAGAGGAGGATCTGCTGCGGGACAGAAATGACAGTTGCTCTTGTAAAATAATGATTTAAATTGAGTTTATTTAATTTAAATCCACCCTGCTTCATGGTGTACATCTAGCCACATGGCTCAAATCTAGATTCTAAAGAGAAATACTTTGCTAAATTTTTTTGTGCAATTTACACTTTTATCAGACTACGCTCACATCTGTTCTTGCAAACTCTGCACCCGTTTACTTTTGGTCTAGCAATTTGCCACAATGTAGCTCTGTGCACTTCCGCAGCTCCATACATTTGCCCTAGGCAACACTGCAGGCCTGCACACTTCTACACTAGCCAACTTTTTTTTTTTTTTTTTATTTTTCTTTTTTTTTTTTTTTTTTTACTCATTGATACCACACCAACACAAAACTTCTGCACTAACCAACACACCCTTTACACTCACCAAAAATGCAGCAACACCCTCCCTTGCCAATGCCTCTATGTGCACTTTTGCCCTCACCAACACTGTTTTAATGCACATTTTTGCACAAGAATGCGCTTCTGTTGTCACCAACATGCACCAATGTGCAAATCTGCAAGGATACTCACTGACACCGCACCTCCATGCATTTCTGCACTAGCCAAGCCTGCAGCCACATGCATTTCTGTCCTTGCCCACACAGCAAAAACAAGCTTTTCTGCACTCACTGACACCCCACAGAGACACACGTTTTCACTCACTGACAGTACCGATGTGCACTTTCGCACTCTCCAATACCACAGTGATGAACTTTTCAACTTGCCAGCAATATGCTGACACCACAATGGCGTGCTTTACTGTATTTGCCAACAATGCATTTTAGAACACGCTTACACAGCTGCCATGCCCACTTCTGCACTCGCCGACACCACAATAGGGCACACTTGTGTTGATTTTTCATACTGTTATAGAGTTGCCACCTCATCCCTTTAAACCCTGAACACATATGAATTACACAGGTTCTGTTGCTGATTAAAGCAGAGTACCACCCACTAACTTTTTATTAATCAATCTATTAATGCCAATAATGTACTTATTGAACAGTTATTTGTTTTTTTATTCATCAGCTTACCTTGTTTATAAGCTGCTCAATTGCACTTCCTCCTTCTCCCATCCGTGGGTAATGATGTCATTTCCTGGCGGCGCACTGTCTCCTGGGAGCTTGGTGTCATAATTCCCAGGAGTCAGTGTGTATCGCCGCCGCGAGATTTCAAAACGGAAAGGTTGACAGAAATGTTTATCTTCATTGCCATCACATTGGGGCAGGCACGGACACGGACGCCCATTGTGATGGCAACGTCAGAAGTCATGGTGCTGCGAGCCATACATACTGCATACTGGTGCTGTTCGCTCAGCTGCACCGTATTCCGGAAGATAGTGCTTGTGGGCTTCACATGCCCACAAGCAATATGGAAAATGCCAGGAGAGAATATAAGATATCGTACAATAGGAAATCAAACGCTCCCTAAAATGTGAGTTATATAAATACATTTAAAAAAAATAAAAATAATAATTATATTCATCCAAAAAATTATAATTTTTAGACAGTTAGAACTCCGCTTTAAGGTGGCAATTAAACTCATTGCCTTATCTATATTAAATTGGCCTCATAACCTGTGTAATTCATATGTTTTGGGGTTTAAAGGGATGAGGTGGCAACCCTATTCTGTTAACATGTGGTTACACCCCTTAAATACCTGATGGAATATATACAAGCTATTAGGATCTGGGCACAGGTATACCTTTTGCATTTTAGGTCAGACCAGAACATAGTGGCCCTCCCCCAATTTGTCTCTTTGCCCCATGTTGGCATTGTGTCCACAGCATCATTTGATTTTTTGCAGGACAGGTTGGCGACCAGCGATAGACAGTTGGCCAGCTTAAACATGTATTGCAAAAATGTGTGTGAACTAAAAATCCCTGTTTTTTTTTTCCCATTTATTGCAAAGATTGCTAGAAAAAGGTATATAGCAATGTGCAGAGTGTTCATCCAGAATTTGTAGGTTTTCCATACTCATCTCATTCAATGAATGCATGCACACACTTTCACTAGTAATGCATTACTGAGCTTCATTAATTGTGTCTTTTATAGCTGCCTGGGGTTTAGCTGTAACATAAATATTCAAAATGACTTTAAAAAAAAGAGACAACATGGTAAAGCCTATAGGAGATCAGTGACCGGGATCACGTCTCTGCATAAAGCGTATCACAACGCTGTCAGGACCCAATTGTGTTTATTTATACCCTGACAGCTGACAGCAGTGTGTGGAAATACAAGGTGGACAATGGCTTTGTAAACAAACATCCACAGGAATACAAACTTTACATCAAAATAAAAAATAAAAATAAAAAAAAATAAAAAATCACATCCTAGTATAGGGAGGAAAACTGAGCCAAACCCCCAAATTCTACAGAAAGACGGAACGGGGTGTAATGAGATCTCTGCATATCACAGCACAGCCATTGATGGTTCTATATATAATAATACATAGAACTGGTCTTTATGATTAGATTACAGTGATGATAGTAAAAGGTGATCCCTGTCAGTCCTGTCAGTGCAGGCAGAGATCAGTGATGATGATGATGCTGATGAGATGCAGGATGTGTAGGGATGTGTGATGTAGGGATGTGTGATGTAGGGATGTGTGATGTAGGGATGTGTGATGTAGGGATGTGTGATGTAGGGATGTGTGATGTAGGGATGTAGGGATGTGTGATGGAGGGCTGTGATGATGGCTGGTGTCTCCAGGTATAATTAGAACTAGTCATGGAGCTCCATCTCCATTCACATGGTGTGATCATGGAAGGGATGAGATTGGCCATACACCGAGCACATCAATGGGCTCTTCAATGAATGGGGCGCACAGGGTGATAAGAAGCCCAGCACTGGCTCTATAGAAAACCCATTCACCTCCTGGGTGACGGAAAGGTCAGTCCAGCGCCGAGCAGCAGCTCATCAATATGACAAACATATCCGTCCGATTCCCGAGTGATGTCAGCCTATGATATGAAGCCCGGCATGGTGGGAATACACAGGCAGCAGTGTGCTCAGTCCCCGGGGTCGTCGTGTGTATTCCACACACCCCCCATACATACACATATATACATGTACAGAGGGGGAGCCCCCATCTCTCACCCCCTCACACACCTGAATGTAGTTGTTCTCGCAGTAGTCCGCTACCCTCTCCAAATTGGTATAACTGTCGAGCAGGGCCCGCCGGCCGCCGGGGATCTCCTCCTCCAGCAGCATCTGCAGCTCCGCCATGTTTTTCCTCAGCACATTCTCCTCCTAGGAGCCCCGCTACACTGCGGAGGGAGAGCGAGGAAAAGGCAAACGCGGGAACGCGCGCTGTGTGAACAAAAAACCCAAAAGGCGCGCTCCCTCACACTCTCAGCAAGTGGGCATGTCCAGAGGAGCGCGCGCCCGGGCTCACAGTCGTGGTGGAAACGAGCGCGCCTGCGCGGCGCGAATGGTCGGGGCTTGGGAGATGCGCGGTCTTGTCTGAGGTTTTTGCTCGATCTCCGCTTCGTACGGTCTCCTAGCAACAGGGAGACACTGAGAGCGCTAGAATGAGGGCACCACGGCGGTGAGCCATAGCGCTCAGCTGACACTCATTTAAAGGGAAGTCCTTCTTTTGGAAGCATGTGTCTCTGTCAGTCTTTTCTTTTTTCGTCCCTGGTGTACAAACCTCTATAAAAAAAGCTTGTATTCAATTATTGCAAGTGTTGGATCCCTTTCACACTGGGGAGGTTGTTGCATTTAAAGGAGAATCTCACCTTTTGCAAATATAATATATATGGTGGTGTCTTCTGCCTAAGACCCAAAGGTAATTGAGATCCCTCTCTTATGCCGCGTACAGACGATCGGACATTCCTTTTTTTTTTTTTTTTTTTTTTCCACTTCAGAAAGAATCTTCGTGGGTGAGTGTCAGCTACGCCCGCATCTCCATCCCTCTCATTGTCTTAGCATCATTAGTGGATTGTTTCATTCTCACCCCCCTTTTTTTTTTTTTTTTTCCCCCCCTGGAGTTGGGGGGGATGGGGGTCCTGAGTCGGGCATCCATGAAATTTACAAAACCCAAAAGTACATATATACAACCAAGATCCCACCCAGCCTCCCCTCCCCCTCCGCTTCCTTTATCCTAAATCCCGTTTCATCACTCTTCCAGTAAACCCCCCTGGGGGTTTTTATATTTTTATTTCCCCCCCCCACTCCCCCCTGTCCCCCCCGTACCCCCTCCCTCCCTGTCCCCGTCCGCTGTTTTATTGTTGTGAGGTGGCCCTTTCTCCCCAGTATCTTCTCCTGCCCTTAGGGTCTGCCTTTCCGTGGCTAGATCTCTTTTCTGCTTCAGCCCCCAGGGATCATCAGTTGTCACGGCTGTACTCGCAAAGCCTCCCTGTAGCTCCAAGACCTCTTGAATTTTCTCCAGCTCTCCCATCTAGCCCTCGTGGCCTCTCTGTCCTCCTCCCCGGTGTACAACACACATTCCATCATGTAAGTGGACTCCACTGCGTCAACCCATTCCCAAACAGGTGGGCTTTCCTTGTCCTTCCACCTCCTTGGAATTACCTTTTTAGCCGCATTAAGCAAATGGGGGATCAAAGAGCCTTTGTATTGTTTAATTTCCCTTGATGTGGCATGCATAAGTGCCACCCAGGGGTCATTTTTTACCTCTATCGTTGTTATTTCTTTTATGTATTTTAGGATAGTCTCCCAAAATTTTTTGATTTTGGGACACCCCCACCATAAATGACCCATTGTGCCCCTTTGATCACACCCCCTCCAACAGTTCGCCGATGTATCCGCCTGAAAATTGCTGACCCTGTCTGGGGTTCTATACCACCTGGCCATGCATTTAAAGTTTGTTTCTGCAGTTCTCGCATCTACCGCTGACCCATGTGCTAATTTTAAAATTTTCTTACTTGTGCCTATTTCTAATCGTGTTCCTAGTTCGCTTTCCCATTTAGAAAGGTATGGCGGCATCTCCGGTCTTCCTCTTTCTAATAACAGTTTGTATATTCTGGATATTCTTTTTTTTGAACATTCTGTCGTAAAGATTTTCTCTAATTTTGTTAGATCCTTAGTCTCCCTTAATGGGCTAGGAAGAGAGCCCACAAAGTGGGTCAGCTGGCGATACCGCCATCCATCTATGGAAAAAGCCTCATTATTCTGTAACTCGTGCAATGTCATAACCTTCCCCTTACTAATAACTTCCCCTAGTCTCGTGCAGTCCTTTCTAATCCAATCACCTCCTATTTCCTTTAACCCTGGCGGAAAAAAAAGGGTTTTCTTTAAGTGCTATAAGTGGCGAATTATAATTTTTGTTGAATATTTTTTATATATTTTGTCCCAAATTTTCAAAGTCGTGATGGTGATTATATGTGTTTTTGCTCCCAGTGTCCGGCTTTTCGGAGGATTCCACACAATTCTCCCCAGCCTGGCTTCACTCAGTGCTTCCTCCAAACTAACCCATCTTTTAGTGTTACCCATTTTACCCCATTCTGCGATTCTTAATAGTGCTATAGCATGGTAGTAACTTTCTATGTCTGGGACCGCCAGACCACCCTGACTTTTATCTTGTTTTAGAACTTGGAGGGAGATTCTATGTTTTTTGTAATTCCATATGAAATTCATTATAATAGCTCTTAGTTTACCGAGGTACTGTTTTGGGAGAGGGAGGGGGAGCATCTGGAATTTATATGTGATGACTGGTAGGATCATCATTTTTACCGAATTAATCCTGCCTATCCAGGATAGAATTTTTCCCTTCAGCTCTTGGCATTTTTTTTTGATGTCTTCTAGGAGTGGGATATAATTTATTTTGTATAATTTCCTCGGGTTGTTGGCCAGTTCTATTCCTAGGTATTTAATCCTTTTTTTCCAGACGAAACTAACTGTTTTCTGTAGGTTCTGTTTCTCAATTTTGTTGAGGTTAATATTGAGGATAAATGTTTTTGAGGCATTGATTCTAAAGTTTGTTAGTTCCCCATATTCCTTTAAGGTTTTAAGCAACATGGGGACTGACTTCTGGGGTGAACTTATGTAGAAAAGGACGTCGTCCGCGAAGGCCGCAAGTTTGTGCTCTTCGCTGCCGACTTTACAGCCTTCCACCTCTGGGTTTCCGCGAATTGTGGCTAACAACGGTTCCAGGGATAGGATAAAAAGGAGAGGGGAGAGTGGGCAGCCCTGCCTCGTACCATTGAACAATTCGAACTCAGCGGAGGTCGTTCCGTTGACCTTAATGTTGGTTTTCGGATGATTATATAGGGTTTTGATTTTTTGAATAATTCTGGGTCCGAAACCCATCCTCTGTAGAGTGTTGAACATGAACCCCCAGTCTACTCTATCGAACGCTTTTTCGGCGTCTATCGAGAGGAGTAGACTGGGGGTTCTCGAATCTCCCATCCTATGTATGGCTAGCAATGTCCGAATCCCATTGTCCCTCCCCTCTCTGCCCGGGACAAACCCGACCTGGTCCGGGTGGATCAGTGTGCCCAGGTGCCCCTTTATTCGATCCGCCAGTATCTTAGCGTATAATTTTGTGTCGAAATTTAATAAAGAGATGGGTCTATAGTTCGAGCACACCGATCCATCCTTCCCATCCTTCCTCAAAAGAGTGATCGTGGCTTTTAAGGCCTCTTCGCTCATATCATAGTCTATCCCTAGTCCATTCATATATCGCAACAATCTCGGTATAAGAATCTCTTTGTACGTTTTATAATATGAGGCCGTGAAGCCGTCCGGGCCCGGGCTCTTCCCTGTTGGAGAGTTGTTGATGGCTGCTAAGATCTCCTCCTCCGTTATTGGCCTCTCAAGCTCATCTCTCTCCCCCTCCCCCAAAGCCATTAACCCTGCCCTCTCTAGGAATTCTGATGTTTTCTGGTTGTTTCCCGTGCTGTCGTTGTTTCCCTTGGTTTTTACCTCATAAAGTTCTTTGTAATAGTCTCTGAATGTAGAGGCTATTTCACTAGAGGTGAACTTCATCTCCCCATTTCTTGTTTGAATTTTTTCAATAAAATTTCTGGTTTTCTTTTTTTGTATTTTCCTTGCTAAATATTTCCCTGGCTTGTTGCCCCATATATATTGATCCCTGGCCAATTTATTGAACTTCTGTCTAACTTCCTGTTCAGCTAGATCTTTCAATTCCTCTCTCTTGTCTGTAAGCTCTATGTATGTGCTATGGCTAAGTGCCCCCCCAGATTTGTGCTTTTGCTCCAGGGTTTTAATCTCGGCCGTCAGCGCCTGCGTCTTTCCCACCCTCTCCTTTTTTTTCCATGAGGCTTTCGCTATCAGAAGCCCCCTGATGAACGCTTTATGCGCGTCCCACAGTTGAGCCTCTGAAACCTCTCCGTTGTCATTGATTTGGAAGTACCATTCTAGCTCCTTTTTGATATAATCCCTGATTTCTTTGTCATGTAACAATTCAGGATTGAGTTTCCATCCACTGGAGGGTTGTTTATGTTCTGGGAACCTTAGCCTCATGGATACCGGCGCGTGGTCCGAGAGGGAAGCTATTCCAATTTCGGTTTCTTTGACCCTTTCCAGTATGCCATGGTCTATTAAAATATAGTCCAGGCGAGAATACATCTGGTGGACATGGGAGAAAAACGAGTAATCCCTCAACTGCGGGTGCTGGATCCTCCACACATCCAACAGTTGGTCCTCCGATAGTTTTTTTTTAATACGCTTCAATTGTGTATTGCCCCTCCCCATACCACCAGATGTGCTGTCCTTCGCGGGGTCCATCACAAAATTGAGGTCCCCCATCAGGATCACATATCCTTTCCTGAAGGCCCTTAGCTTACGCAGAATTGCTTCGAGGAATAAAATAGGTTTGGCGTTGGGGGCATAAACATTGGCCAGTGTAAGCTCTACCCCTAGGAGGGATCCCCTAAGAAACAGATACCTCCCCTCGGGGTCCGTCATTCTCTCCTCCACCATAAAGTCGATGTCCCTCGCAATCCCAATGGCCACTCCTCTTGCCCTGCTCGAGATAGTATCTCCATAAAACCAATTTGGGAGAGCTGGAGAAAAAAGTCTAATATTTGAGGTATGTGCCAGGTGGGTCTCTTGCAGGAACACTATACCTGCGCCATATCTCTCTACTTCCTCCAAAATTTTAGATCGCTTGCCGGGAGAGTTTAAGCCTTTCACATTATATGATAAGAATTTAATTTCTATGTCCTTCATTTATTTTTTGGGATTTTTGTTTTTTTTTGTTTTTTTTTTTCCCTCTGGGATATTGATAGTGACAACAACCCCACAGCGGACGTGGTTACCCTCCCTCTTCCCCCCATCCCCCCCCCCCTCCCTCCCCCTTCCCCCTCCCCTCCCTTCCTCCTCCCCTCCTGCCCCTCCCCTCCCCCCCCTCCCTCCCACCCTCTCCTCCTCCCCTTTCTTACCCCAACTAGGGTCCCCGGGTCCTTGGGGGCCATCCTTTGTGGCTTCCCTTAGACTCCGGATTCCTGGTGAGGTGGAGCCTGTTTAGCCCTCCCCTCCCCCTCCGCGGCCCAGACTCAGGGCGCAGAGGGGGAGGGGGCGGGGCCGGTTTGAGCTAAGTTCTTTTGTAGCTATGTGTGGGCATTCACCCCTCCCCCCCCCCCCCCCCCCCACCACCACCCCCCCCTGGATCCCCCAGGCCTTCCATCTCGATCCAGCCCTGCAGATTCGGAGCTGGAATCCCGAGTTTTGTACAAAATCCCTGCACTTCTTCCGGGAACCTCAACCTGGCCGAACACCCCTCCTTTGACCCTATTAAACATGAGGGAAAACCCCAATTGTATCTTATGTTTTCCCTTTTCAGTATTTCCAATAGGGGTTTCTGGTGTCTCTGTCTTTCGAGGGTTCGGGCCGATAGGTCTGCGTACACTTGAATTTCGACTTCTTTATGCAGTATAGGAGATTTATTCTTTATTTTAGCCCACAGGTCCTCTTTTTCTTTAAAGTGGCTGAATCTGACAATTATGTCCCGGGGCCGCTCAGCGCCCCCCCTTTCGGGTCTTCCTACTCGGTGTATCCTTTCTGTATGGGGGAAATGATCAAAGTCCATGCCGCTTATGGGGCCCAGGATTTCCCATAGTTTTCTTTCTAGGTCTTCCCCTCTTTGTTCCGGGACGGCACGCAGCCTCAGGTTTTGCCTCCTATCCCTATTTTCTTGGTCCTCTATCTTATAGAGGGTGTCTCTCTGCGTGATGTAGGCGCCTTTTAATTGTGTTTTCAGCTTCGCGATTTCCAAGTCTATGGAATCCGCTCTCCCCTCCACCGCTTCAACCCTGGACAGCAGATGGCCCATATCCTCCCGTAGGGTGTTAATCTCGAGTTTGATTACATTTTCCAGGCGTAAAAGCATCGCCTCCATTTCATGTTTGTTGGGGATGTGGGTTCCTGCTTGTTGATCCTCCCCCCTGCTGGGCTCAATCTCAGACTCCATTGTGAGGTCCGCTCTGGAGTCATTAATTTCTCCTTCCACCCCGCCCCTACTCTCCGGGGAGGCTCCGACCCGCGTTTCTTTTCCCGATGTTTTTGGGCTTGCACCCTGTCTTAAATAATGTTTAATTGTGCTTGTCTCCCCTTTACTGCCTTTGGTGGTGGCTTTCTTGGGCTGTTTGTGTGAATCTTTACTCATGTTGATCTTTTTAATGGGCCTGATTCTCTTCCCCAGTCTTGTTATGGTCCTGGGCCTCCTGGGCCCTTTTCCACCTCCTGCCTTTTGATGCGATCCTAGCTTTAAGGCTGTCCTTTGTCCCTCTGGGTGTCCCTCTAGTGTATAACGTCGAGTTTGCAGGATACTGGGGGAGACTTTTTCCGTCTGTAGGGTCTTTGAGTGGTGTACTAGACGCTTACGCAATGGCTGGGGCTATTTTCTTTAAATGGCGGGATTTGTTCGCCCTTCCTGCTAAATAATTTCCTCAATGCGCAATTTGCACCTTTTCAGTGTCCTATCAAAAAGCTCTACTGGTAGAATCAGGAGATATTAACAATATGTTACATGAGGTCACTGATCTTGATGGCGTGGACAGCATACAAGAGTGAGCTTATATCTTTTAAACATAGTTTTATGCTTAAGGAAAATCTGAAGTCTAAATAGTACAGACATAATCTGAGGAGCCAGTCCTATTTCAAAACATCTGTCATCAGGCTGAACCGCTATGGCCAGTGCGTTTAAATACCAGTCGGAATCATACCTTTATTCCATAGTGCAGTATTTGAAATATGGCAGTATATCTCCATGCGCACCGATCAGAGTCACGCTTTCATTCCATACGGCGGTTTTTAGTATGAGAAAATCAATCCTCCCAGGCCCCAATCACACTTTCATTCGATCGTGCATCCATTTAGCATAGAGAAATAACGCTTCATAGGCGCTAATCCGAGTCGCACCTACAGTCCCTGGAGCAGCTTTTGATGTGTGAGGTGTCTGTAAGGGGGATTACATAGTTTTCATTTCAGACTCTTTCAAGCAATTTTGCGCCCTTGGGGACTATAATGCCCGTACCCTTCCTCTAATCTTGAGATTTAAAGCCCGCATATACCCACGTGTGGCTATGGTACTTCAGACAATACCTTTCGCACTCCCGTTATAGCCATGCTGCAACAGAGGGGGAGGGAATCAAGCCACTTTGTTGAAAAAGTTAGCCTCTCTGGGACTCCGTGCACCCCCAGGTCTGCCTGATGCGATTTAGAAACATATACTGACAAATTTTTACGCTGCTGTAATTAATGCGATTTGGAAACGCATACGGACCAATTTTTACGCTGCTGTAAATTAGATTCTAGAGTTTTCATACCGCTGCATATAGATTACTGTACACCCATTAGCCAGTGCTTAGAGTGAGAGGTTTGCGGCTTTGAGACAGGCGTCCTGGCAGTCCCAGGCGGAGATGCTCTTACCTTCTGGTATGGAGTGATTGTACACCAAGACCCATACTCACGGATAAGGACCCTCCGGTCTTCTCTCCCTGAACTCTATGGATCCTCCTGATGGTCCCTGCCTTGGCGTGGGGTGGGTGGTGGGTTGGAGAGGGGGGGGTATGGAGCGACGCCGGCACTTTCGGGGCCGGACCGGGTCTTCTGCGGTCCTACCCGCTTTGTCCTCCCCTCGCTGGAGGACCGTGGCGTCCAAGTCTCCCGATCCTGCGGAGCAACGTGGGCATCCTCGGCATCTTACTTCCCGGAGCGGTCCGGCGCCTTCCTCCTTGACGCGTCCGCTCTCCACGGCCCCTAAGCTCAGGCTCCTCCCTCCGTGCGGGCGCTACGTCCGTACGTCCATCTCGCGGCCCAGACGACGATCGGACATTCCGACAACAAAACCGTGGATTTTTTTCCGACAGATGTTGGCTCAAACTTGTCTTGCATACACACGGTCACACAAATGTTGTTGGAAATTCCGAACGTCAAGAACGCGGTGACATACAAGATGTATGACGAGCCGAGAGAAATTAAGTTCAATAGCCAGTGCGGCTCTTCTGCTTGATTCCGAGCATGCATGGAATTTTGTGCATCTGAATTGTGTACACACGCTCGGAATTTCTGACAACAACTTTTGTTGTCGGAAAATTTGAGAACCAGTTCTCAAACATTTGTTGTCGGAAATTCCGACAGCAAATGTGCGATGGAGCATACACACGGTTGGATTTTCCGACAACAAGCTCACATCAAACATTTGTCGGAAGTTCCGAACGTGTGTACGCAGCATAAGGCTTCCTCTCCTCCCTTTCCTCAGCTCCTGCCTGGAGGCAGAGACCGCAGACCCAGGGTCCCCTCCAAGGCCACACAACTGCAAACTCAGCACTCCATCTTCCACCTGACTCCCCTTGTCGCTCAAGATCCACCATATTTAAGGGTTGACCCAGCCACCCTGTCAGTGCCTTCTGCCTGAGAATTAGCCAGATTCCCTCAAGTATGCAGATCAGGACCTCTTACCCTCCGCCCACTAACTTCCAGAAGCTTCTCCAAGCTTCTAGAACCAGGGGGAGATACCAGAGACCTGCCCTGCAGAGCCCTTCAGCCTGACCTGGCGTGATCCAACCCAATTACAGACTCACACAGCTACCATGAGTCAACAAAATAAATTTTCCTACACTAGTTGCACACTAGAGGGTGCTACACCTAAATATAGCTGTAACATGAAACATGGTCAGAAAGATGGTGTCATGAAGATCCTGCCAGAAATCTAAACCCGGGCCGTCCCGGCCCTCAGATTCCATTGCGCATGCGCATGCGCGCCCGGGCGCGGGCACGTGCACAACCGCGCACAGGGAGACGGGCGCGCGCCCTAGTTAGCACCAGCCGGCCTATTTAAGCCTGACTTGTGCAGACGGTCTTTGCTGTCTGCTCTACAGCGTTGTGGTGTTGTAAAAGTAACCTGATCCTGTTGTACCTGTTCCTTTGACCCGGCTTGCCATAGACCATCCAGCTTTCTGCCTGTACCCGACCCCGGCTTCCTGTGACCATCCTCCTGCCTGATCCATTGTACCTCGCTCTTAGTTCTGAACTATTACCTGGCTTCTTTGATGAACTCTGGTTCCTTGCTAAGTCCCCATCCAGTCTGCAGTCTGACCCCTGTGACGAGCCTGATCACCTGTTGGCTTCCAGTCCATTCAGTGGTTCCGTTTCCTGTGTCCAGTTCCTGTCAGCTCTGCTATCCAAGCTTACCTGTGAACCTGTTTGCCAAGCCGTTGTCCAGTTCCTGTCAGCTCTGCTATCCAAGCTTACCTGTGAACCTGTTTGCCAAGCCGTTGTCCAGTTCCTGTCAGCTCTGCTATCCAAGCTTACCTGTGAACCTGTTTGCCAAGCCGTTGTCCAGTTCCTGTCAGCTCTGCTATCCAAGCTTACCTGTGAACCTGCTTGCCAAGCCGTTGTCCAGTTCCTGTCAGCTCTGCTATCCAGTTTACCTGTGAACCTGCTTGCCAAGCCGTTGTCCAGTTCCTGTCAGCTCTGCTATCCAGTTTACCTGTGAACCTGCTTGCCAAGCCGTTGTCCAGTTCCTGTCAGCTCTGCTATCCAGTTTACCTGTGAGCCTGCTTTCCAGAGATCCTGCCAGCTCTGCTATCCAGTTTACCTGTGAGCCTGCTTTCCAGAGATCCTGCCAGCTCTGCTATCCAGTTTACCTGTGAGCCTGCTTTCCAGAGATCCTGCCAGCTCTGCTATCCAGTTTACCTGTGAGCCTGCTTTCCAGAGATCCTGCCAGCTCTGCTATCCAGTTTACCTGTGGGCCTGCTTTCCAGAGATCCTGCCAGCGCTGCTATCCAGTTTACCTGTGAGCCTGCTTTCCAGAGATCCTGCCAGCGCTGCTATCCAGTTTACCTGTGAGCCTGCTTTCCAGAGATCCTGCCAGCTCTGCTATCCAGTTTACCTGTGAGCCTGCTTTCCAAAGACCCTGCCAGCTCAGCTAACCTGTTACCTTCCCACCGGTCTGTTGATCCTGCCAGCTCTGCTATCCAGTTTACCTGTGAGCCTGCTTTCCAGAGATCCTGCCAGCTCTGCTATCCAGTTTACCTGTGAGCCTGCTTTCCAGAGATCCTGCCAGCTCTGCTATCCAGTTTACCTGTGAGCCTGCTTTCCAAAGACCCCGCCAGCTCAGCTAACCTGTTACCTTCCCACCGGTCTGTTGATCCTGCCAGGCACCCGTGCTCCTCCTCACTCCTGGCTCTCCTGTTCCCACACCAGGGGACCAGGAGTGGGAGACGCAAGGGAGGCCTCTCCCTGCAATCTCGGGCTCGCACCACCAGGTACGTGACAGTAGCAGACAGCCATGTCTGAGCCCGAGCAGGGAGCCCCCGCCATGGAGGGGCTATGCCAACACCTGGCAGGTCTGACCGAGGCGGTGAAGAACCTCCAGCAGGGGTACACCCGGCTGGAGGAACGGGTACTGGCCCTGTCTGGACCATCCAGTACCCAAGGAACTCCTCACCCAGCAATACCCCCAACGGGGCCTGCACCTACCCAGACTATAGTGATGCTACCACCTGAGCCCAAGGTACCCACTCCAGAGAAATTTACGGGTGCCCGTGGTAGCTTCAGAACTTTCCGTAACTCCTGTGAACTCCATTTTGCCCTGCAACCTAGGACCTTTTCTCTAGAGACCACCAAGGTGGGTTTTGTGGTAGCCCTACTGACTGGGGATCCCCAAATCTGGGCCCACCGTCTTGTGGAACAAAAGGATGCAGCTTTGACCAGTCTCTCCACCTTTTTTGATGCCATGGCACAGCTTTATGAGGACCCCCAACTCTCAACCACTGCGGAGGCCGCCTTACGTTCTCTCCAACAGGGTCGAAGACCAGCAGAGGACTATGTGGCTGAGTTCAGGCGTTGGGGTGCCGACACCGACTGGAACGATGCTGCTCTCCGTCACCAATTCCGCATGGGCCTCTCGGACGCACTCAAAGACGAGCTTGCCAGAGTGGGGGTACCTCAGACCCTGAATTCCCTCATCGACCTAAGCATCCAAATTGACCGGCGCCTACGGGAGCGTAGGGCCGAACGAACCTTGGGGTCCCCAAGACCTACCTGGATGCTTCCCAGGGGTCCAAGTCACTTCCGCACTGCTCCCCCTGTTAAACCTGCTCATGCCTCTTCAGCATCAGAACCCATGCAACTTGGACTCCTGCGGCCTTCTCTCACTCCAGCAGAACGCCAGAGACGCCGCAGCAACAATCTGTGCCTGTATTGCGGAGAGCCTGGTCATTATGTCCGGAACTGCCCGGCTAAACTCCGTAAGTTCCCCACTATTCTCTCCAGTTATGTGGATCCTGTGACCGGGGTTTCATCTCATCTTGCCCTTTCTGTTTCTTTCCAGTTCTCAGGAAGGACCCTACAGACCACAGCTATCATTGACTCTGGTGCCTGTAGTTGCTTCATGGACTCTGCTTTTGCTGCCCGGCACCGAATTCCCCTCCGTCCAAGGGAGCAGGGCCTGTCCGTCCACCTGGCGGATGGGTCCACCATTAAATCTGGCCCAGTGACTCAGGAGACTGCCCCACTGCACACAGTGATCTCAGAGTCACATCAAGAACTGTTATGTTTGGACATAATTTCTTCTCCCTTGTTTCCAGTTATTCTAGGGATCCCCTGGCTGCAAGCACACAACCCGGTCATCAACTGGTCCACAGGAGAGGTGGCCTTTTCTTCTCCCTACTGCCAAGGGTCCTGCGGCTCACTGGTCCCCGCAGGACCCTCTGCTTTGCTCTGCCTCGAAAACGAGGCAGGTCTACGTCAGTCCATCCCTGAAGTCTACCATGCATACCTGGATGTGTTCAGCAAACGAAGGGCAGATGTGCTGCCACCCCATAGGCCCTATGACTGTCCCATTGAACTTCTTCCCGGGGCCAAGATTCCCTTCGGTAGGGTTTTTTCCGTTAACAGAGGTGGAGCAGGGAAAACTAAAGGACTATATTGATGATAACCTGAAAAAAGGGTTTATCCGCCCGTCTACGTCTCCTGCAGGCGCAGGAATATTTTTCGTGGAGAAGAAGGACCATTCTCTCAGACCCTGTGTGGACTACCGTGCCCTAAACGAGGTCACAGTCAAAAATCGCTACCCGCTCCCCCTGGTACCTGAACTGTTTCAGAGGCTTGGCACAGCCTCCATCTTTTCTAAACTGGACCTCAGAGGGGCATACAATTTAATTCGTATAAAGGATGGGGACGAATGGAAGACGGCATTTCGGTCTCGATTTGGGCACTTCGAGTACCTGGTGATGCCATTCGGTCTCTGTAACGCCCCCGCTACCTTCCAGTCTTTCATAAATGACGTTCTTCGGGACTTCCTTGATGTTTTTGCTGTTGTTTATCTTGATGACATACTAATTTTCTCTTCCTCCCTAGAGTTGCATCGTGGACATGTTAAAAGTGTTTTTGACCTTCTCCGGCAACATGGCCTCTATGCCAAGGCAGAAAAATGCCTCTTTGAGGTAGAAAGCATACCCTTCCTAGGTTTGATCATCTCCAGTAGAGGCATCCGGATGGACCCCCAGAAGATCTCAGCCATCCTGGACTGGCCAGTTCCCGCAGACAAAAAGGGGATCCAGCGATTCATTGGCTTTGCCAATTTTTATCGCAAATTTATCAAGGGATTCTTGGCCATAGTGGCACCCATTACTCAACTCACCAAACAAGGTACCCGTTTTCATTGGTCCCCTGAGGCCCAAGGGGCCTTCGAGGCCCTCAAGGGGCTCTTTACCTCAGCCCCTATCCTGAAGCATCCAGATCCTTCTCTGCCCTTTGTCCTAGAAGTGGATGCCTCGGAGATAGCGGTAGGGGCCATCCTGTCCCAGAGACAGGGCATCAAGGCCCTGCTTCACCCCGTGGCATTCTTCTCACGGAAACTGTCCCCAGCCGAGAAGAACTACGACGTGGGGGATCGGGAATTACTGGCCATAAAGACTGCCCTCGAGGAATGGCGTTACCTACTAGAGGGGGCTACTCACCCAATCCTGATCTTCACAGATCACAAAAATCTAGAGTACTTGAAGACTGCCAAGAGGTTGAAACCTAGACAGGCCCGTTGGGCCTTATTTTTCTCTCGTTTTACCTTTCACGTGACATATCGTCCGGGTTCCAAAAACGCGAAGCCGGACGCTCTGTCTCGTATGTATCACAAATCCCAGGATGGTTCTCCTCCAGACACTATCCTTGCCCCTGGAAACTTTCTCCTGCTACAGGAAGACCTGCTGTCCCAGCTCAGGCGGGCTTCCAGTGGCCTCATACCCACGCCCGGTCCTGGGTTGCAGGCCAAGGATGGGCTATTGTGGCGTGGGGATAAGATTTTCATTCCCGAGGGTCTGCGGGTAACCGTCCTGGAATTGTGCCATGATCATAAGCTTGCTGGACACTTCTGTGTCACCAAAACCACTGAATTGGTACAACGTACCTTCTGGTGGCCTCAGCTAAGGGAAGACTGCAGGAAATTTGTGGAAACATGCACTGTGTGTATTCGGAGCAAAAGTTACAGAACCAAAGCCTGGGGTCTACTCAAACCATTGCCAGTCCCAGACCGTCCCTGGAAAATGCTGTCCATAGATTTCATTGTGGAACTGCCCCCAGCAGAGGACCACACTACGATCTTCGTGATAGTTGATCGTCTGTCAAAGATGGCACACTTTGTTCCCATGAAGGGCACCCCTTCTGCCTCAGAAACCGCACAAGTGTTTATCCGAGAAGTCATCAGACTCCATGGGGTACCGGCCAACATAGTGTCCGACCGAGGGGTACAATTCACCTCTCGGTTCTGGAAGTCACTCTGCAAGGCCCTCAACATTGAGCTATCGTTTTCTTCCGCTTATCACCCTCAAACCAATGGGCAGACCGAAAGAACCAATCAGACCCTGGAACAATATCTACGATGCTTTTCTTCCTTCTCCCAAGATGATTGGATCTCCCTATTACCAGTTGCCGAGTTTGCATACAACAATGCAATCCACTCGGCCACTCAACAGACGCCTTTCTTTGCCAACTATGGCTTCCATCCTTCGTTCCTGCCCAATTCTCTTCCTGAATGTACTGTGCCCGCAGTTCAGAAAAAGATTGATTTCTTTGCTTCCAATAACCGACTCCTACAGGACACCATGGCCCGGACCCAGGAACATAACAAGACAGTCTTTGACCGAAAGAGGCGAGGGGAATTGGTACTGGCACCAGGTGACACAGTATGGCTCTCTACCTTGAATCTGAGGATGGCTTGTCCCTCGAAAAAACTGGGCCCTAAGTTCTTAGGTCCCTTTCCAGTCAAACGAAAGATCAATGAAGTAGCCTATGAGTTGGAACTTCCTGATTCCCTCAAGGTCCATCCAGTCTTTCATGTTTCCCTGTTAAAGCCCTCCACTTCCAACCCCTTTTCCAACAGAAGGACTGTACCCCCGGACCCAGTCTTGGTAGATGGCGAGGAGGAATATGAGGTAGAGGCCATACTAAATGTTAGAAAAAGGAGAAATCAGAATCAGTTCTTGATCAAATGGAAGGGATATGGTCCCGAAGAGAATTCCTGGGAGCCCGAGTGTAATATCCACGCTAAGAGTCTAGTTCAAGCCTTCAAAAGAGCACATCCTGAGAGATTTGCCCAGAGGGGCACCCGGAGGTTGCCCCTAGGAGGGGGGCAATGTCATGAAGATCCTGCCAGAAATCTAAACCCGGGCCGTCCCGGCCCTCAGATTCCATTGCGCATGCGCATGCGCGCCCGGGCGCGGGCACGTGCACAACCGCACACAGGGAGACGGGCGCGCGCCCTAGTTAGCACCAGCCGGCCTATTTAAGCCTGACTTGTGCAGACGGTCTTTGCTGTCTGCTCTACAGCGTTGTGGTGTTGTAAAAGTAACCTGATCCTGTTGTACCTGTTCCTTTGACCCGGCTTGCCATAGACCATCCAGCTTTCTGCCTGTACCCGACCCCGGCTTCCTGTGACCATCCTCCTGCCTGATCCATTGTACCTCGCTCTTAGTTCTGAACTATTACCTGGCTTCTTTGATGAACTCTGGTTCCTTGCTAAGTCCCCATCCAGTCTGCAGTCTGACCCCTGTGACGAGCCTGATCACCTGTTGGCTTCCAGTCCATTCAGTGGTTCCGTTTCCTGTGTCCAGTTCCTGTCAGCTCTGCTATCCAAGCTTACCTGTGAACCTGTTTGCCAAGCCGTTGTCCAGTTCCTGTCAGCTCTGCTATCCAAGCTTACCTGTGAACCTGTTTGCCAAGCCGTTGTCCAGTTCCTGTCAGCTCTGCTATCCAAGCTTACCTGTGAACCTGTTTGCCAAGCCGTTGTCCAGTTCCTGTCAGCTCTGCTATCCAAGCTTACCTGTGAACCTGCTTGCCAAGCCGTTGTCCAGTTCCTGTCAGCTCTGCTATCCAGTTTACCTGTGAACCTGCTTGCCAAGCCGTTGTCCAGTTCCTGTCAGCTCTGCTATCCAGTTTACCTGTGAACCTGCTTGCCAAGCCGTTGTCCAGTTCCTGTCAGCTCTGCTATCCAGTTTACCTGTGAGCCTGCTTTCCAGAGATCCTGCCAGCTCTGCTATCCAGTTTACCTGTGAGCCTGCTTTCCAGAGATCCTGCCAGCTCTGCTATCCAGTTTACCTGTGAGCCTGCTTTCCAGAGATCCTGCCAGCTCTGCTATCCAGTTTACCTGTGAGCCTGCTTTCCAGAGATCCTGCCAGCTCTGCTATCCAGTTTACCTGTGGGCCTGCTTTCCAGAGATCCTGCCAGCGCTGCTATCCAGTTTACCTGTGAGCCTGCTTTCCAGAGATCCTGCCAGCGCTGCTATCCAGTTTACCTGTGAGCCTGCTTTCCAGAGATCCTGCCAGCTCTGCTATCCAGTTTACCTGTGAGCCTGCTTTCCAAAGACCCTGCCAGCTCAGCTAACCTGTTACCTTCCCACCGGTCTGTTGATCCTGCCAGCTCTGCTATCCAGTTTACCTGTGAGCCTGCTTTCCAGAGATCCTGCCAGCTCTGCTATCCAGTTTACCTGTGAGCCTGCTTTCCAGAGATCCTGCCAGCTCTGCTATCCAGTTTACCTGTGAGCCTGCTTTCCAAAGACCCCGCCAGCTCAGCTAACCTGTTACCTTCCCACCGGTCTGTTGATCCTGCCAGGCACCCGTGCTCCTCCTCACTCCTGGCTCTCCTGTTCCCACACCAGGGGACCAGGAGTGGGAGACGCAAGGGAGGCCTCTCCCTGCAATCTCGGGCTCGCACCACCAGGTACGTGACAGATGCACTAGTCCTTTGGCACACATACGATAGCGCACATCATGTTGTTTTATTGAGGCAGCCCATTCATTTGAATAGGCTGCATAATGCTTCACAACACCAAAAATTATACCTACTGCATCTCTGCTACTTTTTATAAAATCTATATTTCCAGTAAAATACACACTCAAATTAATTTCAGTGCACCCAAACACAATATAATAGCTAGTTACTACTATTATTATTAATATTATAGAGGATTTATATAGGGCCAACAGTTTGCACAGCGCTTTACAAAATAAAGGTAGACAGTACAATTACAAAACAGTTCAATACAGAAGAAGTCCCTGCTCATGGAGTTTACAATCTAAAAAGGACTGGGGGGTGGTACAAAAGGTATCTGTGTTGGATGAGCTAATGGTGGTAGTCGACATACAGTTTTTACATGGAGGCAGGGTAGGCCTCTCTGAATAAATGACTTTTCAGGGATTGCCTAAAGACAGTCAGGGTAGGAGATAACATGATAGATTGGAGTATGGAGTTCCAGAGGATGTGAGAGGTTCTGGAGAAGTTCTGGATGTGAGCATGGGTGGATGTGACAATGGAGTTAGAGAGGGGGTGGTCTTGCGAGTAGCAGAATGGATAATTTGGGCGATATGTCGAGATGAGGTTGGTGATGTATTGTAGCTGGGAGCAGTGCTGTGGATGGCTTTATATGTTCTAGTTAGTATTTGGAATTTTATATATTGAGCTAATGGTAGCCAGTGGAGTGATTGGCAGAGTGGGGCAGTAGCCACAGATCGGTTAAGCTGGTAATACATGATGCGAAATCTGGCTGCTTCAGCAAGGACCGGCCAAATTTTGATCTGTGTATGGGCACTGTGGTTGTATAAAAGCAAATTTACTGATCAACTTCTGTATAACCAACTTGTCGGGTAGGGGGAAATATCACTAGCACAGTTTTAGAAGTGGTGTAACATTTATTCTGATATGTTGCTCAGTAAATTAGTGATACATGAAGAGATCAAGGGGGTGGTTTGAAGAGTAGAGAGCTAGATATGGGTCTTGTCAGTGCAGCGGTGGTATTGGAAGAAGGGCAGCCATCCAAATTTTTTGGGCCCCTTACACAGCTTTAGGCCTGCCCCCCCCCCCCCCCCCCCCGAGCCTGACCACCAACATTCCCCAGGGCTTGCCCACACACCTGTATATATGCTATCCCCCCACACAAACACACCTGTATATATGTCAGCCCCCCTCACACCTGTATATATGTCAGCCGCCTCACACCTGTATGTATGTCAGCCCCCTTACACCTGTATGTATGTCAGCCCCCTCACACCTGTATGTATGTCAGCTCCCCACACACACACACCTGTATATATGTCAGCCCAGACCCCTCACACACCTGTATATATACTAGCCCCCCACACACACCTGTATATATGTAGCCTCTCCACACAGCTGTATATGTGCTAGCCCCCCCCCCCCATGCACCTGTATATATGTCAACCCCACACACACCTGTATATATGTCAGCCCAGACCCCCCACACACCTGTATATATGCTAGCCCCCCCCCCCCCACACACACCTGTATTTATGTCAGCCCCCCTCACACTTGTATATATGCTAGCCCCCCCACACACCTGTATATATGTCAGCCCCCATCACACCTGTATATATGTCAGCCCCCTCATACCTGTATGTATGTCAGCCCCCTCACACCTGTATGTATGTCAGCCCCCCCACACAAACACCTGTATATATGTTAGCCCAGACCCCCCACACACCTGTATATATGCTAACCCCCCACACACACCTGTATATATCAGCCCCCTCACACCTTTATATATGTCAGCCTTCCCACACACCTTTATATATGCTAGCACCCCACACACACCTGTATATATGTCAGCCCCCTCACACCTGTATATATGCTAGCCCCCCCCCACACACACACACCTGTATATATGCCAGCCCCCTCACACCTGTATGTATTTCAGACCCCTCACACCTGTATGTATGTCAGCCCCCACACACACACCTGTATATATGTCAGCCCAGACCCCCCACACACCTGTATATATGCTAGCCCCCCCACACACACACCTGTATATATGTCAGACCCCTCACACTTGTATATGTGCTAGCCCCCCACCACACACCTGTATATAGGTCAGCCCCCCCTGTACACAAACAGTCCCCCTCCCTTTCCTTCACAGCCCATACTTGTAAAGAATTTCTTCCTACCTGGTCCCAGCTCATTTTCACAAAGCTGACATGTTGCTGACACAGAAAAGCCCAGTACACGAGGGGTGCACATGCACATAGTAGCCAGAGGTGGCAGTAAAGAGCTAGATGTCTGAGCTCAATGCCACAGAGAGCACACGCCGTGAGATAATTTCTGTAATACACAGCACGGCTCCCCTTCAGCCATCCTGCCTTCTTTTGGCCTGGGTGGCCCCTCTTACAGTTGTAACGGCTGTACCCCCCTGATGGCAGCCCTGATTGGAAGCTGTGGGAGGTTATGAACTGGTCCAAAAAAGAGCTATAGAGAGAGAATAGAGAGTGGCCCAAGGACAAAGCTTTGGGGTACCCCCACAGAAAGAAGAGGAGTGGTGGAGATAGAGGTGTAGGTGAAACTGAAGGTGCAATGTGATAGGTAGGAAGGGAACCAGGAAAGAGTCAGAGGCCAAGGGAGTGGAGTTTATTGAGTAGGAGTGGGTTGCTGTCTGCATCAAAGGCAGCAAAAAGGTCTATGATTATGAGTATAGAGTAGTGGCTATTGGTTTAAGCAGTTGATAGCGAGTTTTAGAAAGGCAGTTCCAGTGGAATGTTGTGGACAGAAGCCAAACTATAGGCGGTCAACAAGGTTGTTATCAGAGAGGTAGCAGCTCATATGGTTGTGGACAAGGTGCCCCACAAGTTTGGAGCCAAGCGTTGTTCAAACAAGTGGGGTCCAATGAAGGTTTTTTAAGAATGGGGGTAACCAGTGGATGTATGATATGGGAGGGAAAGCTGCCATTGGAAAGGGAGATATTGAAGATGTGAGCTGGAAAGTGTAGAACAGAGAGGGGGGCCATAGTAGTTGTGAAGGGAGTTTGGCATTTTCTCTAGTGGTAACAGGGTCGAAGGAGGAAAGTATTGAGTGTGGTTGTGTGGTTGAGTGTGGTTGTGTTGAGTTTTCTTTTCTTAAGCCACATACACACGATCGGAAATGCCGCCAGCAAAACTCGGATGAGAGCTTTTTGTTGGAAAATGCAACCGTGTGTATGCTCCATCGGTCTTTTGCTGGCAGAATTCCAGCCAGCAAAAGATTGAGAGCAGGTTCTCTATCTTTCGGTCGGGAAAAGTTCCTATCCGAAAATGGGATCGTCTGTATGCAATTTGGACGCGCAAAAAAATCACGCATACTCGGAAACAATTTGACGCATGCTTGGAAGTATTGAACTTAATTTTCTCGGCTTGCGTTCTTGACGCTCGAAAGTTCAGAGAATGTTTGTGTGACCGTGTGTATGCAAGACAAGCTTAAGCGGAATTCCGTCCGAAAAATCTTGGATGTTTTTTCCGACGGAATTCCGCTCGTGTGTACGCGGCATTAGACTTTTTTTCCCCTCTGTTTTTACCTGGTGATCTGGCCAGTATTACACCTCTTGTATTAGTGAGGCACAAATCTGAAGGAAAGAGAACAAGAGACACAGCAGACAGCAGCCTTTGAATCCAAATTCCAGCTCACATTTTTTATACAGTTACAGCAAAGAAGGTGTTGCCTGAATAAATAAAAGCTGATCATTAGGCTGCATTCACACCTGAGCATTTCAAAGTTGCGCATTTTTACCACGATTTTGCCACGATTTTGTTCAGGTCACCAATGTAAAAAGCAGAAAAACGCTTGTAATCTGCCCCAAAGAAGCTCATGTTCTTTTTTGAGCTTAGGGCATTTTTCAGGCGTTTTTCTTCAGGTGACAAACGCTCAGATGTGAACAGGTGGCAATGAAATGTATGGGATTTTGCTTGTTAGGCATTTTTCGGGCGTTTTAGGAGCTGAAAATGCTCTGGTGCAGCCTAAATTGCCCCTGCCAGTTCCTGTAAACTAATACATTCTGCTGGAGAGCTTGTGCTTTTGAAAAACAACTCACTTGCTGGCTAGATCACCAGATGAAAATAGAAGAGCTTTTATGTAAACAGAAGTACAACTTGAAAATATAAAAAAATGTTGTAATGCCAATATATTAAACATTAAATATTAAGAAAAAAAAAAAGAATTTTTCTTAATTTTTTTCTTCTTTTAGCAGCTTAGTAGATGCCCCCTACATATTCTTATGTGGTAGTGCAGTGTTAATGCTGATATCAAATTTCAATTTAGTTTTAGTCATAGTCTTGACTAAAATGCCATTTTAGTTTTAGTTGTATTTTAGTCTTTTTTACTAAAATGCCATTTGTTGTATTTTAGTCATCTCAATTGTTTTAGTTACCTCAATTGTTTTAGTTACATTTAGTAGACTAAAATAGTATTAATTTAGTCGACAAAAATATTTTAGCCTATGAAATTAACACTGCTAACAAGAGAATATAGTTCCCCATGAAATGAGTACTATCTTCCCGTAGATCGACAGATCTCTTGAAACCTGATTTACTGAAACAGCCTACTACTGTGCTAACAGATTACTGAGTTGAGCTCATCCCCTGGCATCTTCCTTCCTCCCTACCCTAGCATCTTTTCTGTTCCCTGTTGGTGTCTGACCTTTACCTGTCTTATAATGGCATGATTGTCCACAACAATTATTGAAGAGGTGATATCTTGATTATATTATCGTAGGCAGAAACAATAGAAACATTTTTAGTCTTAAGTTGATACTAAAGGCTCAGTTTTTTTCCTTAAAACAAAAAAAAAAAAGAGGCTTATACTTACCTGCTATATGCATGGGTTGGGTAAGGTTCCAACCTTTTGACTTTAAAACCACTTTAACCGGTTCCCGACCAGCCTCCGCAGTTATACTGCGGCAGGATAGCTCTCCTGGGCGAGCCGTCATAGCTGCATGTTGGCTTTTAAAGACGCTGTAGGAGGCGTGCGTGCGCCCACAGCGTGTCCCTGGAATCGATGTGAGTGCTGGCCGGGCACGATGACCGCAGGGCGCGAACCGGGTTCTGTGTGTATAAACACACAAATCCTGGTTCTGTCAGGGGAGAGGAGACAGATCGTGTGTTCATACCAAGTGTGAACATTGATCGTTCTCCTCCCCTAGTCATTCTTATCCCCCCCAGTTAGAACACATCTAGGGAACACAGTTAACCCCTTGATCGCCCCCTAGTGTTAACCCCTTCACCGGTAGTGATATTTATACAGTAATCAGTGCAATTTTATAGCACTGATCGTTGTATAAATGTCACTGGTCCCAAAAATGTGTCAAAAGTGTCAGATTTGTCCGCCGTAATATCGCAATACCACTAAAAATCGCAGATCGCCGACATTACTAGTAAAAAAAAATAATAAAAATGCCATAAATCTATCCCCTATTTTGTAGACGCTATAACTTTTGCGCAAACCAATTAATATACGCTTATTGCAATTTTTTTTTACCAGAAATATATAGAAGACTATATATTGGCCTAAACTGAGGAAAAATGAAAAAAAAAATTGGGGATATGTATTACAGCAAAAAGTAAAAGATTGTGTTTTTTTCAAAATTGGCACTCTTCTTTTGTTTATAGCGCAAAGAATAAAAATGGTAGAGGTGATCAAATATCACCAAAAGCTCTATTTGTGGGGGAAAAAAAAGACGTAAATATTGTTTGGATACAGTATTTAGTATTGCAATTGTCAGTTAAAGCGACGCAGTGCCGTATCGAAAAAATGGCCTGGTCAGGAAGGGGGTAAATTCTTCTGCATCTGACATGGTTAAATTTGCTTGTTTGACAGCTTGGTGCCTATGACCTTGTTCGTGTAATGCATAAATGTCCCCTACCTATTCAATTTTGTTTACAGCACTTAGGTACACAAGGTAATCCAAACAGGTCAATAAGCATAGCCTGATTGCACTCTTGAATTGTAAGAAGGACATTGTCCTTCTCTGTAACATTCTCGAGCCATGTTACCAGTTGTAAAAATTTGAAATTGTCAAACTGTATGCACATTGCTTATCCTTAATAAAAATGTATTGAAACTGATAACAATATAGTTCATTATTAGAATATGAAAATCTATTTCAAATATGCATAACACAAGGCTAACCATTTAGAAATGATTGACACCCCAACAGTCCACGATTCCCGGCTTCTAGATGCATAGGGGTTGATTTACTAAAGGCAAATATGCTGTTCACTATGCAAGGGAAGTTGCACCTTGCAATGAAATTTGTCCCAAAGTTTAGTGATTGTGGTGAAATTCCACTTTTCAAAAATGCCCAATCACATGCTTACACATGATTGGAGGATGGAAGTGAGCAGTGCTTCAGCTCATTTACTAAGCTCTAAGACAAATTCCTGTCCAAGCTGTAAATTCTCTTGCAACGTGAACATCCTATTTGCCTTTATTAAATTAAGGCTATAGAGTCTGTAGAGCACAAAATGATTGGCAAGAGACAACAGTTCTTTCCAGGGAAGAAAGCTCTCCTTATTTTGGCAATAAAGTAAAGGATACCAAATTAATTTTCTATTAGTGATAATGTTCCATGGGGTGTACTAACTAAATTATTCTACCCGTTTCCTAGTGTTGCCTTTAAATATAATTTGTATTTATGGACAAAAGGAGTCTAGGTAAACTGAGTTTCAAGCTATATTTCATAAATACAGAGCTAGAAGCATGAATAAAAACTTGCTTCTTTACAACAAGTATCATAAAAATATTGTAATAGTGCTTGAATCCACCTCTCCTTCATTGATTTCTGTGCTTTATTTCTTTTATATTATGTAAAATAATTCCTATAACTGTAGTATATTCTCCTCTGGTATAACACCACACTTCAGGCAGACCTTGAACTGAGTTATCTATCACTGAACATTTAAAGTATATAAAGTCTGCTTTGTGTTGAAAGGCAGAACAATTGGACTCATCTTTGAAAACTGGAAAAAAGGAAAGAAGTCTATTTTGTAGAAGGCACCTAAACAAATATTTTTTGTTTTTAAAAACTGGCAAAGAGCATATGGGGAAAGTAGGCACCTAACCGCAACTAGTTTCACATGGTAAAGCAATAGTGCAGCGCTCTAGTGCTCAAATAACACATGCAATTGAACTTTAGTAATCCATTAAGTAAAAAAAGTGAAATATTAAAAGTGATCGAACATAGTCCAGAAAAAATAGAAAATAAAAATGTCATTGATCCCACAGCCGTGATGGAAACAAAAGACTCCAAGAAAGACAGGTGACACCCTTCACTTTCATGCTCTGCTTACTGGACAGAGTGTGACTCCCTAATTATAGTGGTCAACATGCGCTCCTATTACAAATCAAATCCAGCATCTCCGGCAGGCAGGGGGGTCCCTCTCAGAATGGCGACCAAAACAGTTCCATCTACCAGGCAGCGGCAATAAAGGCTTATACACCCATTCCAGGACGGCACCTTCACTGGTTAGTGTGTCCTCTTTTACCAGCATTAATTAAAATGAAATGTTTCTGGTAACTGTTAATTAGTTCTGCTTGGAGGAATTAAGGGTAAAAGTAGCTTTGAAATGGTCCCCGGGGGCTCACTGACTCAGGCAGGTGCTGACTGGTTGCTGAAGCTGTTTTGTCACCATTCTGAGAGGGACCTCCCTGCCGGCTGGAGACGCTGGATTGGCTTTGTAATAAGAGCGCATGTTGATCACTCTTATAAGGCAAACAGAATGGTGCACGAAAAGGTACCGAAACACACTTAAAACAACTAAAAGTCTATAAAGTCCAGGAAGTATACGTATGCAGCATTAATGGCAGCTTCCTTGAGAGCAAAGCAAATAGGAGAAAGGCAAGGTGAGCCAAAAACTAAGTGCAGTAGAAGATGCAACAAATGGTATATTTAATTCAAATCAGCCAAATAGCTACTTACACCTTTATAAAGATCAATAGTCATATAACAGTAAAATACTCTCCTCTCCTCTCCTCTCCTCTCCTCTCGTGTCAACATCTACACACCACCATCCACCGGGGACCCGCTGAGTGACCACAGTATTATATTGTTATATGCCTATTGATCTTTATAAAAGTGTGAGTAGTTGGCTGATTTTAATTAAATATACCATTCGTTTCATCTTCTGCTTCACTTAGGTTTGACGCACCTTGCCTTTCTCTTATAAGGGGGTCACACTCCGTCCGGTTAGCAGAGCATGGGAGTGAAGGGTGTCACCTGGCTTTCTTGGAGTCTCTTGTTTTCATCACAGCTGTTGCATCACTGAAAATTATGTTTTTTATTTTTTTTACTTTATCGTTTACTAAAGTTCAATTGCATGTGTTATTTGAGCACTAGAGCACTGCACTAATGCTTTACCATATTTCAAGTGTTTTGTACAGGACAGCACAGCAGCTGCATACATTTTTGCCCTAGCGTGGATCTACACCCATTTTTATAACTAGTTTTACATATAATGCAGAGCACCCCATGAACCCTTAAACTTAGGGCATTCTATTATACAAATACAAACTACAGTTTTTTTACTCATCGCTCTAGCCTGCGCTCTTAGGCACATCTCTGCCAACAAAGTCCAGTAAAACCCCTGTGTTGCCAGGGGCAACAGCTGACAACAAACAGACAGATAGAAGGTCAGAGCAAACAAAAACAGACAGTAGCAGAATCAGCAGACTGATGGCCAGGTCAAGTGCAGACATAATCAAGGTTCCAGACAGGCAAGCAAAGCAATGATAGACAACAGCAGAAATAACAGGCTGGTGATAAGCACAGACACGCTAAGAACCAGCACAATTCTAACAATACGTAGAACTAATCCAAGACATGAACAGTCAGATAGTAGTCAGAGACAGACCTCTAATAAGAGCATGAGCAACATACAAACCTGTTTATCAGGGGTTGACTTGAAATTATGGCTTCATTTTGAAGTTCACTAGTAAGGGCAGGTGTGAACAACAGAGACCTGAGCTACAGTGCTGAGGAGTGACCAGCAAAAGGAAAATGTTTAAGGCCCATTTTTACACTCTCCTGAGACCAAAACTTGCTTGATGCCTGTGTTATGTGTAAATTAGCTGGTTGAAGGTAAGTCTGACCACAGAAGGGCAGTTATCTTCCAGAGAATGAAGTATGGGGATATGCCTAGCTCTGCTTACTGAGACTTGCTGCAGTTCTCACCTGACACTAACAGCATTTAACAATCAGTACTTCTGACCCTTCAGACTTTTACATCAAGGAGTGAAAGGTCACTGTGGATTGCAGGAAGATTTTCCAACAAGCTAGAAACTCTCCTTGTCTTATAGCAAGCCCCTTCTACTGCCTGCCCTCTTCATATCCAAAAATGGCCAATAAAGTTAAATATGCTAACATTTTGTCTATGGCCAGCATAACCTCATAAGTGCTTCTGTTGAGATAATGATATAGACACAGTGGAGCTATGGGTTTGCCTTGGGTGCTAAAGGACCTTGTTCCGGCACCAATTGAAGGAAAGACCAATCATTTTAATGAAAAGTATTTAAAAGATATATTTATAGGGTAGATTACATTTTATTGGAATGAAACTGTCCTAATAGCTTAATCTATGAAGGATTCAGACTTCCGCATTGTACTGCTTTAGTGTAACTGAGGTTCACGGTTCTTCTTTGAAGCTTTGCCTGTCAGAGCATCACAGCATTAAGGGTTATCTGCAGTCTGTTTAAAGTCGTTATAGGTATGAGCAAGCACTCTTAATGTTTTTTTTACCTTAATGTATTCACAGCATTAATGTAAAAAAACAACCCAGTACATTTTTGTTAACCCCAGGTGTTTTCTAGGATTGACCAGGGGCACCTCTGGGTACACAGATTAAATGTTGAGGGCCTAGTAGGATACCATGGTGATCACTTTGGATCAATTAATTTTTTAATTAATAAAAAAGAAGTGTTCTAAAAACTGTATTGTCACTTTATGATGACAAAATAAATAATAGATGGATTTAAAAATACATTTTACAATGTTCCATCTCCATATTTCAAAGGAGACCCAGGGCAGAGGGCACTCAGTAGATGACTTGGGACATATACCATGGTTGCCATGGTTTAGCAATGCTCCTGCTACCCCTGTTTCCCTGATTACCTACCTGCTGTCCATGCCCTCAAACTTCTTTGTTCCACTGTAGACACTGAGGGCAGCGGAGTAATGGGCTCATGCTGCTGTCAGTCAAACTACTGAGTGGACAGGGGGTGGAAAGAGCAGGGCAGGGCTTGCCAGGCACTGTGTTTTTTCATGGCACACAGCTGAGCACAGGTCCAGAACAACAGTTCTGGTGTCTCCTTAACCCCCAGCCAACTAAAGGAGACACCCACAAAGAGGGAGCAATGGCAGTGGCTTTAGGACCCCCAGGACAAGATAAAAGGGGAATTTGTATGAACAAGGACTGCACAGAATAGGTGAGTTTGGATCTCATCTCCTAGAATTTAGAAGAAAAGAGGGCTCATCTTCAACAAATAAATAAAATAATAATAATAATAATAAAAAAACACTGAATAGTAATGGAGTCAGTTGTGAAAGTCTCATGAAAATGTTAAATTGATTGGCAGGTCTCAACTGGAAATTACAAAGCTACAGTAATAATTGGGGTGTCTACTTGAACATTCTCAATATAAGTTCTCTTCACTGTATTTTTTCTACATGTTTTCTGACATTGTGAGAATCCATGTGCTATATAGAAATTATCATTTGATATGGTTCCTAACTAAGAACCAATGAATAAATCAGGCATGAAGCACAACACAACATTTTTCTTTCCCAATAATCTTTATTACATTTTTTGAAGAAATTAGATAACAGCAGATGCACCTACACGGGTTATATACAAATTACACAGGTAGTTTATATGTAATTGAGGTAAAACATCCTCAAACATATACAAAATAGTGGACCAGGGGACAACACAATATTTTCTAATTTTGAATTACAAAAATACACTTAGCCTCTATGATCTAAAAGATAAAGGAAACTTTTATGAAATTTGTAGACTAAATGAGAAACTCAGTTTCAAATTGCACTTTACATGCAGACCAAACTTTCTTAGTTTAGAAAATTGAAGATTTGGTCCAACATATACTCACAGTTATCCTGGTTGAACAAAAACAAATGTCAGGCAAGCTTAGCTTCTTTGTTGAGGTGAATAAACTCGAAAGTGCACATCTGTGAGTACTTCCATGTTCCGTGTTCAGTGCTGGGTGCCAAGGGGCAGGAGATCAGGGTCTCTGTGTTCCCAATCTCCAGCTCTAGTACAGAGAAACAAACAACATAAGTTTGTTTAGACCCCCTGATGTTTTCTTATTGTGTACCTGTCAGCCTACCAATGGCAGTAATAAAGTGAACTGCAAAAAGAAGAATGTTCAAGAAATAAGAAAAAAATTGTTTAGTGCCTCCCTTCTAGTTGGTTCAGCCCCTACTTATGTGAAGTAGTTTTCTAGGAAAGTGTAGAAAAGCATGTTGCCTTACTACTACTAGTAATCATATATAGCAGTTTATGTCTGAATTATTGAAATCACCCATATCAATGATTTTGTTGGCAACCTTTATAATTTATGGCAGGGTTTGAACTTCAGCTGCGTTGCCTAAAGTGAAGTGATTTACAACAAACTCTGCAGCTGTGTTAATTAACTGATACAGATGTCGTTGTTGCCTTCAGAAATGCCTATATTTAAAGCTGGTCTATGACAAACTTTTAGGCTACTTTCACACTGGAGCAGTGGGGGCGCTGGCGGTAAAGCGGCGCTATATTTAGTGCCGCTTTACCGGCGTTTTAGCGGCGCATTTCGGCCGCTAGCGGGGTGGTTTTACCCCCCGCGAGCGGCCGAAAAAGGGTCAATACCGCCCGCAAACCGCCGCTGCAGCAGCGTTTTGCGGGCGGGTTCGGAGCGCTGCTCCATTGTTTCCAATGGGAACGGGCTCTATAGGAGCGGTAAATATACCGCTCCTACAGCGAGCCAAAGATGCGGCTTGCAGGACATTTTCCAGCGTCCTGCAAGCGCACCGCTTCAGTGTGAAAGCCCTCGGGCTTTCACACTGAAGACACAGCAACAGCTGTTTCGGGTCAGTTTGCAGGCGCTATTTTTAGCGCAATAGCGCCTGCAAACCGCCCCAGTGTGAAACGGGCCTTATTTAGGAGATGTATTACATTTACTAAGATGCATCTTACATTTTCCTTACATTTTTTATTAAAGTCCTAATTGCCTGCTCTTGCTAACCCCAACTCATCATTGTATACCCACAAACCCCTGCTCTCCCTTGCCACTTAATCCTGGTTTAAAATTACCTTCTGACCATTCTATCCCCCAGCACAACTGGCGCCTTTCTATGATGATGTAGCCACACCATAGCTTAGAACCTGTTGCATATTGAAAAGACAGTCACTTGTTTCCATCCTTAAAGTCCCACAGTCCTGGGTGTAGCATGTAGCATCTACACTATTTCTAATAATTACTGCTTTGAAGGTCATGGATCTACAGTGCCTTGAAAAAGTATTCACACCCCTTGAATTTTTCCACATTTTGTCATGTTACAACCAAAAGCGTAAATGTATTCTGTTGGGATTTTATTTGATAGACCAACACAAAATGTCTCATAATTGTGAAATGGAAGGAAAATTATATATGGTTTTCAATTTTTTTTACAAATAAATATGTGAAAAGTTAAAAGTGATACCTCTAACTAAAATCTAGTGGAACCAATTGCCTTCAGAAGTCACCTAATTAGTAAATAGATTCCACCTGTGTGTAACATAATCTCAGTTGAAATACAGCTGTTCTGTGAAGCCCTCAGAGGTGTGTTAGAGAACGCGATCAAACAGAGAAGTGATCATCATCAGCATCATGAAGGCCAAGGAACACAGCAGACAGGTCAGGGATAAAGTTGTGGAAAAGCCTAGGTTAGGTGATAAAAAAACATCCCAAACTTTGAACATCTCATGGAGCACTGTTCAATCCATCATCCGAAATTGGAAAGAGTATGCTACAACTGCAAAGCTACCAAGACATGGCTGTCCACCTAAACTGACAGGCCGGGCAAGGAGAGCAATAATCAGAGAAGCAGCCAAGAGGTAAATCTGGAGGAGCTGCAGAGATCCACAGCTCAGTTAGGAGAATCTGTCCAAAGGAAAACTATTAGTACACACTCCACAAATCTGGTCTTTATGGAAGAGTGGCAAGAAGAAAGCCATTGTTTAAAGAAAGCCATAAGAAGTCCCGTTTGCAGTTTGCGAGAAGCCATGTCGGGGACACAGCAAACATGTGAAAGAAGGATGCTCTGGTCAGAAGAGACCAAAATGTAACTTTTTCGCCTAAAAGCAAAACGCTATGTGTGGTGGAAAACTAACACTGCACATCACCCTGAACACACCATTCCCACTGTCAAACATGATGATGGCAGCATCATTTTGTGGGAATGCTTTTCTTCCGCAGGGACAGGGAAGCTGGTCAGAGCTGATGGGAAGATGGATAGAGTAAAATATAGGGCAATCTTAGAAGAAAACCTGTTAGAGTCTGCAAAAGACTTGAGACTGGGGCGGAGGTTCACCTTCCAACAAGACAACAACCCTAAACATACAGCCAGAGCTGCAATGGAATGGTTTAGATCAAAGCATATTCATTTGTTAGAATGGCCCAGTCAAAGTCCAGACCTAAATCCAATTGAGAATCTGTGGCAAGACTTGAAAATTTCTGTTCACAGATGCTCTCCATCCAATCTGACAGAGCTTGAGCTAATTTTGCAAAGAAGAATGGACAAAAATGTCACTCTCTAGATGTGCAAAGCTGGTAGAGACATCCCCAAAGACTTGCAGCTGTAATTGCAGCGAAAGGTGGTTCTACAAAGTATTTACTCAGGCGGGCCGAATACAAATGCACGCCACACTTTTCACATATTTATTTGTAAAAAAAATAGTTAGGAAATGACATAGCAATAAATGGTTTTGCTTATATTACTCATGGGCCTTTCAGGAAAGAAGGTGTTAATGGCCCATACATCTTTACCTTGATCTTTTAAATTCAGTGTTCACGGGCATATTACAAATTCTTTTTGATTTTGACCAATACCTTCTTTTTTATTTTTTTTCAAATGTCATTACAGAGATAGAAAGTTCAGCTGGGCATCGATTTTTTCCCTTTGATATTTTGTTAAGTTGACAACTCAAAGGAAATTTTGAATTCAGTGACGAGTATGTCTCTCAGCATAAACTGCTCTGATGTCCAATTATAAAGATTTACTGTACATTCTGGCATATCAAGAAAGAAATTGTGCAGCATAAATAATCCCATAATTCTGTGCGACTTGGTGATAACCAGTGCACAGGACATGCAGAATGTGCCGTTTCATATTTTTTGGAGTGGAGTGAGTTTGTAATTGGAATTTTTCTTTTCCTTTTTATTTTTTGATTGATTTTCAAAACATATATTACTAATGTAGCACCCTCTACTTTCAGGTAGGTGCTAGATTAGTATTTTTCTAGTAGCAGGGCTGAGATACAGGTAAATTAAGCCAGGCCTGTTTTTTCATTCCAGGCCTGGTTGTTTTGATCTGGGAGTGGGAGTGTCAGTATAGTGGGGTGTGTGGCCACCTACACTCTGGCTCAGAGATCCTCTCCTGCTTTCAGTGGAATTGTTCTGGAAGGGAGGCTGGACTTGAGACCTGAGTGGCAGGCAGCATATGTGAGGAGCTCTGACCAATCATTAATTTGCGTTGGCAGAGGGTAGGCCTCCCATATAAGCTGGGGTCACATGCATCCAGGGAGGAGTTGTGGCGTACAGGAAAGAAAGCATGGCGTGCTGAGGTGCTGTATCGGACATCCCCATGCGGAGATGGAGGGATGGAGGAGCCACGTTGAAGGAGCTAAAGTTAAGGATCTTCATCTCTGCGGAGTGCATCAGGTTTCTGTGACTGGGGAACACAGTGCTTGACTGTAAAGAGGATCAAGTGGAGGAAGTAGGAGTAAAGCGACGGAAGTAGACCAGCTATCGGATTTCTGTGACAGGAGAAGGTCAGTGTAACACTGAAGAAGCACAAGTACTAGAGAGAGTGGCGTAGCATACTGTGTGGCCGGGGAGAAGGTCAGTGTAACGCTGAAGAAGCACAAGTACTAGAGAGATTGGCGTAGCATACTGTGTGGCCGGGGAGCACAGTATGGACAGAAGTGGACGGGCTGGAGCAATGGTCTGTCGTTTAGCATGTGCCAAGTTCGCAGTAACTTTCAGAGACTGTGGGGCTGTTTAATTCATTGAGCCATGGAAGATAGGCGGTATAGGCCTTTGGCTCTCTGATTTGTAGCAGGAATACCACATCAGTCTAATACAAGGGAATTATTCAGAGTGATTCATCTTGTTTAACTGGAAGCCATGAGTAGTAAATCTTCAGTCAGATAGATAACAGAAGAAGCAATAGTCTGCAGTGAGGACTCTACAGGGGGAATCCATTAACAAGGCCAAGGTCATGGATGATAACCTATCCTTTTGAAATCTTCATGGGCATCTCATATATCCCTCATTTCTCTCCAAGTTTATCCCACAAATAAAACCAAGAAAACGGAGCAACTGACTGTTTATTGTCTTTTGGGTGATTGATGAGGGGTTGGCAGCAGGGTGATTGGTGGATTGCTATAACCACACCCGCAGCCCTACGGGGGTACCGCTACACTGACAAATCAAAACCTCAGTATAGCATTATGGTGAAAAAGGGAAGTTCTCTGTTCTTCTGTTCCCTTATACATTCATCACATATGTTGATCATGATTTATAACACTCTTGATAAGTAGCTTTTACCCTAAGTTCACACCTATGCATTTTTTAGTGCCTTTTACAGTTTGCAGAAACACACTACAGTCCATTTAACAGTTTCCTATGGTACAAGTTCACATCTATGCATTTTGCGGCCGGTGCATTTTTGGAAAGGGTCGGGGGCTTTTTTCCTGCGATAGACTATAATGGATTTGCACCAGAAACGCAAGTGTTGTGTTTGTGGTACGATTTTTGATGTGTTTTGCATTTTTAATTTTTCCGTTTAAAACACTGTATATAGCTGGTTGCTAAGGAGGCGTCTTTAACAACCAATGCGTCATCAGCTCTCAGCGGGCTTCCCTGCTGAAAGCTGAATTTACAAAAAAAAATTCACGAAAAAAAACGCGTGGGGTTCCCCCCAGGTCCATACCATGCCCTTCGGGTCTAGTGTGGATTCGGAAGCGACCCCCCCCCCCCCCCACCAAATTTTTTTTTTAAATTGTGTTGGGGTCCCCCCAAAATCTATACCGGACCCTTATCTGAGCATGCCTCCTGGTAGGTCAGGAAAGGGAGGGGCCGAGCAAGTGCCCCCCCTCCTGAACCATACCAGGCCGCATGCCCTCAACATGGGAGGGTGGGTGCCGGTTACCCACTAAAAAAAAAAAAAACTCTTGTCCTGAAGCTGTCTTCCTTCGTTATGATGTCCCTGCTATCCGGCACCTCTTATATAGCCGTGGCCATCCAATGACATTGCCCGGAAAGCCTGCCCTGTGGCTATATAAGAGGTTCCAGATAGCGGGGACATCTCAACAAAGGAAGATAGCTTCAGGACAAGACCGGCTTTTTTTTTTAGTAGGTAAACGGCAGCAAGGAAGAAGACAGCGGCAGTGAGGAAGAAGAAAGCATCGGCGAGGAGGAAGACAGGTCCGAAAGCAGCACAAGAAGATTACGACACCGGGAGATGACAGCTCTGAGAGATGACGGTACTGGAAGAAGATGGCTCCGAGCTTCTTATTTAATAACGGACTTGTCAAAAACCGGCTTATATTTTGTTAACATTTCACAGTTTTTTTGGTGACTGGGTAGGGGTACGATGGACCCTCTTGTTTATGGGGGCTTTCCTGATTCCGATAAGCCCCCCCTGCCCACAGACCCCGACAACCACTGGCCAGGGTTGTCGGGAAGAGGCCATTGTCCTCATCAACATGGGGCAAGGTGATTTGTGGTGGGGGCGCAAAGCAAACCCTGCCCCAAAGCACCCACCCCCAAAGTTGAGGGCATGCGGCCTAGTATGGTTCAGGAGGGGGGCGCTCACTCGTCTCCTCCCTTTCCTTACCTACCGGTTTGCATGCTCGGCCGAAGGTCCTGGTATGGACCTGGGGGGAACCCCACACCGTTTTTTTCGCAAATTATTTTTTTTCTTCTTTTACATTCAGCTTTTATCAGGGAAGCCTGTTGACAGCTGATGACTCATCGGTTGTTAAGGACACAGCGGCCAGCTTCCCGGACCCCTCCTTAGTAACCATCTATATGCAGCTTACCACTTTAGCCCCAGAAGATTTTACCCACTTTTTGCGCTATAAACAAATAGTGACAATTTTGAAAAAAATATATATTTTTAACTTTTTGCTATAATAAATATCCCCAAAAATGTTTTTAAAAAACAATTTTTTTCATCAGTTTAGGCCAATATATATACTACATATTTTTGGTAAAAAAAAAAACAACAAAAAAAAAAATCGCAATAATCGTATATTGATTGGTTTACACAAAAGACAGATCAGACACTTTTGACATATTTTTGGGTCCATTGACATTTATACGGCAATCAGTGCTTTAAATATGCACTGATTACTGTGTAAATGTCACTGGTAGGGAAGAAGTTAACACTAGGGGCGATCAAGGGGATAACTGTGTGTTCCCTGGGTGTGTTCTAACTGTATGGGATAGGACTGACTAGGAGAGGAGACAGATCTTTGTTCCTACTTAGCAGGAACACACAATCTGCCTCCTCTCCTCTGACAGGACAAGGATTTGTGTTAAACACAAAATGCATGAAAACTGCATGCCAAAAGGCATTAAAAAAGCCGCATAGATGTAAACCTAGACTTAAAGTAAACCTGCAATCCACAATTTTTAAACCCTGCGTATCATTCAAATAACAGGAATTTCCAGGTACCTACATAAAGTTGAAGGTCAGTTCAGCTTTACACCTTAAAAGTATAGAAGCTTCCTTATGCTTCCCACATGTAACCTTTGCTCCATGACTGATGACTGTGATGGATGTCTTTAGTGATCAATAAAGAAGAACAACGATGCAAAAGAGGCCAGGCTAAAGTGACAGTTTTCTAGATGAAGCATGATTTTGTATCATAGAGCTTCCTGGATTTAAGGACTATCGGACTCTGGGAAAGAGCTACATGTAGGCTTGTGGAAGGTTCAAGCAGCGGCACTTAGCATAAATAAAATAATCAATTAACCCCAGTGCCTACAACAATTGTGAAATAAATAAAGTAGATAATAAAATAAAACACACTCGTCATTTCATTAGTCCTTCAATTATGGACAAGTAAATGCACTTGCACAAAAACAGCTTGCACAATATTAGATATATCATATAAAAAACATTAAATATAGAAACTGTTGTGCTAATCCAAATACATATACATATATATATATATATATATATATATATATATATATATATATATATATATACACACACACACACACACACACACACAGGTGCAGAAATAATGATGAATATCTGTGCCAATATTATGTGAAAAAAAAGTCTGTGAAATGATGACAGCAATGTGTCACAATGTGAGCGACAAAGGGTATTTCTCTAAAGTGCTCAACTGTATAAAATCCAATGCCTCCAATGATGTCATTTCTCATGAAACACGTATGGTGGAGCCATACTGTGACGTCACAACGCATGTGAAAGAAAGCTGATTGGGTCCTGAGTATTCTGGATACATAGCGCTATTACTTCTGTTGTATATGTGAGTGCCATATGCGTGTCCTCCACATAGAGGCAAAAGGTAGCTGCTGAGGACAATGTCCATTGGCATTTTTTTTTGACAGCTGTCAGAGCAAGATTCCTTTATGCCGGCTATGAGATTGGGAGCTGCTGCTACTTCAGCTTAGCCTGGTTATGTGTCTGTCCTGGTGCACCCTGCTTCCCATGCTGATCTACCAAATTTTAACTGTAAGTGTGCTATAAATTTTAGCTAATAAATCAGTTGCTTTTATTCTAACTTGGATCCCACGCTTCTGTCTTTCTGTCGTTTGAACTGCACTGGATCACCTCGGATCCCTTTGTGGAAGCTGCAGGATCCTATTTTTCCATTATTCTTGGTTCCCTTGTGGCCTGGATGGAACTTTTGCCATTGATTTTGGATACTGAAGCTGGGACTTGTGGTACACTGTGGTGGTTGTCAAGTTTAAAAAAAGATTTTGTATTGAGTAAAAGCCTCCCTTTATTTATAGAAAAGCCTCTTACAGTATATTAGGGATAAGGTAGTAATAACATTTATTGACCCACCAGCTAAAAACAATATTGCTATTTCAGTGAGAAGGGATTTATATCCCTGCAAAAGATGCAGTTATTACATTTTGGGATTTTGCACAATATGCCATTTATTTGTTATATTTGATATGGCTGATACATGAATGCTAGAGGGCTATACAGTAGATGAGGAGTAATATATTTAGCTGCATAAGGGCAAATTTCTAATTCCATCCAGACATTTGATTAATGGGCAGCACAGTGGCTAAGTGGTTAACACTTCCACCTAGCTGCACTAGGATCGCTGGTCCGAATCCCAGCCCTGACACTACTCTGCCAAGAGTTTGCATACTCTCCCTGTGCGTGTGTGGGCTTCCCCCCACCAGTGGTGGGTTTTTTGGGGGGGCGGCAAACAATCCACCCAATGCCACCTCCCCCCAAGTCGGTCACCAGCCCCGCACTTACCACATCTAGGTCATGGGCAGTGCTTCCTCCGGGCATTGTCTCCTTCTCCTGGTGCTTCATGGCGGCTTCCCCTGCGTCTCCTCCCTCCTCCTCCTCTGGGGCCAATAGGATCACTTCTTGTCATAGAGATGGGTGATTAATTGATTGT
This sequence comes from Lithobates sylvaticus, assembly GCA_028564925.1. Taxonomy (NCBI): domain Eukaryota; kingdom Metazoa; phylum Chordata; class Amphibia; order Anura; family Ranidae; genus Lithobates; species Lithobates sylvaticus. Next base: position 123,844,987 of record CM053031.1, read on the forward strand.
TTTTTTATCCTAAGCGCTACAGTGTTTAACTCCTTCAGATCTGCGCTCTAGCCGAATGATGACTACAGCGCAGACCTACTTTGCCGGGAGGTCGTCAATAGACATCCTCCCCTTTGCATGCTCCCCGCGCACCCTGCAGGCGTGGCGCGCGCTGTGATCACTGAGTCAATGAGACTCGGGTGATCACAGATCCGATCCTGGCCCCTTACCACGTGATCAGCTGTCAGCCAATGACAGCTGATCACGTGATGTTAACAGAAGATCGGTCCCGAAGAGGAAGAGGCAAAGCCACCTCATCTGTGCCCATCAATACTGCCTTCCAGTGCCACCTGCCAGTGCCCACACAGTGCCACAAATCAGTGTATAAGTGCCAGCAATCAGTGCCACTTATCAATGCCCACGAGTGGTGCCAATCAGTGCCACCCAGTAGTGCTGCCTATAGACATGTGCGATTAGTTTCGTACGAATTTACGAATCCGTAGTACGATTTTTTTCGAATACGAATTCCGTACGGAATACGAAATTCCGTTTACGAATTTTGACGCCAAATTATTCGAATCCGACTACCAAATATCGAATTTCAACTAATATGAAAGAAATTATTATAGAGGATATAACGAATGATTCAAATGATTTGTAAAACAAAGTGTCATTTTTGCAGGAAAAATTCCGTTTACGAATTTCAGCTTTAAATTATTCGAATCAAACTACCAATATCGAATTTCAACTAATTCAAAAGAAATTATTATAGCGGATATAACGAATGATTCGAATGAATTTGAATGATTCGAATGACAAAGTGTAATTTTTGCAGGAAAAAAAGCTATTTAAAATCACTATTGCCGGCTAATGAATTGTCGGCTCTGTAACACAGAGAACAGTCATTCATTGATAAAAAAAAAAACGTGGGGGTCCCCCCAAATTCAATAAGGTCTGGGATAGATTTTAAGGGGAACCCTGGCCAAAAAGAAATGGCGTGGGGTCCCCCTCAAAATCCATACCAGACCCTTTATCCGAGCATGCAACCTGGCAGGCCGCAGGAAAAGAGGGGACGAGAGCGCCCCCCCTCCTGAACCGTACCAGGCCACATGCCCTCAACATTGGGAGGGTGCTTTGGGGTCCCCCCCAAAGCACCCTGTCCCCATGTTGATGAGGACAAGGGCCTCATCCCCACAACCCTGGCCATTGGTTGTGGGGGTCTGCGGGCGGGGGGGCTTATCGGAATCTGGAAGCCCCCTTTAACAAGGGGACCCCCAGATCCCGGGTCCCCCCTGTGTGAAATGGTAAGGGGTACTTCCTACCATTTAACCAAAAAAGTGTCAAAAATGGTAAAAATGACAGGAGACGGTCTTTGACGATTCCTTTATTAAAATCTTCTTTCTTCTTCTTTCTTCTGGTCTTCCTTTCTTCAATCTTCGGTTTCTTCATCTTCTCCTTCCGGCATCTTCTTCCATCTTCTTCTTCCTCCGATCCGCTTCTTCTTCCTCCGGTCTTCTCATCCTTCTCGTCCGGCATCTTCTTCCATGGCGTCGGCGTCTGTTCTTCTGTCGGGCCGCTACTCGCAATGGGAGGCTCCCGCTGTGTGAGGCTTTGCTCCGGGTGACAGGTCTTTTATAACGGAGGGCACCTGGTGACCCCGCCCCCTCTGACGCACGGGGACGTCATGGGGACTTTTCTATGGCTTTCCCCATGACGTCAGATGGGGGTGGGGTCACCAGGTGGCCTCCATTATAAAAGACCTGTCAGCCGGAGCGAAGCCTCACACAGCGGGAGCCTCCCATTGCGAGGAGCGGCCCGACAGAATAACAGACGCCATGGAATAAGATGCCGGACGAGAAGGACGAGAAGAACGGAGGAAGAAAAAGCGGATCGGAGGAAGAAGAAGATGAAAGAAGATGGAAGAAGATGCCGGAAGGAGAAGATGAAGAAACCGAAGGATGAAGAGAGGAAGAAGGAAGACCAGAAGAAAGAAGATTTTAATAAAGGAATTGTCAAAGACCGTCTCCTGTCATTTTTACAATTTTTGTCACTTTTTTGGTGAAATGGTAGGGTCACCCCCTTACCATTTCACACAGGGGGGGGGATCTGGGGGTCCCCTTGTTAAAGGGGGCTTCCAGATTCCGATAAGCCCCCCGCCCGCAGACCCCCACAACCAATGGCCAGGGTTGTGGGGATGAGGTCCTTGTCCTCATCAACATGGGGACAAGGTGCTTTGGGGGGGACCCCAAAGCACCCTCCCAATGTTGAGGGCATGTGGCCTGGTATGGTTCAGGAGGGGGGGCGCTCTCGTCCCCCCTCTTTTCCTGCGGCCTGCCAGGTTGCGTGCTCGGATAAAGGGTCTGGTATGGATATTTAGGGGGGACACCACGCCATTTTTTTATTTTTTTGGCTGGGGTTCCCCTTAATATCCATACCAGACCTGAAGGGCCTGGTTATTGAATTTGGGGGGACCCCCACGCTTTTTTTTTTTATCAATGAATGACTGTTCTCTGTGTTACAGAGCCGACAATTCATTAGCCGCGAGTGATTTTAAATAGCTTTTTTTCCTGCAAAAATGACACTTTGTGCAGGAACAGTTCTCAATATTACATATACTGAATCTCGAATTCATTCGAATCATTCGAAGCATTCGTTATATTCGCTATAATAATTTCTTTCGTATTAGTTGAAATTCATATTCTTGGGGATGGATCAATAGAGATACTTAGCATATCATTCAACTCTGAAAGAATTTGTCACCAGAAACCTGTAATTACCGGGCAGGACCAAAAGATGTGGATAAAGTCCCAGGGGGCATGGTCACACCGCCAGCATTCCGGGGAGAGAGAAGACCTCATCCTGTGCACTTGAGCGGGAGTAAGATATGCCCTATGGACAATCTTGTATTGAATGAAGCGGTCTCTCAAGGAAACCAGTATTTTAAATGGGTAGTCCCACACATCCTCCCAATCCTCGGAGTCCATCTCCGGAACATCCCGGCCCCATTGCTGATGGAGCCTGGACAGTTCAGGAGAAGAGACCCAGAGGAGGTGTGCATATAGCACTAAGGTGGGTTTTTCAGTACAGTCATATCGCAAAATCCACTCTAGGTCTGATTGCACCATTTGCCTTTCACCTGGAGGGAACTGAGTACTGAAAGAAAGTGCTGTAGGTTGGGATTGTTTCAGAGCGGGGTGTTCTGGGATACAGCGGTCAGAGGATATTTTTCACAGGTCAGGCCCTAAGGGTGGTACGCATGGAAGGGGTTAGGTCGTATGGAGCCTTTGGACCGTGCAAAAGAAGATTCAACACCGCCTCCGCAGATCGCAACACCGCAGCCTCAATGGCCCAAGCCGAGTTGGATCTATCTGGAACAAGCCACCAGAATGCAGTGACCAATTGGGCTACAATGAAGTATTTTTGACAGTCCGGGAACGCTAAGACCCCCTGCGAACAAGGGCCCATTAGGGTGGTAAATTTAAAGCGGGCGGGGAAGTGGACCCCAAAGAAAGGAGGAGAAGATTTTGTTTAGTTGGGAAAAGAATGATTTGGGGAATGGATGAGGGGAATTACGAAACAAGTATGTAAACTTGGGAAGGATTTTCATCTTGATGAGGATAACACGACCCAGTAGGGACAGAGGGAGGTTCTCCCATGCTTTCAGTTTTGCTTTGACTGAGTTGATTACTGGTGACAAGTTCATTGGAATGAAGTCAGTCACGTTCACTGAAATACACAGCCCCAAGTAGGTAAACTCGTCCACCCATTGTAGCTGAAGAGAAGCCGAGGCCTCTTTTTTAGCATCAACATCAATAGCCAGCAGCTGAGACTTTGCTCAATTAACCCTGAGCCCGTCACTACAGAGAATTCTTCCAGGACCTACATGCCCCCTGCAGGGAGGAGCCTGCATCATTCAGGAAGAGGAGGAGGTCGTCTGCATACAAGGCCACCCTCTCCTCCAGCCAGCCCAGCCGTAGACCTTTCTTAATTTTTTTAACAAAAAATAAAAAACCCAGAGATGATTAAATACCACTAAAAGAAAGCTCTATTTGTTTGAAAAAAAAAATGTAATTTGGGTACAGTGTTGTATTACCGCGCAATTGTCATTCAAAGTGTGACAGCGCTGAAAGCTGAAAATTGGTCTGGGCAGGAGGGGGGTTTAAATGCCAGGTAAGCAAGTGGTTAAATAGACATAAGCAAAAGCAGATAGCAGTGTTTCAGTTTTTGGGTGGAGATGTTTCAGCAACACATACCTTCTTTCCTTCAGGCGGCTGGGCCGGGCTCACTCTCTCTGCTCCACACTGCTTCCTCCCCCTTCTTTCTTCTGCCAGATGCCGAAGTTCAATAGAGAGAGGAAAGATGCCATTGGTGTATATCATGGATGAACAGAACATTCCATCTACAATGCTTGGCAAGTAAGAATATCATGGCAGTAGTTTGCATGCAGAGTGGATTTTGATATAGCTACAGTCCCTTCCCCACAAACCTCATCTGCAGAGTCCTGTTCCCTGTTTAACCACTTACCCACTGGGCACTTAAACCTCCTTTCTAACCAGACCAATTCTCAGCTTTCGGTGCTCTCACATTTTGAATGACAATTACTCAGTCATGCAACACTGTACCCAAATGAATTTTGTGTCCTTTTTTTCACACAAATAGAGCTTTTGGCGGTATTTAATCACCGCTGTTTTTTTTTTTTTTTCTCGATATAAATAAAAAAATACTGAAAATTCGGTAAAAAATAAATAAATAAAATTCTTTGTTTCTATTAAAATGTATTGGCAGAGTATTGGCAGAGTATTGGCAGAGTATTGGCAGAGTATTGGCGAGTATTGGAGGGTATTGGCGGGTATTTGCAGAGTATTGGCGAGTATTGGCAGAGTATTGCAGTGTTGCAGTGTTGCACAGTATTGGTAGAGTATTGCACAGTAGTGGCAGAGCATTGCACAGTGGTGGAAGAGCATTGCACAGTAGTGGCAGAGCATTGCACAGTGGTGGCAGAGCATTGCACAGTGGTGGTAGAGCATTGCACAGTGGTGGCAGTGTAGCTGTCACTGACCAGCACTGTGGGCACTACACATCCAGCCCACAGCGCTGGTCCCATCTCTCCCCCTTTCCGCTTCTCCCCTCTCACTGTACCGATCGGTATAGAGAGGGGAGGGAGTCATGACGTGACGCCGGTTTGTGTACATGTGATCGCTCCGTCATTTGACGGAGCGATCACGTGGTAAACGGCCGCTATCAGCAGGACCCGGCGGTCACGGATGTTCCCAAGTGCGCGCCCGGGAGCACGTTTCTGGGAGGACGTCCACCCAGAATAAGCCGACCGCGCTGTAGCCGTCTTTCGGCTATGGCCCGGTCGGCATGTGGTTAAAAATAGCGCCTGTATAGCGCCTGAAAAAAGCGTCTCCTTTCACTCCAGTGTGAAAGCCGGAGGGCTTTGAAACTGGAGCGGTGCGCTAGCAGGACAGTAAAAAAAGTCCTGCTAGCAGCATCTTTGGAGCGGTGAAGGAGAGGTGTATGGGTAAATTAAAAGAGTTGGATAGTGGGATCGCAGGAGGTAGGCCATACTGAACACGTGCAATGGCTACATTTGCTGAAACCATTACTAAAAATACTTGGGGATGGGAGACATTTCAGAAAACATGACACTGCTTTACAGGTGCAAGCAAAGACAAGCAATACAAACACTTCCAACAGCAGATCAGTTCTGCATTACAAGTCCAGTATTTCCCAGACTTTGAAAAAAAGGTCCCTAATCATTTGAATCATCTTCAATGATTTCTATTCATAACAGTGGTTTCTCCTATCATCATTGGACGTACTCTGCTAATTGATCACAAAGGCTCTTTTTATACATTTTGTAAAAAGACACTAACAAGTACTGTATATATCTGATATGTTCTATTGCCTTCTGTTTACTCATCCACTGGAATACTAATGTATATGGTGTGGTACTAACCCCCCCCCCCCCCGAATCGTAAATTAAATCTATATACAGTGACAAATGTCACCGCTAAAAATTTACTTCAGATCAAGTAAACCACAAATGAAAATGCAGCTCTTCTCAAGACTCACCTATAATGTTCATGTACACATATGGTACAGCATGTCTACGATGTGTCATATTCATTGTGTAAGGTTGGAGACTCAAATTGCCATTATATTTATCTTCACCCATGCCTCAAGGAAACCTGACAGGTGGCAAACACATATGACATTTTTTACTCCTTTTCAGAAATTCTAGTTGCCTACCTGCCATGCTATGGGGTTGATTTCCTAAAGGAAAATAGACTGCTGCCTTTGTAAGGAAATTTTAACCAGAGCTTAGTACTGAGCTTAGTCCTTGAGCTGACAATGCTTACAGTGAACTGAAATCCCAATCAGAATTGTCTGCCCTTCCCCCACCCTTAGTCCTTTTTTAGGGGATGTTCTGTGGACCAGCTGAGAAGAAATCAGGTAAGACTGACAATGCAGCTTATGATTTCAGTACAACTATATAATCAACTATGCTACTAACGGCAGTTAGTAGCATACATATAGTTACATAGACCTATACTGTTACATAGTTAGTCAGGTTGAAAAAAAAAGACACAAGTTCATCTAGTTCAACCTATAAAAGGGTAAAAAAAATTATATATAAATATATTGGAAGGCCGGGTACCGGCCTGAAGTTATGGGAGGAGCCCGGAGGGTATTTAAGCAGCCCAAAGGCCGCCGGTCTTTGTCGGTTTCCTGTGCGAGATATCTGATACGTCAGACATCTAGGACCGACTCGTTCGAGACAAGCGCTGTTGGTGCCGGTTCGTGAGCTCCGTTTCGTCTGTCCGTCTCCTTATTGTTGCAGTCCCGCGTTCCGTGTTCGTAAGTCGTGTTGTCCCATCGTGTCGCACTCGTGTCGCCGAGTCGCAGTTCCGTACAAAGAGTCTGGTTCGGCTGTCGCAGGTAGGGCTTCGTCTCCCATGTTTTACGTTCTCATGCACTGCTTATCATGTCACTAAACTGTGGTCTACGTAGCTCACGAACCACGCACCGCTTGCCTCGATAAACATCATACAGCCACACGCACGTTTTTGCTTGAACACGGTCGGGAGCCACCTAGTGGCACGCACGTTCAGGGCCGCCCGCCATGACACTCCGACCGATGCCGCGTCCGGCACTCAAGGGTTCCCCTTACGCGGTCGGAGTACGCAGGCTTTGAAGCGTTCAAACGTAGCTCGCTCACGGGTGCCGTTCGCACTCACACACAGCGATCATGTCATGTCAAATCGGTTAAATCAGTTGCCGGGTCACTGGTTACGTTCCGAGTCTGTTGGCATATTAAGCGCACGAATTACTTCGACCGTGTCGAATCATTTCATTATATTAGCATGGCAATCATTTCATCATTTCAAACATGGCTAACGTATCAGGCCACTCGGTCATGCTAAGTCATTTTGCATCAATTAAACAGGGCGTTTATGCCATCATTTCGATCCTGGTCGCACTCAGTTTCAAGTCATGTCGCACTTAGGCACGGATTTGTCTCGGGGTACCCAGGTTACGGCCGCATTACCATACATGTTTCAGAGATTGGCCCACAGCCCGTACGGATGCGGGCTCGAGTCCAGTCTTTGGCATGATTTCGGTCATTGGCCACGTATCGGTCTGAATCCGGTCGCATCCGGGATGCATCGATTCGCACTGATTCACCTAGCCGCTCGGCCTCCTTTCTATACATGCTCCAGAGATTAGATTCGGCTACAAATTGCTCGGTTTGTTGAAATCTAGTCTTTGTCATGGTTTCATTTCGGTCACCATACCTCTGGGTAGGTCCGGTCGCATCCATAGATGCTCCGATCGGGGCAATCCAGACACACGACTACCCGGCCTCATTTCGATACATGCGCCAAGGGCGGAATCGCATCACAGGTTGCGTTCATTCTTGATTCTTGCCCCTGTCATGGTATGTCATTTCTTTCACCTTACCACGCCCGGCATGAATGCAGTCACTTCCCCGCACTAATTCGTGTCGGCGTGCCCTAGGCCGGCCTCATTTCGATACATGCGCCAAGGGCGGAATCGCATCACAGGTTGCGTTCATCCTTGATTCTTGCCCCTGTCATGGTATGTCATTTCTGTCACCTTACCACGCCCGGCATGAATGTAGTCGCTTCCCCCGCACTAATTCGTGTCGGCGTGCCCCAGGCCGGTCTCATTTCAATACATGCGCCAGGGCTAGGCAGGCGGCTCGGGTGATGCGGCCGACGTGATGACGCCGGCCGGCTTGATGGGAGGAGTCTGCGCGTAGCGCTCGCGGCGGGAGTTTGAACGCGGGACGCCGGAGCAGACGGGGAGTGAGAGCCCCGGACCGGCATGGAAAGATCTCCCGCACCCGCCGCAGCGCACACCTCCCGGACCCGGCAACCCGCGGCATAGGGGACATCGTACGCTGTGAGGAGGAGACTTAGACACAGCCTCGGTGCGGCGGAGGTGCGGGGCTGACAGGGTCTCCCGGGCCCTCCCCCTCTTCGCCTCCCGACATCGGCTCCCCCCGTCCGCCAGCCAAGTAACAGCAGTCGGCTTACTAAGGTACCTCGCTCAGACCTCGGGGAGAATCAGCTGTGGCAGACGCCCCCCCTCCCCCCCCACAACACATGAGGTCCTACAGACGATCAGAAACCGGAGGTAACATTTGTACAGTAATGCTTTATCTGAACGAGGCTCTTACCGGAAAGTAAGTGACGAGATTCACCAAGGATATCTCTGTGCCCGGGGGATAAAAAAAAAAAAAAAAAACGGTACCTCAATATGTCCCTTTTTATTGCTGAATAGTACAACTGCAGTGTATGCGGGTTAAACAAGCCTCCTGTGAGATCGGCGAAGATACTTGTAAGAATTGTTTGCATAAAATATGAAACCTCTGTAAGGTCTATACCGGTGACTGTATCTGAATGAATTTTCTGGGGGACAAGCCCCGAACAATTAGTACACGCTGACGATAGCAAACACAAATCAGCTCAGCGGGGGGGGAAGAGGAAAGGTAAAGAAGGAATGGTAGAGTTTCCTTTTCTTCTCTTCCATTTGGCTTTTTCCCTTTCCCTTTCTTTTTTCTTTGTTTTTTTTTTCCTCTCGGTCCTGCCTTGACCCCATGGAAAGTAGAAAATATAAGACCGCATTACACTAAACCAGCGGCCGACTGTACATGAAGGTATTACAAACTGACGATATCCTGAGACCACGCAGACAATAACTTGCATAACTGATTGCCTAGGGAACAAGAAATCGCAAAGTCTGATCACGTATTAAAGGGAAAATCCCCGTATTGCATAACTAAGAATGACAATATATGAAACGCTAGGAGGGTAAGGGCTGAAATAAATATAGGCCGACGGCCCTTTACATAACAATCAGCCAAGGGGCAAGTTGTGGGAAGGGGAGGGAGAATTTTCCTTGTTCTCTGGCCCCGTCCGTGGAGTTATTTTTCTGTTGTCTTTGGACTGGACTGGGCACAAAAGCAGGAACAACTAAATATTAACAACACCCTACCACGTATAGCGCCGGGGCAGGACAGACACGGCTCCACGGAAAAGCCCGACCCTTGATCTAATTGTGTACCTCGATACTGTCATATTCCCTAAGTATAGAAAAAGAGTCCAGAAGAACTGAATAGAGTCAGCCCTCTCCTCTGTTCTTTTGGACACTCAGATAAAACCTCGGTCTTGTTTCCCAGTTAACTCTGACCTACGGCGGCCGGGAACTAACCCAGCCCCTTAAAAAAAGATAGAAGCTGGGCAAACGCATCAGAAAAAGTAAAGACAAGGGGGCAAATATGAGCAGGTCAACGAACAAAACAATTAAAGCTGCCCCTTCAAAAAGCGGTAAAGAGAAAAACTCTGAAAGCACCATTAAGCAATACATGACCCAAGGTGCGAGCCCAAAAAATCCAGAAGGATCAAGGCAATTGCAGCCGAAAGGAGAGAAGAAGAGGGGAGGGGAAAAAATATTGGAAGAGACCATGGCCTCAGTTTCCATCATAGAAAGTGAAATGGAGGAGAGTAGAATTGATGAGCTCAGAGAGGACGTCCATCTACCAACAAAAGGGGAGATGGAGAAGATGCTCACAAGACTTGAGAAGGCTATAAAAGCAGACATCAGCTCCCTGAGGGCAGATTTAGGTTCCCTATTAACACGAGTGGAATTGACCGAGGAGAAAACAGAAAAACTGGACCAAGAGATGAACAAGTTGCAGGAACAGTTGCATCAAGAAAAGTTGCACAGAAGGAGACTACAATACAGAATTGAGGACCAGGAAAATCGCAGCAGACGACAAAATATAAGAATCAGATCTGTCCCAGAAACTAGAGGGGAAGATCTCAAGCAGATTATTCAAAAAATTTTCGGCCCAACCCTCGACAAAGGAGAAGAAGATTTCCCGAGGACCGACAGAATACACCGGGTTGGCAAGCCAAGGGAGTATAATACAGACCGTCCAAGGGACATCATAGTTCGTTTCACGTATTACGAAGATAAAGCTGAGATATGGGCAAAAATAAGGAGGCCCTCGCAGATACAGTACGAAGGTAAAGACCTACAGATTTATATGGACCTGGCACCCGAAACGCTGGATAGAAGACGACTGTTGAGACCCCTCCTGGAGAGTATGCGGACACGAAACATCCGATACAGTTGGGGGTTCCCCGCTTGCCTGATCGGTTTCAGAGAGGGGATCTCGGCAAAATTAGTATTCCCAGAGGACTTACGAGAGTTCTGTGAAAAATTGGACCTACCAATTCCAGAGTTGCCCGGCTGGCTAGATGACTAGTCAGCTCTGGGGAAGGGGAGGAGGAGGGGGGGGGGGCGGGGGGGGGGGGGGGGGGGGGGGGAGTGGGGGGGCCCCCCAGCCCTCACGCACCGGCCCCTCGGGGCCCAGTCGGAGAGGGAGGGGATAACGCGCAGAACCCCTCAAAAGTGGCTCAATGATGGTCAAGAATATCGGGACCATAGGCGAGCCAAGGGCCATAGAAAGGCCACGTGGGGAGTGGGGAGTTAAGCCCGGGATGGGGAGGGGAGAGGTAGGCGGGAGAGAGGGGAGGGAGGGGAGGGAGGAAAGGGGGGGGAAGAAGGGGGACCTGACCAGAATAGTTTTGGGGAACAAGATCAGAGGATTGACCATACCTGGCCAATACAATAGGATGCCTATTATAAACTTCATAACATATAACGTTAAGGGGCTCAATTCACCTAATAAGCGCCACAAAATTTTGATGGAACTGGGACAATACTCCGCCGATGTAGCCTTCTTACAGGAGACACACATTTCACACAACTCAAATATTAAACTAGTCTCCAAAGACTTTCCCACATGGTACCAAGCGGATACAGTCACTACAAGAAGTAGAGGAGTGGCAATTGGCTTTGGCAAAAATGTGAGATTCTGCCTGGAAAAGAGGGAGTCTGACCCAGAGGGAAGATACCTTTTCTTAGAGGGCAAACTAGAGGACACAAAAGTCACTTTGGTCAATGTATATTCCCCTAACACCGACCCCGGGTCATACTTAATTAAAATCTTAAGGCGAGTGATGGAGTTCCAGGGGGGTAGGCTGATTATGATGGGGGACTTAAATTTCTGTCTGGATCCACAATGGGACAGTACGTCCCGGGCGCCCGGGACTAGTAACGTACAATTACATAGGATTAAGAAAAAATTACGGGAATACCAAATGTTAGATGTCTGGCGATGCCAGCATCCTAAAGATAGAGACTTTTCGTTCTACTCCCGGGCGCACGGGACGTACTCACGAATCGATTACATTTTGACAGAACACAGAACATTAGAATGGGTTCTAGAATCAAACATTGGGATAATTTCACTATCAGACCACGCCCCGGTATCGATGAAAATACAAATGTCCCCGGAAGTCAAAGCGCCTCCTAGGTGGCGACTAAACGAGGAATTAATAAGAGAAGACGCAGGCGCCGAGAAAATAGGAATTGAACTTGAACAATATTTTAGGGCAAATGACACAGAAGGGATCTCGAGCAGGACACTATGGGAGGCCCACAAAGCCTTTATAAGAGGTATCCTGATAGCCGAAGGGACAAAGAAAAAAAGAGATAGGACCAGTAAGATAAAAGAGATTACAGGTGACATAGCTAAACTAGAACAGAGACATAAAATATCCCAAATACTCGATAGCTCGCTATACCTAGAAATAATAAATAAAAGAGAAGAACTTAAAAACCATATGGAACAAGAAACTAAACAAAGATTTTATCTCCTCGCCAGGGAAAAATATTATGGTTGCAACAAATCCCCCAAACACCTATCCAAAATGTTACAAGGGAAAAAAAAGCTAAATTTTATCGAGAAAATACAGACAGATATGGGGACCCTAGAATACACCACAACTGGGATTGCACAAACATTTAAGTGCTACTACGAGAAATTATATGCAGTCGACTGTGAACGGGAGGGTGTAATATCAGATAAAATGGGAAACTCCAAGGCTTTTTTAAGGCAGGCGGGCTTAACTAGAATGACAACAAATGACAGAGAGGAAATGGAAGGCCCAATCACAGAAAAAGAAATAGTCCGCGCATTGGCCGACACGGGAAACGGGAAAAGCCCAGGGCCGGACGGGTTCACTATTTACTACTATAAGAGGTTCCAGAAGATCTTGATCCCATGGCTATGCAAGTATTTGAATGGCCTGGGAACAGACTACCAAATGAGCAAAGAGGCCCTGTTAGCCTCGATAACGGTCATTAAAAAAGAAGACAAAGATGGAACCTGCTGCTCGAACTATCGGCCGATATCCTTGCTAAATGCAGATACCAAACTTTTTGCTAAGATACTCGCAAGCAGAATCAAAAGGCAGATGAATAAGTTGGTACACCCAGACCAGGCGGGGTTTGTCCCAGGGAGAGAGTGCAGAGATAATGGGGTCCGTACTCTGCTCCTGTTGCTCCATGAGAGGGGGGGTGGGGGTCCCAGTCTGCTCCTGTCAACTGATGCCCAGAAGGCTTTCGACCGGGTAGACTGGGACTTCATGTTCATGACACTGGAAGAAATGGGCTTTGGGCCAAACATGCTGAAATGGATAAGGACGCTATATCACCATCCGACAGCGACAATTAAGATCAATGGCACGGACTCACCCCCCTTCGAAATGAGGAACGGGACCAGACAGGGATGCCCATTGTCCCCCCTCCTGTTCGTTCTCTCTCTCGAACCCCTTCTGTCCACGATTCGAGGCGACTCTGGAATAGCGGGATTCGGGATAGAGAAAGAGGAACACAAATTATCTGCATACGCGGACGATGTATTATTCTACATCAAGAAACCCAGTAACTCTCTGCCCCGACTGATGGAGATAATCCATAAATACGGGGAGATTTCAAATTTTAAAATAAATCTGGGGAAGTCTGAGGTGTTAAATATTAACACCAGAAAAACAGAGAGGCACACACTCCAAAAGGCTTTTAAATTTCCCTGGCGGGAAGAACTGAGATACCTAGGCATAAAATTAACAACCAATATAAAAAAATTTTTTAAGTCCAACTTTGTCCCACTCTTAGATGACATTAAAAATGACATAAAAAGACTAGGACATAGTCCCCTCTCATGGTTTGGGAGAATCCAAGCACTGAAGATGTTTATTCTTCCTAAAATTGTATATAAAATACAAATGATGCCAATTGCACTCCCCAAATATTACCTAGTAAAACTGAAATCCCTATTGACGGGGTTCATATGGAAAGGGAAAAAACCTAGAATAGCTTTCTCTACCTTGAAACGGGGAAAAAACAATGGAGGGCTAGCAATCCCAGATATAACTCTATACTATAAGGCTATTGTACTCTCTAGAACCACAGAATGGATAAAAGAAAACAAAGAGAAAAGATGGGTGAGCTTAGAGTGCTCCCTGAACAAGGCAGAATTAGGGAACATTATATGGAACCCCCCTAAATTTAGGATAGCCGAGTTAAGTAAATGTAAACTCACACAAAACACATTAAAGATTTGGGACGGGATATATAAAAAACATAATAAGTATTATAATTCACCACTAATTAGTTTAAAAGAAAATAATTTTTTTGCACCAGGGATGAAGATCAATGGAGGGAATTGGATAAAACACGAACACGCACAGCTTAAGGACATAGTAAAAGAGGGAAAGATCCGTTCACTACAGGAATTAAAAAACACAGTCGGATTCGAGGAGATAGATGAATGGAGGTACCGCCAACTTGCTTGCTTCACGCAGAGCCTTCCACGCCCCCTAAGGGACGAGACAGATCTAACCATATTGGAACGGATATGTCTAAATAAGAGCACCAGGGGCACGATATCTAGGTGGGGTGGGCTCCTGCTTGAGGGGGAGGAGGGGGGGACGCCTACATTCATCTCAAAGTGGGAAAATGAGTTGGGAACACAATGCGATAGCATCACTATTAAGAAAATATTGAAACTTACACATAGGTCTGCACACGACAATAAATCGGCTGAAATCAACTATAAAGTATTATCAAGATGGTATGTTACCCCAGATAAAACGTGTAAATACCAACAAGATAATCAAGGGGATTGTTGGAGAGGATGCAGTGAACTAGGCACTATGTCACATATTTGGTGGAGTTGCCCCAGGATCAGGGGGTTCTGGGAAAAAGTAGTACAACATATAAAGGAAATAACCAACATAACCCTCCCAATGGAACCATGGTCAATACTATTCCATGGGACGAAGGAAGGCCTAAAAAAATACCAAGGCTCACTTGTCCCACACCTCCTAAATGCAGCAAAAATAGCAATACCCAAGAAATGGAAGGAAGCCGAGGGCCCAACAATATGGGAATGGGTAGACGAGGTAGAAAGGATACACACTATGGATAGGAGACAGGATGATAAGGGGCAGGTGGAGGTAAAACCAGATAAATGGGCAGGATGGCGGGCTTTCAAAAAAACATGGAGCCTGAGAGAACACCTTTCCTGTTCTTGAATCTTCGGTTCTGTTTTTCTTTTTTCCTTGTTTTCTTATATTAAGGAAAACCACAAAAATCTGGTCAGGTCCGGGGGGGGGGGGGGGGGGGGGGGGGGGGGGGGGGGTGGGGTTGGGGGGAGGGGGATGGGGTAAATATGTTTATGGAAGTCGACTAAAGCGAATGAGCCAAGGGCCCGATCTGAGCCTAAAGTATAAATGCTTGAAATAAGAAACAAAAAAAAAAAAAAAAGACACAAGCAGGGAAAAAGGAAATACGGCTACAATGATGTGAATGGAGACGGGACACGCATGATTATCAGAGCTGATCTAAAGTCTCCCGAAATATTTCGCTGAGGTGGCAAAAAAAAAAAAAGAAAAAAAAAAAAAAAAAAATAAAAGGAATCAAAAAAAAAAAAAAATAAATAAAAAAATATATATATAAAAAAAAAAAGCCTGTATGTCACAGTTCGGCCCCAGCGTACCCAGGCAGTTGGCCTCATTTCACGGTTGCCTCATTTCTGTACGTGCTCCAGAGTCCGGCTCACAGTCACCCCCATACGGTACGACCGGGCCGGGCCCTGTCACGGGATGTTCATTTCAGTTAAGGCAACATGTCAGTTCAGTTATTCGTGTTGTTGTCTGTCATTTGATTCCACAGCTGTCTCGTCAGTCGACTTACGTCACTATCGCCTGTTGTTATCATCAACGTTGGGTACCGTCGCTCTGGACGGCAGCAGTTTCAGGCTCTTAAATAGGTACTTTCTCTCACACTCTCTCAGGTCAATCGGATTCAGTAGGTCCACCTGCACCAGCTTAATCAGGGTTCCAGCAGGTAAAAAAAAAAAAAGAAAAGAAAGACGCAGGGGCGTGGGGGGCTCCTGCATTTTTCATGGCAGGTGCGTATACCATAGGTTACACGTCCAAACTCATTTCTTGTCACCTCTTTATAGGCCCAGCCTGCAGACACGTGACCAGTCAACTAAGTAACGGGTCTTGGCAGCCGCCATGTCGTCAGTCGGCAGCGATGACCTCACCACCCCGCTATCTCCGGCGTCAGCCTCCGAGGCTGGCAGTGCCCAGTCCCTTAGGGCATGGACAATTCCCAGGCTGTCCGCCGAGCTGAGGCGCAGAGGGATACCCTTCTCGTCCGCGTCCAGGAAGGCAGAGCTATTTAGGCTCCTCTTCCCACCACCGGCCGCAGCAGGCTCCAGCAGCCAGCAGGCGTCCCTGGAATCTATTTCAGCCGCCGTCGCTCAGCTACACACCCTCGTGTCTTCCCTGTCTTCCTCGATCGTTGAGGTCCAGGACAGGGTGTCACGTCTAGAGGCCAGCCCGGCCGCCACGGTTCCGGACCCTGCGGTGGTCCCAGCCATCAATGCACCGGCCGCAGGTAGTGAGCTTGCCACGACTACCATTCATCCTTCCCACCTGGTGCCACCCAGCGTAAGGAAGGACATTTTAGAGGGCAGAGACGTTAACCTGGCCTCACTCATGATCTCGGTCCATGACTTGGCCGAGAACAAGGCCTACACCTGGGGGGACGTCTCGGTGGTTTTGAAGGCAAAGGATCCGAGGCTCAACAGAAAGCTCACGGTGCCCGAGTTCACGCTCGCTTTCGGCATGTTCAGGGATGTGCTGTGCTCAGCCTCCCCGGGCAGGCGGGAGGAACTGGACCTCTACCTCCATTTAATCGTAGACCTGGGCCACAAATACGGTGGCTCAGCGTTCTACGATTATCATCGGTCCTTCTCGGCCAAAGCCGCGGCCAGATTCTTACAGTTCCATTTGACAACGGACTGGAGCGTAGTGGACACCGAGTTGTTCTGCCGCCACTTTGCGGGTCTACGGTCCCCGCTATGTGCTGTCTGTCAGTCAGCATCCCACACCACGGTCTGGTGTGCCAACATAGCCTCTGTCCACCCGATAACTAGCACGGCCTCTACCAGCACGAGTCAGGCTCAGCAGGCCCCGGCGCAAGGGGTAATTGGAACGGTGTGTCCCTGTTCATCCCAGTCGTGTCCACGCAGTCACCTCAGGTGGTGACCGATGCGGCGGCATCCACAGGATGCGCCGCCATTTTTGGCCATTTGTGGTTCGCCACCCCTTGGCCTCCTCAGGCACTAGCCACACCGGGCTTCACTACCACGTCAGCCCTCTTTGAGCTGTTCC
Organism: Lithobates sylvaticus; assembly: GCA_028564925.1. NCBI lineage: Eukaryota > Metazoa > Chordata > Amphibia > Anura > Ranidae > Lithobates > Lithobates sylvaticus. The sequence continues at coordinate 123,862,098 of CM053031.1, forward strand.
CCGTCGTAGCAGCCGCTCACCTATGGGGTCACCATTGGTCTGGACAGACTGTGGCTTTTACGACAGACAATCAAGCCACAGCCGAGATCATCAGCAAGGGCAGGTCTAAATCCAGGCCCGTCATGTCCTTCCTCCGCAGACTGGTCCAGCTATCCCTACAACATCAATTCAATGTTTACTGCTCATTCATTCCAGGGAAGTTCAACTCAGCAGCGGACGCACTCTCCCGTTTTAACTTTATTTCTTTCTTTGAACAGATGCCAGGAGCCTACCATCTCTCAGCCTCTATCCCGGAATGGTCACAACTGACCTTGGACTAGCCCCACATTTACAGTCAGCTTCTAACATCATCAACGCTTCGCTCGCCCGCAACACCCGTCGGGCCTACCGGACGGCCTGGAGGGCATTTGATAAGTTCCTGCCCCAACGCCCCCGTGAATCTTCCAGCGTCAAGCAGGTTCTGGCCTTTATCGCTTATTGCCATTCTCACCTAGCACTGTCACACAGCACGATACGCCAGTACGTGGCCGGGGTGCAGCACTACTTGTCACTTCAAGACCCCGCGAGGCCTTTGGTGTTCTCCTGCCACGCAGTGAGGGCTCTACTGCGTGGAGTTCAGAAGCACCAGCCGCCAGTCAGCCCGAAGCGGCTGCCTATCACTGGGGAGATCTTTAAAGGGGATGTCTGACATCCTGGATAGGTCCCCTTTTGGTCTCCTCCTCAGCACCGTCCTGCAGGCTGCGATACACATGGTGTTTATGGGTTTTTACGGCCCAGCGAGTTCACTCGCAGCCACCCAGCCGGTCCAGTCTTGCATAAAAGTAATCTCTGCCGCCACCAGGATCACTACGTTCTTCACTTGGCGACGTCTAAAACTCAGCAGCGGGGTTCCGGAGTAGATATTCACCTGTACAGGACCCACAACAACTGGTGCCCAGTTGCCGTGTTAAACCGCTTGACGGCACTGCTATCCGACTGCCCAGGGTCCAGTCCGCTTTACCCTTTCCAGTTAAACCCCTCAACTCGTCGCAGTTCGTGGAACATGTCCGGGTCCTTCTCGGCAATCTTCAATTGGACCCCAGACAGTACTCCGGGCATTCATTTCGGATCGGGGCGGCCACGACGGCCTCAAGACAGGGGGTCCCAGACCATGTGATCAAGAAACTAGGTCGGTGGAAGTCGGCCTGCTTCTCTCGCTACATACCTAACCCACAGTTGGAGATGGCTCAGGCCTTTGCCCGACTTACTCAGTGACATTTACCTTTAATAAATAATTATCCCCTACCTGAAGGTTTTTGCCCCCTTATTTTGGTGTACCATACGGTAGACCAAGGCACACTTTCAGGTCTATTTCATGTTGGCAAGTTTTGTGTTGTTCCTATGTGTCATCGTTACTCATGTCGTCCGTAGGGCTCTAGACCATAAATTGGAAGGCCGGGTACCGGCCTGAAGTTATGGGAGGAGCCCGGAGGGTATTTAAGCAGCCCAAAGGCCGCCGGTCTTTGTCGGTTTCCTGTGCGAGATACCCACCCACCCTCCCCTTTTAAAAAGCCTCTTCCAAGTATTCTTACCCCAGACTGAATACTCATTTCACATTATTCCATAACTACTTCTTATCATTCCTTATCTAGGGTATGCCCCCTTATTTTGGTGTACCATACGGTAGACCAAGGCACACTTTCAGGTCTATTTCATGTTGGCAAGTTTTGTGTTGTTCCTATGTGTCATCGTTACTCATGTCGTCCGTAGGGCTCTAGACCATAAATATATATATATATATATATATATATATATATATATATATATATATATATATATATATATATATATATATATATACAATCCCATATACACAATCCTATACCCGCAGTTGATCCAGAGGAAGGCAGACAAAAACCTCAGCAAAGCATGATCCAATTTGCTCCAGCAGGGGAAAATATTCCTTCCTTAACCCCCGAGAGGCAATCAGATATTCCCTGGATCAACTTTACCTATAAATGTTAGTATCCAGATATAATATGTACATTTAGGAAAGAATCCAGTCCTTTATAAAGCAATGAGCTTGGGGGAGTCTATTCCACATTTTCACAGCTCTTACTGTGAAGAAAACTTTCCGTATTTGGAGATTAAATCTCTTTTCCTCCAGATGTAAAGTGTCCCCTTGTCCTCTGTGATGACCCTAAAGTGAATAACTCAACACCAAGTTTACTATATGGTCCCCTTATGTATTTGTACATATGTAGTTCATATCCCCCCTTAATCCCCTCTTTTCAAGAGAAAATAAATTCAGTTTCTCTTATCTTTCCTCATAGCTGAGCTCCTCAATGCCTCTTATCAGTTTGGTTGCTCTTCTCTGTGCCTTCTCCAGTTCCCTGATATACTTTTTGTGAACTGGTGCCCAAAACTGAACTGCATATTCCAGATGAAGTTTTACTAATGATTTGTACAGGGGCAAAATGATATCCCTCTCTTAATACAAGAAAGGACTTTGCTCAATTTGGAAGCCGCAGCTTGGCATCACACGCTATTATTAAGCCTATGATCTCCAAAACACCCAGATCCTTCTCTACCATTGATTCCCCCAGCTGTACTCCCTCTAGAATGTATGATGTATGCATATTCTTAGCCTCCAAGTGCATAACTTTACATTTATCAACATTAAACCTCATTTGCAACATATTTCAAAGGTCGGCTTGTAAGTTGGAGACATCCTGTAAGGACGTTATTCCACTGCATAGCTTGGTGTCATTTACAAACACTGAAATTGTACTTTGAATTCCAGCCCCTATATCATTTATAAAAATTAAAAAAAGGAAGGGTGCCCACACTGAACCTTGGGGTACACCACTGATAACCTTAGACCAGTCAGAGTATGAATCACCTTGAGGCGATTCAGTTCGCATTTGCAGCGCTATACAAATCATTAACCACTACTCTCTGAATTCTGTATTTTAGCCAGTTTTCTATCCACTAACAAACTGATTTGTACAAACCTGTAGACTTGACCTTACACATTAGCCGTGTGTGGGGAACTTTGTCAAACACTTTTGCAAAATCCAAGTATACTACGTCCACAGCCACCCCCTGTCCAAGGTTTTACTTACCTCCTCATAAAAAGAAATCAGATTTGTCAGACTTCTGTTTTTCATGAATTCATGCTGTCTGTTGCTTAAAATACTTTTTTCCAGCAAGAACTCATCTATGTGGTATTTTATTGGGCTCTCCAGTATCTTCCCAACTATAGAAGTTAAACTAACAGGTCTATAGTTACTTGGTAAAGACTTTGGTCCCTTTTTTAAAAAAAAAGGCACCGTATTGGCCTTACGTCAATCTGTGGTACTATTCCAGTCATTAACAAGCCCCAAAAGATTAGAAACAAAGGGTTTGAAATGACAGAGCTCAATTCTTTTAGGATCCATGGGTGGATGCCATCTGGTCCAGGTGCTTTATTCATCTTTATTCTGTCTAAATATTTCTGGATCATATCAATTTTGAGCCATTGTGCATCATTTGAGGCTGTGTCAAAAAAATTCTTACTTTTTAGTTGTTTCTTAGAAAAAAAGGTGCCATGGCTGACTGCAAGCTTTTCGAACAATGGCAGAGTGAGTTTGCCCCAGATCAGTCCTCATTAACATACAAAGCAAGAAGCCCAGCCTCTAAACCTCTAACCCTTTGTTAGACAAGACAAATGTCAATATAACAATATACCTATGCTGAAAAATGAAGATCTGTCTGCAACGTCAGAGTAAGTTTGCCCCAAATCTGTGCTTATTAACTTACAAATCAATATAAGCAAATGATGGCTGCACTTCCAAAAATCCTTTTATTGAAGCTTCATATGACAAGTGGTTGACAGATGGAGCAGGGGACAAAGAGGTAGACGCGTTTCGTGCAAATGTTAGCGCTTAGTCATCTGGTAATAAAATCAGTTTTCCCACTTGTCCCCTGCTCCATCTGTCAACCACTTGTCATATGAAGCTTCAATAAAATGATTTTTGGAAGTGCAGCCATCCGGAATCATTTCCTTATGTCACACAGCATGCGAGCTGGGCTAGCACCTGACTAGTGTGTGTGGGGATTAACCAGAGACTCACTCACCTGGAGCGGCTTTTCTTGTTTCATTGAACATACAAATCAAGAAGCCTATTCTCTAAACTTCTAACTCTTTGTTAGGACAGACAGTGGTCAAATCTAGCTGTCACGTACCTTGCGGCTGAGCCTGACGTGCAGAAGGAGGCCTCTCGTACACCTCCGGCTCGGGACCACTGATGTTGCGACAGTGGGTGCAAGAGCATGGTGAAGTATGAGTGCCTGTGTAGTCTTCCGCTGGAAGTAGTGAGGTGTAGCAGGTTCATCAACAGAGTGGACCGAATCACTGGAACAGCAGATGTCAGCAGGAACTGCAGACCCTGGGCTGGTAGACAGCAGGTAGCAGTAGACAGCGGCTGATAGCAGGTGCAGGGAGACTAGTGGACTGCAATAGAGGAAGCCCCAGTGGGAGCTAGGCAGGTGCAAGCAGGGCAGATAAACAACTGGATGTGTGGTCAGACAAGCCATGTCAGCAACAGTCATCAGATACAGGCATAGGCGGCAGGCAAGGAAATGTTAGGGTACAGGCAGAGGTTGGCAACACAAGATCAGGCAGATGGGCAGAAGGCAGAGCAAAGTCAAGAGACAAGCCAAGGTCAGGGCAAGTAGCGTTAAAGCGAAGTCAGGAGCAAGCCGGGTCAAACACAAGTCAGAAAAATCAGATACTGTACAGGAACACAAGTACAGCTGCAGATTAGACAGCAATGGACTAGTAGAGCTGCTGCACTTATATAGGCCATTTGGCGCTAATGTCAATAGTGTCCATAGCGAATGTGCACACATGCACGCATTCGCATGAAGATGTGCATGCGCATCTTCATGCGCAGGTGCCTAGCAAGATGGGCACCCACAGGGCCATGCCTGTGCATTTGCATTCACCTTGGAACTTTAGCTGCGCTATGGCCAGCATGTTCCTGACACTAGCTATGGCAAAAAATAAAGATCTGCCTGTGCAGTACAGCCAGGGTTAATTAAGGCAAACACAACTGCCAAGCCCCTTTGTAGACAAAGAGAACTAGTAGGATTTTGCCTTGCTGGAGGTTCCAGAAAAAGCATCTCAGCAAAAAAGGGAAATGGAACTAATACAAAGTACGGTAAGTGTTTTTCCAATTTGGCTAAAAATGTGTAAATACACTTTAAAGCAGCTCCTTATATCTGGAAACTGTTAAAAAGCCATTGAGAATTTGGGAAGTCCAAAAATAACTGTTGCTTAACGGTCATACAAAATTGAAATGCATCAAAGAAAAAACGTTGTAACAGCATATGTTGAGCACATCAAAGTCAAAACATTTTTCTAAGGATGGTGGGTTACAATATGATTTCTTTATATGATGTATATAGCATTATAATTGTTTAAAGTCATTCACACAGACAGTCTCAAAATGTTGTCCATTTTGCCAACATAGACTGTGCAGCTTTCATAGATCAATAATATGGGCCTATTGGGTTTTTTCAGGCTAAGCTGCTTTCTGTTCTTTCTTTTAATTCAGTACAAATCTTCAGTCATAGCAGAGTGTCCCAACTATTACGAAGGACCCGTAGTGGTTCAAAAAGCATCATACTGGGCCTTCATACTGTATAAGTCATTTAAATAAAATAAACTAGATTTATTTTGGTTTGCTGCTGATCACTGTTGATGGAGGTTTTTAGGCTGCAGTGGCTCACCTTTTTAATGTCAAGAGCAACTTTAAACATAATGCCACTGTATTATAGTTTAAAGTATAACTAAAGGCAAAACCTTTTTAGTTTTAGATAGTGGAGAGGGGTTATAACGCTTGTCAGTTTTTAATTGCTGTCTGTCCCCCCGTTAAGGAGATTCATCCTCTCTACAATCTGTTTACTATTATCATTGAGGCTGGGTTCACACTAGTGCGAATAGAATGGTTTCCCCGGCTTTCTATGGAGACGGTTCACATATCTCCGGGGCTGCTGTGGAGCGGCTTGCATAGAGGTCCTGTGTGTCTCCTGAGCTGTTTTAGGTCTGAATTCAGGCAAATATTTGTCCCTGATCCGTCCCTGAAATGGAGAACAGGGACGCACCGGACCCCTGCTGCGAGCCGCATCTGGCAGCAGTGGGAAAATGAAAGTAAAGTAAAATCGCAAATTTTGAATCGTCCCCAGAAAAGTAATAGAGGCAAAATCTTCCAATGGGGATACTAGTTCTGGTGACCTGAGGATCCCCAAGGAATTCCCTTAATTTTCAGGGATTTCCTCTTACTTCTTGTTTGGCTATGGGACAGGAAGTGAAGGGAAACAGATGGGGGGAAAAAAAACCCTCCCTTGCCCTATAAATTCACTTTAATATTACAAATTCACTGCTACAAGCAGCGGTTAAATCATATAATAAAACAATACAAGTCTTTGTACTACACAGAAATGGCATGTATGCTAAACATCATCTCAGTATGTGCAAGCGTTAAGTAGAGCAAAAGAAGAATATAAAAAATATAAAAAAAATAAAGAATTCCAACGGGGAATGTGAGGGGCCCCTTCACATTTGTTGCAGGTGTGCAGACCTAGGAACTCAGACAAAAAGATCTCATTACCAGAGTCCCCGAGAGACCTATGAAAGCCTAAAGAGATGAGTGAATCGATTTGCTCACCTCTAAAGTGATTTAACTGTCTTGTATATAACCAAGAACTGAAAAAAATGTTTTAGATTGACCAATGCTTTAGACTAAATCACATCTACGACAGTCTTTAATTTCTCATTTTTTAGTGTTAACATATTACGCACCACTGTACAGAGAACATGGAACCAATCATGTCAGTCTCTGTTCCCCAAATTAACTCACAGTCCAAATTTCCCATCATACTGAGGGAAATTTTTAGAGGTAGCTGACATATTACTATAGTTTAGGAATGTTGAAGGAATGTATTCCATGTAGATACAGTAGTGTCCCAGGCAGAATTTAAACAAGGTATCAGCTGCATGGAAAAACTACTAACCACCTAGCTACCCTGCTATCCACGGTGCTATCGATCCTTTTAAAGCAATAATAATGCTTAGCTTGAATAATCTTTCAGTGAAGCATTAACTCCTTTGCCTTTTGAATGTATAAAGCTGCCTACATTTGAATCCTCTTAAAGCTGATCTCCAGCTTTGCTGTCATTTTAAATAGTTTTTTTTAACCAAGCTGGCCCAAACAAACTATTTCCTACACTAACAGGTGTGCTTGCTGGGTGCGCTGTATAATCTGTATGTAGCCTTAGCTACATACAGTATACAGCCTTGTGCTCTGGGTGTGAGACCTTCCAGTCTCACACCTGGAACAAAATAGAGTCAGGCTGAGCAATGCTCAGCCATTCATAGGCAGCTTTGTATTCTATGAATGAATAAAAAGCTTCTTCTGATTGGCTGAGGTGGAGACGTCATGATTTCTGCCTAAGCCAATCAGAGGAGGATTCAAAGAAGTTGGTGCGAGATGGGAAGGTCTTGTCTCACACTAAGAAAACAAGGCTGTATACTTTATGTAGCTGAGGCTACATACAATGTATACAGTGTGCCCAGCGGGTGCACCTGTTATTGTAGAAAATAGTTAATTAGGGATAGCTTGGCTCAAACAAACTACAACCCTACAACCCGGGACACAGTGTAAAATCATTATTAAAACAGAAAGCAATGATTTGCAAATCTTATAAACTCATATTTTATTCTCAATAGAAAATATAAAACATATCAAAAGTTTAAACTGAGAAAATTTACCATTTTAAGATAAAATAAGTTAATTTTGAAATTGATGCCAGCAACACATCTCAAAAAAAGCTGGGACAGGGCCACTTTTACCATGGTATAGCTTCCCCTCTTCTGTTAACAACACTTTGTAAACATCTGGGAACTGAGACCAGTTGCTGGAGTTTTGGGAGAGGAATGTTATCCCATTTCTACTTGATATGGGATTCTAACTGCTCAACAGTCCTGGGTCTTCTTTGTCATATTTTTTTGTTTCAAGATGCTCTAAATATTTTCAATTTGTGAAAAGTCTGGACTGCAGGCAGGTCAGGTAAGCACCAGGGCTCTTCTACTATTAAGCCATGCAGTTTAGCATTGTCCTGCTGCAATATCCAAGGCCTTCCTTGAAAAAGACATTGGATGGGATGGATGGGAGCATATGCTACTCTAAAACCTGAATATTTCAGCATTGGTGGTACCTTTCCAGACGTGCAAGCTACTCATTCAATATGCACTAATGCAGGGCTCAAAATTTCAAGTCCTGAGCTACTAGCCAGACCTTAAGGGTTACTCGCCACCAGTTGTCCCACCCAATCCCTACCCCACCCCTAATTCATTGCAGCGTGACCAGTGCCCATCATTGCAGCCTCACCTGTGTCCATCATTGCAGCCTCACCTGTGTTCATCATTGCAGCCTCACCTGTGTCCATCATTGCAGCCTCACCTGTGCAGAGGAAGAGAGAGGGCGGCCGGATCATCACAGGGGAAGAGAGCGTGGAGGAAGAGGAGACCTGGCCGGATCACAGAGCAGGGGATTGCCTGCTGTAACATTTAAATTGCCTCAGATCGTGGTATCACACAGTCCCGCCTCCTGACCCGTCACCTGTGAAAGACGGAACATGTCCACACCATCATTGGACAGGCGTTCTGTCTGTCACAGGTACTGGTTCAGGAGGCGAGACTGTGTGTGACCGCGATCGGAGGCAAATCAAGTGTAAGCTGTCACAGCGGGCAATCCCCGCTCTGTGATCCGGCCAGCTATCCTCTTTATCCACGCTCTCATCCCCTGTGATGATCCGGCCGCCCTCTCTTCTTCCATACTCTCTTCCCTTGGGCGAACGGCTCCCATTTAACCCTGCCTGCTGGCGGTGCTTGCTCCCCCCCCCCCTGCTCCCAGGCAGCCCACGCTCACCAGCCATCATTTTCCACTCACAAAATGCGAGTAGGCGAATAGAAAATTTGAGGGCTGCACTAATGCACCCCCATACCATCACAGATGCAGGCTTTTTGAACTGAGCTCTGATAACAAGATCCCTTTCTTTAGTCCAAAGAAAGCTGTGCCCATGATTGATGAAAAATTTTCAGATTTCCATTCATCTGACAGTTTTCCACTTTGCAACAGACCGCTTTAAATGAGATTTGACCTAGAAAAGATGGCGGCATTTTTGGATTATGTTCAGATATGGCCTTTGCTTTGCATGACAGAAATTTACCTTGCATATTTGGATAGCACAGCAAACTGTTTTCACAGACAGTGATTTTTGGAAGTATTCCAGAGCCCATGCAGTGATGTTCATCACAGAATAATGCCTGTTTTTAATGCAGTGACATATGAGGGCCTGATCACAGGCATTCAATAATGCATTCCAATTTTGTCCCTTGTACACAGAGATTTCTCCAGAATCTTAGAATCTTTTGATGATATTATGTTTTTTTGAAGATGGTATATTTAAAGTCTTTGTCATTTTACATTGAGGAACATTCTGAAATTGTTCAACAATTTTTAGACGCAGCTATTTACAGATTGGTTAACCCATCTTTTTTTTTTAAGATATTTTTTATTAGTTTTATGACAAACAGACGAACCAAAAAAAAAAAAAAACATATGCTTTACAAAAACAAAACTTGGGCAATCATAGGTATACAGCATCAAATACTAGGCTTGTGCATTTGGGAGACTTATGATAATAAATTTTTTAAGCATCATACCTTCGTATGTAGAATACAATCAAGGTGTCGGTTACTTAGCACCAGTAAAATTCTATATATATACAGTTTATAGAGTGGCACGACCTACAGGCAATCTGCAATCTATTTCTATTGCGAGGGGAGGTTCAGGGGGCTAGCCAGCCACCTGTCCCATATTTTGTGGAATGTTTTGCTTTGTTTCCGAAGTTCAAAGGTAAGTTTGTACATTGGGATAGCATCGTTGATTAGCTTCAACCATAAGGTTTTTAAAGAGGTCTGTGTTCCCTTCCATGACAACAATATAACTTTTCTAACATAAAAGTAGAGAATGCGGAATAGCCTTTTGACAGGCGTCGATATTTGCAGGTCACCAAAGATGCCCAGCAGACAATTCTTGGGGTGAATAATGTTAGGGAGGCCTAGGGCTGTGGAGATAAAGGAGCCCACCTCTGCCTAGAGGTCCTGAACCATTGGGCATGCCCAAAAACAGTGTAGGAAGTCGGCTTCTTGGCCGCAGCCGTGGAAACATTCAGCCGTGGGCGACAAACCCATCTTTTTCAACCTGGTTGGGGTGAGGTGAGATTGATGGAAGATTTTTACCTGTATAATGCGGTCTCTTGATGAAATAACTGATGTTTTGTACGTGTCACTAAACTCAGTCTATGTCTAATGTTATTTGGTTAATCTACACATGTGTCACTGTACGGTGCAGTGACAGCCTTTGTTTATGTGAAGCTGTTATTATTTTTGGCCGATACTCTACTTTTAGCCAACCTTGTTACAATAAATTAATGTTTTAAGAAGTACTCTATTATGATCCATCTGTTACCTTGGTAACCCTTTCTGGTTTGCTATACCAGGTTTTGTAGTGTTTATATGACTGCACCAGGCCCGCAGGTGGGACAGCGGAGCCCGGTAAACATGGTGGAGGGTTCACACAAGGGGTGGCGCAACGTGGTAGTTGTGGAAATGATCAGCAGTTTCACAGCTGCTTGTCATAACTTCTGCACTGAAAGCTGACAGTAGGCTTCATAAAAGTATACTCCTGACCCAGGGGCATCTTTAATATTGATTGCACACTGGGCAAGCATCTTCTTGTCCCTGACCTTTCCCCCATGCAATTTTGCTCTCAACCTGCTCTGAGACATATAATAAAAAGCAGCTAGGCTCAAAATCATTTTACTGCAGCAGATCAGGCAGCGATTACCATTTTCCAGAGGTTATAGCATATCATTACCGCTCACTGACTGGTTGTTAGAGGTTATAGCACATCTTTTCTGTTTGCTAATTGGTTGCTAGAGGTTACTACACATTCTTACCACTCACTGATTGCTTGCTAGAGGTTACTGCACATTCTTACCACTCACTGATTGGTTGCTAGAGGTTATTGCACATCTTTACCATTCACTAATTAGTTTCTAGAGGTTACTGCACATTATTACCGCTCACCCATTGGTTTCTAGAGGTTACTGCACATCATCTCTGCTCACTGATTGGTTGCTAGAGATTACTGCACATCATTATCGCTCACTGATTGATTTCTAGCAGTTGCGGCACATCATTACCGCTCACTAATTGGTTGGTAGAGGTTACTACACATCCTTACTGCTCACTGATTGCTTGCTAGAGATTACACCCATCCATCCCATAGACAGAAAACCCCTAGAACTTGTTATTAGCAATAAGGGGGGGCTGGGCTTAGTGGCAGTGCTGGGGGGATGGGATCGATGGCAGTGCTGGGGGGAAGGGTGTGATCAGTTACAGTGCTGGAGGGTTGATAGGTTTAGGGGCAGTGGTGGGGGGGGGGGTGAGATCAGTGTCAGTGCTTAGGGGGGGTGAGATCGGTGGCACTGCTGGGTGGGGGTGGGATCCGTGACAGTAACTTGCTGTCACCTGTCAAGTAGTGTCTACTTAGTTCCCCCTGTCTGCATGCAAGCTCTCAGCTCCCTCCACGTATTTCTGTCACTCTATTTCCTGAAATGTGTCTCCTCCCCCTTCACTCTACTGGACCAGGTCAGCTGACTCCAGTTTCTGCTCCCTGACAGCATGCTGCATCTGCTTGCAGCTGCAAATTGAATAGGTGGAGAGACTGGGTGGGCAGAACGGTGGAGGAATGCCAGGGTCCGGTCGCAAGTTGACATTTGCAACCATGGTAGTTCTGCCACTTCTACCGGCTATAAGGTAACAGGTTAGGTTGTTCCTTATAGCTCATCTATAGTGGTGGTAGCAAGTAGCGGCTGCAAGTCCCTCTTATCAGATCCAGCGACACAGCAGCAGTGGTCCCTTCGATCAGGTGTCTGCTAACCCTGGGTTGCCTGTGACGACTTTAGTAGGCAGTGCAGCAAGGTCTGTATCCTGGCAGTGGCTCTGCAACACGGTCTTCACACTCTTGCAGTCTCCCCCACATTGTACTCCCTTGGTGGTTTTTCAGCGGCTCAGTCTCTCTCTGGGGGGAACTGTACTTCATGTTCCTCTCACTAGTTCCTCCCAGAAAACTGCATTATCCTGGTGAATTTTTGCCTGGCAAATTTTGCTCCTTTCTCCTTTGAAAGCAGGGTGTAGTTCAGGCCCCATGAATGTCAGTGAACATTCCTCAGGACTACATGTTCCATCATGCCCCTCAAGGCTTTTCTTATTGGCTCCTTGTTCTGCTTAGATGGAGGAAGCAGGGAGAAAGAGCTGTGCCTCTCCCCTGTCATCGCACAGCCAACCCGAGACCTACTGTAGTGGCCCCTGCAGCAGTGGGAGGGTAAAGCATGGGGGGAGCAGAGTGCTTATTACAGGGAGGCCATATGGCCTGAAACTAGGATTGACCTAGGGTGCCCGCGTGTCTCGGATTGCCCGGGACATTCCCGCAATTAGCAGGTCTGTCCCGGGCCCCGGGCACCTTCATTCCGGGACAATACAGTATCCCGGAATGAAACTGATGCAGCCGTTCGCGATTTTCTATTGACTGCCAAATGTCGATGATGTCATCTGGCCGGGCCAGTCCATTGGTGTAGCGTGGGGGTGGACAGCACAAGTGACTTATTCCAGACTCCAGCCCCTATAATCACCATACACCTCCAATGAGGCAGACACTCCTCAGCACCCGGATCTCCCCCCGCCCAGGGACTCCAGTGGTCCTGTCTGCCCTGTCCCCCATGATTCCTCAGGTGCGTGCCACAGGCAGCCCATGTGTGTAAGGGGAGGGGCGGTGCTCGATGCAGACGAGCATACGGCGGCTGCTGCCAGAGTTCCTGGCCTGCAGGGGATACAGAGGAGCGACTGGGAGATAGCAGACATCTATGGATGATCGTCATGGAGTCCTGGCCTGGAGTGGTGAGTGAAATCCACCGATCTACCTTATGTTTGTGTGGGGGAGTAGTCAGTAGTGTGAGTAGTGAAGGAAGGAGTGTAGTGGTCAGGTGGGTCAGGTAGGTCAGTGCAGGGGACAGGGAAGTCAGTGTAGTGGGCAGGTGGGTCATGGGAGAGGCCAGGTAGTTTATAGTGGTCAGGTAGCTCAGTTTAGTGGGCAGTTAGGTCAGCGCAGGTGTTAGGTAGGTCAGTGTAGTGGGCAGATAGGTCAGTGTAGTGGGCAGGTAGGTCATTTTAGGGGTCAGGTAGGTCAGTGTAGTGGGCAGGTAGGTCATTTTAGGGGTCAGGTAGGTCAGTGCAGTGGGCAGGTAGGTCAGTGTAGTGGGCAGGTAGGTCAGTGTAGTGGGCAGGTAGGTCATTTTAGGGGTCAGATAGGTCAGTGTAGTGGGCAGGTAGGTCAGTGTAGTGGACAGGTAGGTCAGTGTAGGGGTCAGGTAGGTCAGTGTAGGGGTCAGGTAGGTCAGTGAAGGGGGCTGGTAGGTCAGTGAAGTGGGCAGGTAGGTCATTTTAGGGGTCAGGTAGGTCAATGCAGGTGTCAGGTAGGTCAGTGTAGTGGGCAGGTAGGTCAGTGTAGTGGGCAGGTAGGTCAGTGTAGTGGGCAGGTAGGTCAGTGTAGGGGTCAATGTAGTGGGCAGGTATGTAAGTGTAGGCGTCAGTGTAGTGGGCAGGTAGGTCAGTGTAGTGGGCAGGTAGGTCAGTGCAGGTGTTAGGTAGGTCAGTGTAGTGGGCAGGTAGGTCATTTTAGGGGTCAGGTAGGTCAGTGTAGTGGGCAGGTAGGTCATTTTAGGTGTCAGGTAGGTCAGTGCAGTGGGCAGGTAGGTCAGTGTAGTGGGCAGGTAGGTCAGTGTAGTGGGCAGGTAGGTCATTTTAGGGGTCAGATAGGTCAGTGTAGTGGGCAGGTAGGTCAGTGTAGTGGACAGGTAGGTCAGTGTAGTGGACAGGTAGGTCAGTGTAGGGGTCAGGTAGGTCAGTGAAGGGGGCTGGTAGGTCATTTTAGGGGTTAGGTAGGTCAATGCAGGTGTCAAGTAGGTCAGTGTAGTGGGCAGGTAGGTCAGTGTAGTGGGCAGGTAAGTCAGTGTAGGGGTCAATGTAGTGGGCAGGTAGGTCAGTGTAGGCGTCAGTGTAGTGGGCAGGTAGGTCAGTGTAGGCGTCAGTGTAGTGGGCAGGTAGGTCAGTGTAGTGGGCAGGGAGGTCAGTGTAGGAATCAGGTAGGCACTTGGATCAAGGGACTTACCCAGCAAAAGCGCAGGGTGGCAAGTGCCACTGCATCTGGTGGCAGGCTACGGGGGCAAGTGACACACTGCATCTGGAGGCAGGATATGGTGGCAAGTGACACACTGCATCTGGCGGCAGGCTACGGTGGCAAGTGACACGCTGCATCTGGCGGCAGGAGATGGTGGCAAGTGACACACTGCATATGGTGGCAAGTGACACACTGCATTTGGCGGCAGGCTACGGTGGCAAGTGACACGCTGCATCTGGTGGCAGGAGATGGTGGCAAGTGACATGCAGTGCAGTTATTTTAGGGGACAGGTAGGTCAGTGTAGGGGTCAGGTAGGTCAGTGTAGGGGTCAGGTAGGTCAGTGTAGTGGGCTGGTAGGTCAGTGTAGTGGGCTGGTAGGTCAGTGAAGTGGGCAGGTAGGTAATTTTAGGGGTCAGGTAGGTCAATGCAGGTGTCAGGTAGGTCAGTGTAGTGGGCAAGTAGGTCAATGTAGGGGTCAGTGTAATGGGTCAGTGTAGGGGTCAGTGTAATGGGCAGGTAGGTCAGTGTGGTGGGCAGGTAGGTCAGTGTAGGAATCAGGTAGGCACTTGGATCAAGGGACTTACCCAGCAAGAGCACAGGGTGGCAAGTGTCACTGCATCTGGTGGCAGGTGACAGTGGTAAGTGACACGCTGCATCTGGTGGCAGGCTACGGGGGCAAGTGACTCACTGCATCTGGCGGCAGGCTACCGTGGCAAGTGACACACTGCATCTGGCGGCAGGCTACCGTGGCAAGTGACCCGCTGCATCTGGCGGCAGGAAACAGTGGCAAGTGACACACTGCATCTGGTGGCAGGAGACGGTGGCAAGTAACACACTGCATCTGGTGGCAGGCTACTGTGGCAAGTGACACACTGCATCTGGTGGCAGGAGACGGTGGCAAGTAACACACTGCGTCTGGTAGCAGGCTACGGTGGCATGCTGCATCTTGTGACAAGCTCAGGGTTCCCAATGATTCGGCCTTATGGTGAGTTGAACTATTTCATTATATATTACAATGTAGTAATAGAAATAATATGATTTGATCACTCGCCCCTGAAATCCCTGTCAACCCCGAGACTACATTCAACAAACCCGGTCAGTGTAGTGGGCAGGTAGGTCAGTGTAGGGGTCAGTGTAGTGGACAGGTAGGTCGGTGTAGGAATCAGGTAGGCACTTGAATCAAGGGACTTACCCAGCAAGAGCGCAGGGTGGCAAGTGCCACTGCATCTGGTGGCAGGTGACAGTGGCAAGTGACACGCTGCATCTGGTGGCAGGCTACCGTGGCAAGTGGCGCGCTGCATCTGGCGGCAGGCTACCGTGGCAAGTGATGCGCTGCATCTGGTGGCAGGAGACAGTGGCAAGTGACACACTGCATATGGTGGCAAGTGACACACTGCATCTGGCGGCAGGCTATGGTGGCAATTGACACGCTGCATCTGGTGGCAGGCTACGGTGGCAAGTGACACAATGCATCTGGTGGCAGGCTACGGGGGCAAATGACACACTGCATCTGGTGGCAGGCTACGGTGGCAAGTGACACGCTGCATCTGGTGGCAGGCTACGGTGGCAAGTGACACACTGCATCTGGTAGCAGGCTACGGTGGCACGCTGCATCTTGTGGCAAGTGACAAGCTACGGTGGCACGCTGCATCTGGTTGCAGGGGACCAAGGCAAGTGACACGCTGCATCTGGTGGGAGGCTACGGGGGCAAGTGACACACTGCATCTGGTGGCAGGCTACGGGGGCAAATGACACACTGCATCTGGTGGCAGGCTACGGTGGCAAGTGACACGCTGCATCTGGTGGCAGGCTACGGTGGCAAGTGACACACTGCATCTGGTAGCAGGCTACGGTGGCACGCTGCATCTTGTGGCAAGTGACAAGCTCAGGGTTCCCAATGATTCGGCATTATGGTGAGTTTAACTATTTCATTATATATTACAATGTAGTAATAGAAATAATATTAATATGATTTGATCACTCGCCCCTGAAATCCCCGTCAACCCCGAGACTACATTCAACAAACCCCCCCCCCCCCCCCGGTCCTTGGCAAAATTGTCCCTGGATGGCAGTTTGGAAATGTGGTCACCCTAGGTTGACCCCTAAAAGTTATACTCATGACAGGCACGAAGGGCAGCTGCTTTGGACCCCACAATAATGACTGGGACCTGGGCAGCTGCCCCTTTTGCTCCATGTTAAAGACAACCCTGTCCTGGCCGGTGTAGCGGCCTGGATCGTGTTAAGACACGTATATCTGCAGCATGGTTAAAATGTAAATCCCTAGTGGGTGCCTGGGGATTTAAATTTTACTGTGCCCCCCCCCCACCCATCCCGGCGCCCTAGGGCAACTGCCTAACCTGCCTTACACATTGTTAATTTTATCTTGTTATTTTTGTCTGGAGTTCTGCTGTTGTTATAGCTACCATGTAGGGGCCAGTACTGCGGTGGGCTATTTCCTTGTCAATTTTGACATCTATTAAATATAGTCCCTGGCATTACTGTCAAAACAAAGGCCATATTATGGTTATAAATTGGTGTTTGAGAATTTTATTTTACATATCCGTCATTGCCTGTAAGCACTGTATGTAAAGTACCACAAACAATTCTTTGAAGAACCATATCTGGTCTACAAGGTGCCACTTGGATAGTTCTAGTCTGTGCTTCATGCCCCCCGACAATGTTTGTGTTTGCTGTAACTCGCACTGGTTTGAGAGAAAAAAAAACAGTAGTTCCACTAGGATGAATGACCTTAATTTGCAGATACATTCTATATCTGTAATGCATATTTGTTCTTACAGATTAAATTTTGTTATCTTTGTACTGAAACCTGCTTTTATCAGCAGTGAAGCAATAATGCATTAGAAAATGTATTTACAATTGAAGCTTTCAAATTCTTTTTTTCTGATGGCAGCTTAAAGGTATTATTGTGAGCCATATTAACTGCTTGCAAAAATAGAAAGGTATCGCACACAGATATACTTTTTGATATGCCTTTAAAAGTCAGATAACTGAGTCATCGTGAGAACCATATGGAGCAATGTATCAGATATAGAAGCCAACTTGTCTATCAGAGATCTATATTAGATGGGAGAAATATCAGATTAGATTTATCAAAAAGTTGATTAAAAAAACTTGACATAAAGTCACTCAGTAAAACTATTATCAGTCTATAGCTAACAGAATGGTCAATAATGATACATAGTTTGTAACCCATTATCATTCGAACCCACCAAATTTACACCAATATAATGTAGCTCATTTGTAAACTTACTTTGCTACTAATGTTTCTTGCACCTGTATGTTATCTAAAGACTATAGCTGGGTTTACACTAGTAGAGTTTCAAACTAAATTTGTACAAAAATTATTAGGAAAATTTGTACGAACATTCTCAGTACATTCCAATTTCATTCGATAGTAGTTCAAAAACTCATTTGCTTTTAACGCTTGATTTTTAGAATGAATGGACTTAACCAAACGATAATCACATACACTGTTAGAAAGTCATACATATAAGAACATTTTTCCATCCTGCTTCTTTGATTTTTCTTGTCACTGTGGTTGAAAATGAACATCAATTTGACCACACGAATTATTAGAACAATGAACAAACTTTTCTACAATTAAAAATGTCAAACAAAATTCTACTAGTGCATACCCAGCTTAAGGCGCAACTGGGAGTCTGGACTATTCTTTGTGAACCTCTCCAGTAGTACCTCCACTCAGTTAGGCTCCCGATTGAAAATCATACATCTTTTATCCAGAAGCTACTTTCTTTTAATGTAATATTAGGACAGTTCAGTTCTAGGATATATTTTCTTTATGGCAGAGAAATTATAAAAAGTAAAAAATAGGTGGTATATAGAAAGTTTCAGCAAATGTTTCTTCACAGCTAGCATTTCGTAGGTGAATGTTCATGTTTCCCCACACTGATCATTACTCAGAGAAATCTTGAGAGCCAACTCGAAGTTACTGTACAGAGACAAGCAGAAGGCATGTTTGCGCTCACTACCCCCTACCTTCCACACCTGTCACTTTTTCCTAAGAATACAACCAGTGATGTCTATAGTGGGCGAAGCCTGATGGGAAAGTTGGAACTAGTTTGTTAATAGGTCTGATTGTAATTGACAGCAGCCAGGGGATGGATTCAATACCCAATAACAATCACTCCATTGGCTTTTGGATCTGCCCAATGCTTGCTGTCAGTCACGCAGAGAGCAGATCTGATGGGGAACTAGTTTCTCTGAATCACCATCAGGCTCCACCCACCTAGTTTAAAAAATTGTGGCTGCTGCGCTGTCTTTGTGACAGCTGTAGCGGCAGGAACAATGCTGCATTGAGGATGTAGTGTATGTTGGCAAGCGGTAGGGCCCTGCTTTGTCCAGCCACTAGGTGTTGTGTCACTGGCCTATATATAGGGAGAAGGAGGGATGGGTAGAGGAGTTCAGGAAAATATAGTATAGTGTGGCTCCCATGGGAGTTGTTCTGGAGCCTGGTCCCTACCATGTAGTAGAACAACAATGGGTATTCCCCAACTAGGGAATGCTTGAAAGAGGGGTGGTGCAAGAAAAGGTGACTTGATGGGGATCCATATCAGTGTTGTACAACAATGTTTCTATGTTCAAACTGCTTATGCTTGAACTTTAACATCTGTTTCAATATTATCAATATATAAAAAGTGCTTCACCATACATAAATAACCAATAAAATAAAAATAAAAGAAACATTTATTTATGGTCGTTGAGTAACCTATGCGGCACTGAGTGTTATTTGTAAGTGGTGGGAGACAGCCTCCATTATCTTCGGAGTATCCAAAAAGAAGCTTGCCTGGATAGCTATCTGCTATCTGTGTGGCAAGTGCAGGTGGATGTGTCACTCTAGTCAATTGGCTTCACTATTAATGCAACATATTTTCAGCAGTTTTTGTGGACATTATCATACTGTATATACACTATTTTATTGTATATATAGCTTTTTGTTTGGAATCTATCACTGATCAGTTTGAATATTATCAATGCTTGACTACATAGTGCACTTGTCAATCAAAGGCTATTAAGCTTTTTTGTGTGGACTATCACAGTTTTGTTTGTATACTGTAAGTGAACCACCTCTCAGAGCGGGTTTTTTAAGGCAACAATAATAGGAAAAATGAAAGTAATATAAAATTTATAAATTTATTTGTACAAAAGACATATTTTCTCAAAAATACACATTTAGAACATAAAAGCAAGGTAGATGTTTCAAGATGCTGTACATGTAGATAGGTGCGAATTCCTACGCGTTTCCAAATGGCTAATGATATGCCTATCTTCCTCAGGGAATATAAAACACCATCTACAGAATATCAAAACATACCAGTTACAAAAATATACAATAGAAAATACCACACTAATCATAGAATGGATTTTGAATAATGAAAGTAATGTTTGCAACACACTTACAGCATAGTACAGAAATATCCTATATGACATTGCTTCCCTTTCACTTCCTGAATGGACCTGAATGGATGTCAACCACGGAGAAGGGACACAATATTCCAAAACTCCCCACAAGACAGCATATAAACGGTATTTTGTAGCTCAACAAGGCGTTTAAAAATCTAAATATACCATAGCTGGGAAAACAAAGCAGAAAAGGGGAGAGAGCATATTGTTAGAAAACCCATAAAAATACTGGGCAGGATATAAAATCCGCCAGGCCAAGGCGTCCTAAACTCACCCCAAGTAATAGTGTGGAACAAGTTCCCAGGAAGGATCCTCCAACATAAACCAGAATGGGTACTGGAGAGCAGCTCCTACAGCTCCATGCTGTGGAGGGGAATGACGCCAAGTGCCGTCTCAGGCGTCCTTTTAAAGGGTGTACCCGGATCCGTCCCGCCCCTGGGGGCGTCAACCGGTGACGCTGCGCGCTGTTTGTATATTGTAATAATTTATTTATTGTTTTGCACAATACTTGAAACGGTAAAAAAAGGTTAAAAAAAAGAAGCAATTAAGCTCTGGGACAGATGCGTAAAGTAAAAGGAAGAACTATCTCATTGGTATAATGCAAACTTATATTAATTGAATCTCAGGAGGTAATGTAGGCACTGGTCAAGAAGGATTCCTTTGCAAGTTAATTACTACTGCAATTTGAGATGTCTTAAAGGAGAAAAAAAAAAACATATAGGTGGCGCTGATGTTTGTTTCCAATATGCAGTAATACATGCCTTTGCATGAATCAACAATGAACGTTTATAGCATCTTAGTAGTAGGGGAGTTAGGTGTGGGAGAAATACCACCGTGTATGTCGGTGAATTTAAAAATCTAATGCTTGACTTGGGACCAAAAGTTTCGGAGCTTAGGGCACAACCAGAAAATGTGAAGCATGGTTCCTTCTTCTTCCAAGCACCTTTAGCAAAGCAGAGAACCCTGCGAAAATATCTTATCGAGTGTTGTTGGGACCCGATACCATCTAGAAAGGGATTTTATATTCTGTTTCCTGAACACTGCAAGATATTGATGCCCTGTGGGTCATTTGTATGATTCTGTCTTGTTGTTCAGTAAAAGTCGTGTGAAGGTCTACTTCCCATCATGTAAGATACTTAAGCTGGTGAATGGCGGATGGGATAATATTCTATAGGACTGAGAAAAGCTGCGGGGTGTCTCCTTTTCCCCTAGGCATAACTTTTCAAAGATCCAATTATGGGAGATAAAGTGGCGCAATTGCATTGCTTTCCATAGTGAAAGTTGTGAGGTTCGAACATTGAACGTATGTCCACCAAGGATCGCCAAGTACTCTCCTGAAGAAGTGCAGCACTTGAAATGGCTGATTTCAAAGAGTATAGAGAAATGTTCGGTCATGAGATCCTGGTTCAAAATTTCAGTGTGAGATAATCAATGCCTTTTCGGCATCCATCAAGAGAAAAATGGTGGGGAACGTTGTAACTTCTGCACTATAAATGGCATTGATGGCCCTGATTGTACTTTCCTTTGCCTCCCTGTGCGCAAAAAAAAATAACTTGGTCTGAGTAGATTCATTTTTGCTTTGGAGCAAAAGTCTATTTGCTAGTATTTTTGGAAACAGCTTCAAATCAATATTAAGTTGGAGATAGGGCAGTAATTTCTGCATCGTGTGCAGTCTTTTCATGGTTTAGGGATTACTGATATTGTAGTTCGTAATGTTACAGGAGGGATAGAGTCTCCCTTATTAATATTTTATAATATTTCAGGGAAAAGCCATTGGGTCTGGGGGGTTTATGAGGCTTCCTTTCTTTCTGTGCTTGGTACAATTCCAATATGGTAATCGGGTCCACAAAGGGGTGGCTATCATCTTCTGAAAGCCTTGGTAGTCCCGAATTCAGGAGGAATTGAGCCAGCCTGTCATGCCTAGCTTGCAGGCTCGTTACAGATAGGCAGTGAGAGGAATTGTAAAGTTCCTTCTAGAACTCTCTAAACCTATTAGCATTTGCCTGTGTGGTATGAAGGAGGGTTCCCTTTGCGAGTCTATACAAGGCTCGAAAGAGTGAAATTTTGCCTCACGCAGGGCATTAGCTAATAGTGTGACGGGTTTTTACCACAATGTTTCATTATAGTGGCATTCACATTAATGTTATGGAGGAGCAATTCATTGAGAATTAAATTTATTGTTAAATTAGTATTCCCCATGTGACGCATTTATGGGTTAGTTGAGGAGTCTCAGTAGTAGCGCGGGTGCTGGTAAAAGCTGAGCTCAGAGTCAACTAGGGCCCTGGTTCAGGGGTTCTGAAGTAAAGACTTATTTAATTTCCACTGCTACACTTTAGGAGTGTTCTCACAAAGCATGATGTCAGGTGTTATTATGGTGTGGTCTGAGAGTATCCATACAACAAAGGATGTGTTTCGAAGTTTGGGGAGATTGACCTGTCGTAAGAGGAATTAGTCCAGCCGAGAATAAGTGTAATGTATGGCCAAGTAACAGGTATAGTCTCGCTCTTTACTATGTTGTAGGCGCCACATGTCAATTAATTGTTCAGTGTGTAAGAGCCATTTATAGCACCTTAAAAAGGTGTACGAAAGATGGGGAGCATTGTTTGACACATCTAGGAGAGGGTCCGGGGCTATGTTGAAGTCCCCACAACAATCAGTACCCCATCAGCGAAAGCGCACAATTCCATCATACAGTTCTCAAGAATATAAATCTGGTCTGTGTTGGGTGCATAAATATTACCCAGCGTCACCAAGGTGCCTGCCAGGGTGCCCTTCAAAAATAGGATCCTGCCCTCTCCAGCCATCTTCTGTTCCTGGAGTACCTAATGAGCCACACAGGAGATAAGGGCACTGACCCCTTTCGACTTTGAATCTGGAGAAGTACTGTGGTACGCTAAGGGATACCAGAAGTTTCTGATTGTAGAATGGTCAGTCCCTCTAAATTGTGTTTCTTGGAAGAATACTATTTGGGCCGTTCCCTCCACAGATCTCCGAGAACTCCAAACCATTTTTCGGGGATGTTCAGGCCTCAAACATTCAATGAGATCAGTCAAATCGGGGATCGAATGGTGGATCCGTTTTTGCACTAACATAGAGGATCCAACCATGGTTAGGGTGAGAATGCCAGCGCGGGAGAGGGGGGGTGATAGTAAGAAACAAAAGAAGGGGGAGGGGATGGAGGGGGTTTTGACTTTATTGGCTTAGGCAGCCAGAGTCAGAGAAAAGATAACAATAACAATGGCTCCCCCACTAGCCAATGACAAAAAGGACAGTGGAGCAGCCTTTGTGGGAGAAGAACCAAAAACAGTGTTCCGAAGACACTGCATACTTTTATTTTATTTTACTGCAGCACTTTTTATATATTTTTAATTTTTACTGATTACACCCCTTAGTGCATGTGTCTCAACTTTGAAGGCTTGTGTGCAAAATTTTTGGTATTTTTTTTATATCTGCTGCAATATTATTTGTCTTCTTTACCACCAAAAAGTTCAGTGAATGTTTAAAACATGGCTGTCTGATGTCTGATTCGAGAGGGCCGTACTCCTACTTCAAGGACTGGGGTTTAAGAGCTCCCTCCAGAGATTTACATAGACTGAAGAGGCCAGGCGTAGGCTTGTTTACAGTGTCCATGCAGTCATGTTAAGTAAGGAGTTAAAAGAGTACTAGGGAGCTGAATTGATGCAAAAATAAAAACAAAAATATCCTTTATTAATCTAATATATTTTAAATATATAAAATTAACACATAAGCAGGCTCCACTAATTACAAAAGTGTGAAAATATTGTGAAGTTTTGACTGTAATAGCATATAGTTATAGTATAAATGGGCAAATAAATTGTGATACATTTTTGTCAGTGTACAGAGGTTAGGATGCATATATGTGCAAAGAGAGATCGCACAAATACTTATAAATATAACATTTATTAAAAGTAATGGCAAATACAGATACAGATAAAGAAAATATGACAAGAATACTTAACTAAAGATGCTGTTTCCGCCATGGGTCCCTCCAATTATATGGCATGGCACAGGTGAACACAGACGCATGCATGATTGCAGGCTCTGATTTGAGACACATATTACAAGTACAATCTGGGTGTGTGTTATAGAGAGGAATTGAAAACCCATCCCACTCTGGAGCAAAATAGGAAAGTGGGCTTAGCTACATCCTGGTCAGTTAACAATAACATTCATTTTGTGTGAGTCAACTAAGGTAAAACTATAATTTTGTCCTTATATGGCTTGTATGGTCCCTTAAACAAGGCTTAGAGGCATTCTTAAATATTGTGAGACAATCAGACAACTTTAAATAAGGAGATATGTAATATGCAATTTCCCCATCAGATGCACATATAAAGCAAAACCCAACGACACATCAATATCTCTCCATAATTAACACCACCATAAATAAACATTCATAATGGTTTACACATTGTGGAATTCACATTACAAAATAAAAGGTATTATATATATATTGATAGTTAAATACAGTATATCAATTGGTAGAAGAAAGAGAATGGATTTTTAGGGTGCCCAAGAAAGATTGCTAGTCAAATATATAAAAATATATATTCATAGTTTCATAGTTAGTAAGGTTGAATAAAGACACCAGTCCATCCAGTTCAACCTGAGTGAGTGTCTACAATTGTCCCTATCCCTGTACATTGCACACTCACATTGGTCCCTACCCTCAAGGAGCCTACAATCCAAGGTCCCCATTCATATACTAGGACCAATTTTTTTATTTTTTATTTTTGGACAGAAGCCAATTGACCTACCTGCATGTCTTTGGATTGTGGGAGGAAACCGGAGTACCTGGAGGAAACCCATGCAGGCACAGGGAGAACATGCAAACTCCAGGCAGGTAGTGTCGTGGTTGGGATTTGAACCAGCGACTTACTGCTAGGTGAGAGTGCTAACCACTACACCACTGTGCCGCCGCTAAATATTGAATTTATTAATACAAAATATCTAAAAGACATCACAGTATCATCATAAAGTAACCATAATATGAGTACCCTGCAGTTACTTCTTGCACTACATGTTTCGCCATGCAATGGCTTCCTCAGATTTCCAACAATTACTGCATAACATGGTAACTATAGGTGAAAAACAATATATTAAAATCAATATTTAATAATCAGAACAAAATGTTTAACAAATCAAAACAGAAATTAAATTTTCTCGCAAATACAATTAGACCAAGAGTGCCCCCTGCGTCCCCACCTGAACTGTGGAACATGTCCTATCTAGGATGATGAGGGTCGCAACCCTGATGTCTCAAAGACATTGAAAAGATGCAGAGAAATCTGGTGTATCGCAGAGAAGGACATACCGGCCCCATGAGGCAGAGTATTATCTGAAAAAGGGATACATTGTAAGCTCAGATTCAAAAAATCAACAGAAAATATTTTTTCTGACCAGGGTAGAATAAATATATTCAAACCTTAGAATGCAGATCTCGGAACTAATTAGTTAATAATGGATGATATAATAGCAAGTGGAACTTCCAGACGGTTAATAGATTTCTTCTTCCCAGAAGAAGCTTCCAAGCAGTCATATACTCTAATCAACAACCAAAAAACAGGAAAAAAGAGCCATTCAAAACCAACCTGCTAACTTCCAATCTAAATACTCCCTACCGAATTCTGAATGTTATTACCTTTCACAGATTTGAAGCATCACATATCCCTTTACCCACGACTCCGCCGATGTCCTATCTGCAGAAAGGGGGTTCCTTTTATGTCCCCTCCACCTACCCAGCGTCCAATGGTGCCAACAAGGCGAGGACAGCGAGAAATCGCTACCGCGCATGTGTGAGAGGTGCCGGAAAAAGACATAACGCGCAAGCGCGACGATCACCCAGCGCCATGATGTGGTGCCGGAAATGTTGTCATGCGCAAGCGCGATGCCAACATGACGCCCTGTTGGAAAATATGCCCACAACTGGGTGTGTCCTCTGGCTATCAAAGCCAATGGACATCCAGTTTAGGGAATGCGATGAGCAAGTGGCTAGTGGCGCCAACTCCAAAAACACATATTTAAAAATCCTGTATAATAATAATAATAATAATCCCCCTATATGATTGGCAGGGAAGACGCCCTGGCCGTATGATCACCTATCTCCATTTTAATGTACTTAAGGGTAACTCAATATGATCAAATATTGCCAGCCATAGGAAAAAGAACATCCTGGGCCTGTAAATTGATAAAATAATTAGAAAGATAAATATTTATCTTCCGTATAAGGGAAAAGACATGTAAAATACCCAGTTTGGGGGGGGGGCAAACGGAGAACCTCTCAGGCCAAGGTAGAAGCGAGTTAAGAAACAACGTAATATACATTTAAATACATAACAAACAACATTACATTTTTGGGATCAGTGGCTCCCAATCGCAAGGCATTTTGGTTATTTTTGAAGTCTCTCATACAAAGAGACTCGCATGGCCCTAAAGTAGGGGTTTATAGCTAATGGACTTGTTTAGTCCATGATGTTTTTTAGCTAACAAGGTGTGGATCCATTTTGTTTTGCACTGTAAAAGAAGTTTATCCACATCACCCCCTTTTTCATGTACCGGGATGTGCTCCAATGCAAAGAATTTCATTTTAGACAATGAGAAGCTATGGTAAAGTCCCATGTGTCGACTAATTGGGGTCTCCATTTTTTTCTTAGAGACCAAGCATACATGGTCCCTGACCCTGTGAAAAGATGGTCTTTTCGTTTTGCACACATAAAAGGCCTTGCATTCGCATTCCATCAGATCCACTACTCCGATAGTCTGGCAATCAGCGTAGAAATTGGGCCTATATTGCTTTCCATTGGGTAGCAGTATCTGAGAGGCACTTATCAGGTATCTACAGAAATTGCAATTGCTGCAGGGCCTAGTACCTGTTGTTTTACGAACAATGCTTTTGGGTGTAGTAGTTAGATGACTTTGTACAAGATGGTCTCTAATAGACTGAGATAACCTATAAGTAATTTGAGGATATAGACTTATGTACAGTGGAACCTCGGATTGCGAGTAACGCGGTTAACGAGCGTTTCGCCAAAAGAGCACTATATTTTTAAAAATTGTAACCCAGTTTGCGAGTGTTGTCTCGCAAAACGAGCACGATTCAGGCCAGAGTGGTGTGCAGTACCGCTTTTGGCCTGAGGTGGGTGTCAGAGCCGAGCAGAGCCGAACATCACGTTCGGAAATACACAGAAAAGCCTGAGTATAGCACGGCTGACCTCTGCAAATCTCGGGTAGGAAGTCTTTCCGAGGTTTGCAGAGGTCAGCCAAAGTGTCCTTTTCGGCCGTTTCTGAGGCTCACCGGCGCCCCACCGCCTCTGGCCGCATGCATTTTTGCATCCAATTGAAGTCTTTGAATTATTTTTGTTTCCATTGACTTCAATGGGAAAACTCGCTTTGATCTACGAGTACTTTGGATTACGAGCATACTCCTGGAACGGATTATGCTCGCAATCACTGTATTTTGAGACAACATCGTTAGCCACTAGTAGATGCCAATATTTTTGAATGACATCCCGTATCTGACGATGCTGTCCCGAAAATCTAGTTATCAATCAAACCTTTTGATCTGGGCTTTGAACTTTTTTGGCAAAAATTTAAAGTATCTCCAGTAGTAGCTGTACAGCTATTGCAGTTGAGTCAAGGAGTTTTGGCTTGGGTTGTCGTGTTTCGCAGGTTGTGATAGTCTTGGGTAGACTGAGGGAGATGCTGGCTGCTTCTGAGGACTGCTTTTCTGAATTATTCCCTGACTAAAATGGATCACCTTTAACCGGTTCCCGACCGTCGCACGACGATGTACGTCGGCAGAATGGCACGGACAGGCTTAAGGCGTACAGGTACGTCCCTTTAAGAATGCTTCCGTGCCATCGTGTGCCGGTCGGGACCTCCGTGAGGATACCCGCGATCGTCTCACGGGAAGGCTGAACGGGGAGATGTGGAAGTAAACAGCATCTCCCCGTTCTGCCTAGCAACAAGTGACACTGATCTCTGCTCCCTGTGATTGGAGCAGAGATCAGTGTTCACTAACACACAGCCACGCCCCCCACAGTTAGTAACATGCCCCTAGGAACACTTAACCCCTACACTGCCACCCCCTGGTTAACCCCTTCACTGCCAGTGTCATTTACACAGGAATCAGTGCATTTAAATAGCACTGATTGCTGTATAAATGAGAATGGTCCCAAAAATGTGTCAAAAATGTCCGATGTGTCCGCCATAATGTCGCAGTCACAATAAAAATTGCTGATCTCCGCCATTACTAGTAAAAAAAAAAATATGAATAAAAATGCTATAAAACTATCCCCTATTTTGTAAACGCTATAACTTTTGCGCAAACCAATCAATAATCGCTTATTGCATTTTTTTTTTACCAAAAATATGTAGAGGAATACGTATCGGCCTAAACTGAGGAAAAAAATATTTTTTTTATATATTTTTGGGGGATATTTATTATAGCAAAAAGTAAAAAATAATGTGTTTTTTTCCAAAATTGTCGCTCTTTTTTTTGTTTATAGCGCAAAAAATAAAAACCACAGGGGCGATCAAATACCACCAAAAGAAAGCTCTATTTGTGGGAAAAAAAGGACGTCAATTTTGTTTGGGAGCCACGTCGCACGACTGCGCAATTGTCAGTTAAAGCGACGCAGTGCCGAATCGCAAAAAGTTGTCTGGTCTTAAGCCAGCAAAATGGTCCGGTCTGAAAGTGGTTAATCCTGATCTGGAGCACAGACGTGGAGGTCCCATACATTGATGTTTACACCACGAGCTCTGCTGACTCATTGAGCATATGCCTATTTGAGTCCCTACACTCCGGTAAGCCTTGATACAACTGGTGGTGGTTTCACTGTTGGGTCTTAATTTCAATACTGACTGCACGTAGAATACCTTTTCCTGCTACAGAGTCTTTTTCACTGTCCATTCACGGATTGTTTTATTCACAGTTTAAATAACTTCTATATGACAACATATGGACTTACATTTTTGGTGTATTTTTCACATCACTATTCACTGTTTTGACCTTTTCTTTTTTATAGTTGGGGTTATTCCACATTATATATTTGTCTTTATATACATAAATTTGTATCAGTACGAATTTTTGAGCGCTGCACAGAATTAATTTTTTTATTTTTTCTACCTCTAATTATTACCGCTCATACAGATTGCAATTCTCCTCGTAATGCCTTCATCTTATCAGAAAGATAGAACTATCATTTACACAATTCATCCCTCTGAGGCAGCCTCTCACCGTGTTACACATTTACAATGTTGCAGTCTGATCACTGGAGTAGAAGAGACATAGAACATTTATTTTCCTGCCTGCAGCAGACTGATGACATCATCTCAGCTTAAATTGTTTGTTATCCCAACACTCCATATTCCTGATATGTGCCTGATGTATCAAGCACTTGTATGAGAAAGTATCCTGCTCTCTTAGTATTCCTTAATTTGTGTGAAATCCCTGGTGTTTCTGCCAGTCCCTTTGCTTTCCTATTTAAAAAAAAAACTGACCACACTAAACAGGGGAACACAGCTTGGTCAGTCCTCTAGCTGTGCTGGGAACTTCTCCAATGATCAGACTTTTCCTGATGCCCCCCGCACAGCCATTCACTGGGAAGATCAGCGTGCTTCTGCTTCTCCTCCCTTCAGCCCTTATGCAGTTGAGAACAGAGGGAACAGAGGTAATGTAAACACTTACAAAAACAAGGGTATTTATAATGTTTTTTTATTATCTATAAAGAAATGTTTTGCCTTTTTATTTCTATTTTAAACTGAATGAGTTTTTTTTTACAAGGTTTACAATCACTTTAAGGCAAAATCATTAGACTGGAGCTCAGTAAATGCTTTTTAAATATAAATGTAGCGCTACCCCCAGTTAAGAGAGCCGCTGGTTTGTTTTGGGTCCCTGAGTACAGCTCCACCAACCCCCGGCAATTTGGCTCTACCCGCTCTGGCACAGTTAGTAAAAGGGGTACGTCCCTATGCACATAAAACTTAGCTTATACTCTAAGTGTAATTGGTATGAACTCACAAGCAGACTGCTGAAATAAGAATAACTGGCTTTACTGTTGTCAGTAAGGAAAAGAAATAGCAACATGCGTTTAAACATATGACTTACAATACTTTAGCAGGTCCCTGCAATATGCACTTTAACGTGTACACACATATGACTCAAAATAGCAATGGGGAGACGGAGCGCCCAGTGTGGCGACCGTCTGCTATGCACCCCTGAGGTGCAATAAATCTATCTGCGCCTACCTAACGGACCAGGCCTGATCCCTAGTAATAGAGCTCAGTCCTTGTACTAGTACAGTGTTCTTCACCGGCAATGAATCTGTAGAGGTGGTGCACATGTAGCTTTAAATGGTGTCTTTGTAATCCACAAAAAGTAACATTGCTGCTCTGAGGTAAATTGCGCCTAGGCAGTTCAATAGGCATAAAACGTGTGTGTCAATGCAGGATGAGCCTTCCGGCTCTCTCACCAATCCTTGGGTACCGTCCTCAGCTCCGGTCCCTCCAATGGTGGCTCTGGTCTCTTCAATGGCGGCGTCCGGTCTCCTCAGTCACAGCCCTGAACTCCGGTCATCAGCTCCGTCCGACCGACAGTAAGGGGAAGTCTCCGCTCCGCTGCTGTGGACTCTGAGGGGTGAGAGTCTCACTCCATCGGCTGCAAGGCCCAGGCTTCAGGCCTTCAGCTCCGGTCCGCACAGGTGTCTCTGCTGGCTGCAGTCTCCGCGTCACACGCTCTGTCAGCAGAGGCAGGCCAGTCCTGTCAGGCCTCAGAAGAGGAAGTGTCCCAAGAGGAAGAGGCGGTCTCCGCTCTTCCTTTTTATAGCCTCTCCCAGCAGCCTCCCGGGCGGAAGCAAGCAGCCCGGGAGCCTGGGGGATTATGGGAAATGTAGTCTCTTCCCCTAAAAGGGGTAGAACCCCGCTACACACTCCCCCCACTTTGAATCTTTGGTCCCCAAAGACAGTGTTCAAACTACAAGCGTCCTTGGTAACAACATTTTCACATAATTTGGACAGAGGAGCCTCCCACCAATTAGCATAAGATGGGGAGCTGTCCTGTCTACAGGTCACTTCAGTGTGGGCGACCTGCTTAACTGTGCCAGAGAGTGAGCTGGGGTTGCCCTCCACTAAATGAACAGCGGAAGGGTCAGGGCTTTCAGCACTTCTCCTTGCTGTAGTAACAGAGTCCTCTGAACTTTCTCCCATCTTGGGGTAAGTTAACTTCTTGGGAGGCTTCACAACTCTGCGAGCTCTCTGTTCTCTTGGAACTTCTTCAGGAACACATTCTGGCAACATCCCTGGTTCTGGAACATCATCTTCTTGTTCTGGGTAGAGACCAGGGATATCTTCCCAGCACTCAGGCACATCACTGAATGGCACAAACTCTGTGGCTTCTGGGTTCAATGTGCTATCTTCCACATCTTCAGTAGGTGGAAGGTCTATGGCAGAATTCCCTGGAGTTGAGGAAGGCCATAGCCATTCAAGTTCTCCTCTTTCTTCCTCTGTTTGGGGGTCCTGTCCACCCCTAACTTGGGAGGTCTGGGACCTAGTGTTAGGCCTGGGGGTATCCAGAATGGAAACAGATTCAGGTACATCTCTTGCTGGAGGCATTCTGACTGCTTCAGTGAGTGGGAGCAAATGATTCCTATGCCAGGTCTTCAATGGCCCCACTCTTCCTTCTGGTTTCAATTTGTAGACAGGCAATCCTGGAAGTTTTCTACAGATGATATATGGTTCTGATCTCCATCTATCAGCAATCTTGTGTTTCCCAGGGATCCCTAGGTTGCGTAACAGTACACGGTCCCCAGGCTGTAGGTCCTGTACTCTAACTTTCAAGTCAAAGTTCCTCTTGTTTCGGGCCCCCCTCTGGTCGGAGGCCGCTTGAGCTTTCTCATAAGCTATCTTCAGACTGTGCCTCAGTCTGTCCACATATCCTTTGTGGGAGGCAGCAGAGGCATGGTCTAAAGAAATGCCGAAGGCCAAATCCACTGGCAATCTTGCTTCTCTCCCAAACATAAGCCGGTAAGGGGAGAAACCTGTCACATCACTTGTGGTGCAATTGTAGGCATGCACCAGAGCTGAAATGTGTTGACTCCAATGTTGCTTCTTCTCTGTTTCCAAAGTTCCCAACATGTTCAATAGGGTCCTGTTGAACCTTTCAGGCTGGGCATCACCTTGAGGGTGATATGGTGTGGTCCTAGTCTTCTCTACTCCCAGAGAATCTAGTAGCTTCCTGATCAGGCGACTCTCAAAGTCCCTTCCTTGGTCTGAATGGATTCTCTGTGGCAGTCCATAGTGAACAAAGTACTTCTCCAAAAGTACCTTGGCTACTGTAGAGGCCTTCTGGTCCTTGGTTGGGAAAGCCTGAGCATAACGAGTGAAATGGTCGGTTACCACCAGAACATTTCCCAATCCACTCAAATCGGGTTCAAGGCAGAGAAAATCAATGCATACCAGATCCATTGGGCCTTGACTCTGTAGGTGGCCCATTGGGGCAGCTTGATGAGGTAAAGTCTTTCTCTGAATGCATCTTGCACAGGAATGGCAATACTCCT
Source organism: Lithobates sylvaticus (assembly GCA_028564925.1). NCBI lineage: Eukaryota > Metazoa > Chordata > Amphibia > Anura > Ranidae > Lithobates > Lithobates sylvaticus. The sequence goes on from CM053031.1 coordinate 123,894,445, forward strand.
CCACTTCGGCCCTCATGCAGGGCCAATAAAACCGGTCTCTGACAAGTTGGAAGGTTCTCTCTGCTCCCAAGTGACCATGCTGGTCATGTAAGGCAATCAGCACAGTCTCTCGATGCTTCTCTGGGAGAAACAACTGCCACTTGTCTTCTGGGCCATCAGAGGGGCCCCTTCGGTAGACTACCCCCTGATGCACCTGCAACTTGTCCAACTCTCTCCTCAGTAGGCGAGCTTCTTTAGAAGGGTGAAGGCGAAGTCCCTCTGGACTCTTGTCTTCCAGGGCTTCCAGGACCAATCTCCCCATGGGATCTTCCAATTGGTCACACCTTAACTCTTTCTTGGACAGCTTCGGTAGACACTCTTCTGCTAGTTGAGTTACCCCACAGTAACACTTCGGGACTCCCACTGTGGTAACTCCTATCTCTTCAGCTCTGGATCCTCCTCTGGCTTGGAGTTCAGCTCCTTGACAAAGGGCTCGCACTCCATCTGGTGCCACTTGGGTCCAGTCTTCCCAATCACTGACCATGACATGGGATCTTCGGGACAGGGCATCTGCATCCCTATTTCCAGCCCCTGGTCTGTACTTGAGACTGAAATTGAATCCAGACAACGCCGCCAACCATCTGTGTCCAGTTGCATCCAGCTTGGCGGTGGTGAATAGATAGGTCAAGGGGTTGTTATCTGTCTTTACAGTAAACTCGGCCCCATACAGATAGTCTCTCAGTTTGTCAACAACTGCCCACTTGAGGGCTAAGAACTCCAACTTGTGGGTGGGATAGTTCTTCTCGGAGGGGGTCAGGCTCCGGCTCACATAAGCCACTGGTCGTAGCTGGTCTTCATACTCCTGGTAGAGTACTCCACCTAGGCCCGCATGGCTGGCATCAACGTGTAGCTCATATGGTCTAGTGGGATCAGCGTAGGCCAAAACTGGGGCTGTGGTGAGACTTCTCTTCAAGGTTCTGAAAGCCTCTTCACACCTTGAATTCCACTGGTCTTTGACCGACTCACTGGACCTCCTAGGCCCCATTCCATCTTCCTCTCCTTCTGTCTTCAGCAGCTCGTTGAGGGGTTTGGCAATGCGGGCAAATCCATCCACAAACCTGCGGTAGTAGGAGCAGAACCCCAAGAAAGACCGAAGTTCTGTAACTGTTGTGGGCCTTGGCCACGAAGTAACTGCCTCCAGCTTCTCAGGGTCTGTAGACACTCCTTTTTCAGACACTATGTGTCCCAGATAGTTCACAGAAGACTGATAGAACCGACACTTCTCTGGAGAAAGTTTAAGTCCCTCTTCACTGAGCCTCTTCAGTACTTTCTCCAATCTGGCTTCATGTTCTTCCAAAGTCTTTCCAAAGACAATGACATCGTCCAGATACACCAGGACTTCTATGAGGTTCATGTCTCCAACCGTCCTTTCCATTAGGCGTTGAAACGTAGCAGGAGCTCCAGATAGGCCCTGAGGCATCCTGTTGAACTCAAAGAATCCTACTGGGGTTATGAAGGCAGTCTTTTCTCTATCCTCTGGATGCATGGGGATTTGATAATACCCACTCTTGAGGTCCATCACACTGAACCACTTAGCTCCAGATAAACTCTGCAAGGCATCCTCTATCCTTGGCGTGGTGTACTGGTCAGGAATGGTCCTCCTGTTGAGAGTTCTGTAGTCAATGCAGAGCCTCAATGACCCATTCTTCTTCCTGACTACCACAATTGGGGAGGCGTAGGGGCTTCTGGACTCCCTAATCACTCCCGTCTTCTTCAATTCCGCAAGCTGCTCCCTCAGATCCTCCAGATCTGCTAGCGGGACTCGCCTCACTCTTTCTCTGAATGGCTTGTCCTCTTGCATGCGGATTCGATGGGTGGCACTCCTCGCACACCCCACATCAAACTCATCTTTGGAGAAAATCTTCTCCCATCTGGTCAGCTGGGCCTTGGCTCTCTCTTTCCAAGCTCCAGGTAGGTTTGGGTTTTCCATGGAGAGTTTCTTCCAAACATCTTCTCCTTCACCCGTCCCCTTCACTTCTGACCAGCCAACTGGGACAGCAGGACTCACCTGTCCCAGAAGCATCCTGGCAGGGATCTCCACGGCCCGCTCCGTGGGGTTCCTCACACTGACAGGGACTCTTCCTCTTGCCTTCTTCAGGTCCTTCAGTGAAATTACTTCTGGTATCACCTCCAGACCTGAGTGACCCTCCATTGGGTCTTGTTCCAACATTACAAAGGGGCCAGGCTGCTCCCAAGTAAGTTTCACCGTGGCTCTCATGCAGGTCACCTCTCCAGGCTGTAACACTGCTCCTTCTTTTCCAAGTCTCCATACCCTTCCTATCCCCTCACTTGGGGTCTTCTGCTCTAGGACCAACCGCTGGTAGGCTGCCTTCAGCATGGGATGGATCTTGGGAGCTGAAAGATTCTCTTTCTTCACCAGGGGGGTCAGAAGCCTTCTGACTAGATCCGTGTTCGTCCCTATAATCAGGGACGTCTTGCTGGTTCCTGGTGGGCGGGGACACACCACTGCTAAGGTGTCAAACACTTCAGACTTCCCAGCTACGGATGGGTCAAACGTCAATCTGATGGGTAAGTATCCATCATAGGGGAAACTCTGGGTTCCCAATCCCCTTATCTCCAACTCTTCTATCTTCTGTATTGGCAGATGACTCAGGTATCTGTCGTAGAAGTCCCTGTACAATAGGGTCACTTGTGCTCCAGTGTCTAGGAGGGCCTTCGTGTACACTCCTTCCACCTGGATGGGTACAGTAGGGGATGGACCAACTAGCTCCTCTGGGTAAGGCCTAGTTGATGCTGTCCTCTTCTTTGGACTCTTTGCTTTACCAGCACTTGATTTGCACTTGCTCCTTTCTTGAGCCTGATATGCATTGATTTTCTCCCTCTTACTGGGAGTGTGAACCCGTTGAGGGATATTGTTATCTCTCACTTTGAAGAGTTCACGCTTGGGGGTGCTGTGTCTCTCCGGAGGGGTCTTGCCCCCTTTCTCTGGAGTGCACCTTGGTTGAGGATCCCTGGGTTCCTTCCGAGGGGTTTGGTCTCCTCGCTTTCTCTTCCTGTTGTGCTTCTTGGAGCTCACTGAAGGTGATGGGCACCCGGTTGACTCCTTCACCGGGGCCCTTTGGCGTTTCCCGCCGGCTGGCGGCTTTCTGCCTTCTTCTTCTTGGGACTGGAACATACAGCTGCAATATGGCCAATTCCTCCACAATTAAAGCAGATCATCTCACCGTAGTCAGGTGGGGATGCTGGTGCTGAAACAGCTGGAAACAATTCCTTCCTGCCTGTTTCTTTCTTGGGACTGGGCGTCTCTTTCGCCACTAGGGACGTCAGTATCTCCATCATCTGGGACATCTGCAACTTCAGGGCATCTACCTCTGTGTCTCTTTCAGGGGTTAAGGCCGACCTGACCGTGGCCACTGGAAGCCTTGTAGACCCCATCACCTGCTTCTCCCGTTTCTCTTCCAACATGGCCTCTTCTTCTCTGACCATTCGGATGAGGTCAGGGTAGTCCAGGCTCTTCCCATCCTGCCGGGTGCGTAGAATTAGTGCGACAGGGTCCAGGGGTTGGGCTCCCCTCATCACCTGCTGGGCACGGGCTTCATCTACCTTCCCTGGATCTATCCCCTTCTTCAGGATAATCCTATGCAGGATCTTGTCTATGCGTCCCATGTACTCTGACAGCTTCTCCCCTGTCTTCTGGTAACAGTGTTCCAGTTGATAGGTAAGTTCTGTGACTTTTTCTGTCCCACCAAACACACCTTCCAGGATGTCTATGTAGTCCTGGGCAGTGCAATCCTTCTTACTCGTCTTCAGATTGCGTATGGCCTCTAAGGCAGGTCCTTTTAGGCTCTCAACAATCCTTTGCTTCTTTCTGCCTTCTGAGACCTCCCATTCTTCTAGGGCCTGCGTGGCACCATCTAACCACTCTTCAAATCCCTCTTCTCCCGAGGGTACAGGTGTCCTCCCTGAAAACATCCGGAGTTTCCTGTATCCCGACATTGGGTAGTCCCCGGGGTCTCTTCTGCACTGAGTCACAATCTCCCCTAGGACAGCACACAGTTCTGCACTAAGAGTAGTCTGTGTGGGTGCGGGACTTTCCGCGCCCTTCTGCTCTTCCTTCTTTGGGGATAGAATGGCTTTCATAGGAGAACCTTCTCCCTTGCGCGGCAGCGCATGCAGCAATTGGTAGGCCTGACCATTCGGTGCCTGTATGCTTTGGCTCCTGAACTGCTCTGGAATCTCTTCCTTCCATTCTATTAAGGCGTATGTGTACCCAGCATCATTTCTCATGTCCATTATCCATGACTTCTGGCATGGGGATAATGACATTATGAGCTGCTTCACTGCCTCTCTCTGCCATATCCCTGGCAGTTTAATGACTGCTGCTGCGGCTGGGTCAGCGGCCCATGTTGCGGACCACCGTCCCACTTCTATTGGGTCCATGCCGGTACCTTCTGGCGGCTTTTCCCGCTGACTCAGGATCCCGGATTACGAGCCCCCACGTGTAGCGCTACCCCCAGTTAAGAGAGCCGCTGGTTTGTTTTGGGTCCCTGAGTACAGCTCCACCAACCCCCGGCAATTTGGCTCTACCCGCTCTGGCACAGTTAGTAAAAGGGGTACGTCCCTATGCACATAAAACTTAGCTTATACTCTAAGTGTAATTGGTATGAACTCACAAGCAGACTGCTGAAATAAGAATAACTGGCTTTACTGTTGTCAGTAAGGAAAAGAAATAGCAACATGCGTTTAAACATATGACTTACAATACTTTAGCAGGTCCCTGCAATATGCACTTTAACGTGTACACACATATGACTCAAAATAGCAATGGGGAGACGGAGCGCCCAGTGTGGCGACCGTCTGCTATGCACCCCTGAGGTGCAATAAATCTATCTGCGCCTACCTAACGGACCAGGCCTGATCCCTAGTAATAGAGCTCAGTCCTTGTACTAGTACAGTGTTCTTCACCGGCAATGAATCTGTAGAGGTGGTGCACATGTAGCTTTAAATGGTGTCTTTGTAATCCACAAAAAGTAACATTGCTGCTCTGAGGTAAATTGCGCCTAGGCAGTTCAATAGGCATAAAACGTGTGTGTCAATGCAGGATGAGCCTTCCGGCTCTCTCACCAATCCTTGGGTACCGTCCTCAGCTCCGGTCCCTCCAATGGTGGCTCTGGTCTCTTCAATGGCGGCGTCCGGTCTCCTCAGTCACAGCCCTGAACTCCGGTCATCAGCTCCGTCCGACCGACAGTAAGGGGAAGTCTCCGCTCCGCTGCTGTGGACTCTGAGGGGTGAGAGTCTCACTCCATCGGCTGCAAGGCCCAGGCTTCAGGCCTTCAGCTCCGGTCCGCACAGGTGTCTCTGCTGGCTGCAGTCTCCGCTCTTCCTTTTTATAGCCTCTCCCAGCAGCCTCCCGGGCGGAAGCAAGCAGCCCGGGAGCCTGGGGGATTATGGGAAATGTAGTCTCTTCCCCTAAAAGGGGTAGAACCCCGCTACATAAAATTATGTTTGGCTTTCGGGAAGAAACAGGAAGCCAACATAAACAGAGGGAGATGACACATACACCATGCAGACTGTCACTGATTAAACTCCAGTGTTGCTATACTTAGTTGTATTTATACTTCTAAACAAACATATATAGCTATACATTACATGCGTATTACAAATTATTGTCATTTAGGTCATACTGCACATTTCTGCAGTATGCCTTGCTCATAAATTAAGATGAAAAAAAATAAAACCCAATCTTGATGTGCTGAACAGAGAAGGGGAAACTGTAAATGAATAATTTATGTCTTTATTTTTAGAAAAACTGAGAAAAGCCAACACATTTTAACTTCCAAGTTCACTGCCCATTTCATCTTATATTAACCTTTAATGAAGTCAGGGAGACACTGTAACTGCTTGTTTGTTAGAGGAATAAAATAGAAGCTCATAAGAAGTCTATGGTGCTTTGCTTTGTCCTTGCATCCCTTAAGAAAGGCATTAAGAATCTGCTGCACAGCAGACTCCCACACTGTAGAAAAAGCATTTGGTATCACAGATTCTGATATACACAGCCCAGCTGTCAGTCTCATGCTGAGTGATTCATCATTCCCTAGCTAACAAGAGGGGAAAAAAGACATCACTTAAGCACAGAAAGCAGTTCTCCTAGTGAATATTACATGGAGTGAGCATTGGTACTTGTCAAAAACAACTACTCAGAGCATTATGCGAGTATCCACTCACAACAAAATGTTAATGGCGATTGCAGAAAATTCTATAGAAAAAGCATAGTTTTATGTGCACAACAATAAACATTTACCAATCAAAATATTTATATACATGTTAAATATTGATTGTGGTTTACTACTGTATGTTAGGCTGCTTTTACACGGGCGATCCGATCAGGTCTGCTTGTCAGGTTTTCAGGCGGACCTGATCAGATCCTCCATTCTCTACTATGGAGCGTCCGCTGACACCCGCTGTCATCTGATCCGGTCATATCGGCCGAAAACAGACAGATCAGGGACCTATTCCCCATCCGTCTGGTGGATCAGATAGGATGGAAAAGGACAGGTGGTCCATTTCCATCTGATTGCCCCATAGACAAGAGCAGGCTGTGTCCGTGTCCGCTCTGCATAGCGGACCTATCATCCACTTGCTCAGTGGGGATCAGTGGAGGGACCCCCCTGCTGAACAAGTGGATCCCACTTCACGGAGGTGCCCATGTGAAAGGGGCCTTAAAACTTAAAAAATTGTATACAGTACATTCATTTCATTATAAACGGAGACAGACTGAAATGATAATGGTACTTTCATGAAATGTTCAGTTATCCTTTTTTTAGCTTACGTCCTCTGGTGTAACGTGATATTGATATTTACCTTAATAAGATGGCCATGGCCTTCACGAATCTTCAGAGACTCTGGCCAAAATTTATATTTCCTCTGGACATGCCTGTGTCATGGATCCCCATACAATTCAAAGGGCCCCCAATCCCTAAAGTCTCCTGTATTTAGATGGGCTGCACAGGAACAGCCAGTCATAAGAAGTATTTTGTTGAAGGCTATATAGATTCCTGCACTCCTCAGCTGTCTGATTCATGTAAGTATGGGGTTGGCGAGTGGGGAAGGGGGGGTTATCTTAAGTCAGGAGGGGTTGGCCAAAAATGATAACTGTAGTTTGTCTGAAAGTACAGTTATCACTTAAACCCTAAGTGCAAGCCACCAATTCCCACTGGCTCAGCAACTCCTATAGTCCGTGTAATCCATACCTATTTCCGAGTTAACACTGTTGAGCAGGACCATAAAAAAGCTAGCCCATCTTGGAGGGATCCAAATTACGGCATCCCCAGATAATAAAACAAACTAGCAGACGATGCAATTTTAGTTTTTGGTAGAATGAACTCACTAGAAGCCGTAAAAAGGCTTTGAATATCGGCTGTGGTAACATCTCTTTGTCTTGCATGGCACTTAAGAGTCCATTCACACAGGGGCAACACGACTTCTGGGGTGACTTTGGGAGGCAACTTGGACACGACTTGAGTATGAATCACAGCGCGACCTGGGGTGACTTCAACACGACTTGGGGCGACTTACAACACTAAGTTAAGTCGCCCCCAGGCCAGGCAACTTTGACCGTGACCAATGACAGAATAATCAGCTCTGGAGGGGGAACACCACGCCAAATATTAAATAAAAAAACAGCATGGGCTCCCCTCCAAGAGCATACCAGGCCCTTATGTCTGGTATGGATTTTAAGGGGAACCCCCTACGCTGAAAAAACGGCGTGGGGTCCCCCCAAAATCCATACCAGACCCTTAACCCGAGCATGCAGCCCAGCTGGTCAGGAAAGGGGGTGGGGACGAGCGAGCACCCCCCCTCCTGAACCGTACCAGGCCGCATGCCCTCAACATGGGGGTGGGTGCTTTGGGGAAGGGGGGCCGCACCTCATGTTGATGAGGACAAGGGCCTCCTTCCGACAACCCTCGCTGGTGGTTGTCGGGGTCTGCGGGCGGGGGGTTTATTGGAATCCGGGAGCCCCCAGATTCAGGCCCCCCACCCTATGTGAATGAGTATGGGGTACATCGTACCCCTACCTATTCACCTGGGGAAAAAAGTGTCAATAAAAAAAAAACACACTAGACAGGTCTTTAAAGTAATTTATTAGGCAGCTCCGGGTATCTCTTCCGACTTCAGGGGTCTCTTCCGACTCCTTCGCACTCTCCGGCCTCTTGTTCCGCTCTCCGGCCTCTTCTCCCGATCTCCGGCCTCTTCTCCCGCTCTCTGGCCTCTTCTCCCGCTCTCTGGCCTCTTCTCCCGCACTCTGGTTCTTCTCCCGCTCTCTGGTTCTTCTCCCGCTCTCTGGTTCTTCTGCCAGGCTCCTCCGCTATCTTCTTCCAGCACTTTTACTAGCGTTGGCCCGGTCTTCTCCGTCCTTCTTCCCTCTTCTTTCTTCTTCCGATGTTGACACAACGCTGTATCCCATTGTAATACCGTGTGCGAGGTGCGCAACGATTTATATAGGCATGGGGCGTGGTCACCAGGTGATGTCACACAGCGACCCCGCCCCTTATGACATCAAGTGCTGAGGCATGCTGGGGCTGTGACATCATAAGGGGCGGGGTCACCGTGTGACATCACCAATGACCGCGCCCCATGCCTATATAAGTCGTTGCGCACCTTGCACATGGCATTACAGCGGGAGAGAGCGTTGTGTCAACATCGAAAGAAGAGAAGAGGGAAGACGGATGGAGAAGACTGGGCCAACGCTAGTAAAAGAGCTGGAAGAAGATAGTGCAGGAGCCCGGCAGAAGAGCCGGAGAGCGAGAGAAGAACCAGAGACCGGGAGAAGAGGACGGAGAGACCCCTGAAGTCGGAAGAAGACCCCGGAGCTGCCTAATAAATTACTTTAAAAACCTGTCTAGTGTGTTTTATTTATTGACACTTTTTTTTCCCTCAGGTGAATGGGTAGAGGTACGATGTACCCCATACTCATTCACATAGGGTGGGGGGCCGGGATCTGGTGGCCCCCTTATTAAAGGGGACTCCCAGATTCCGATAAGCCCCCCGCCTGCAGACCCCGATAACCAACGGCCAGTGTTGTCGGAAAGAGGGTCTTGTCCTCATCAACATGGGGACAAGGTGCTTTTGGGTGGGGGGCCCCCTTCCCCAAAGCACCCACCCCCCATGTTGAGGGCATGCGGCCTGGTATGGTTAAGGAGGGGGGGCGCTCGCTCGTCCCCACCCCCTTTCCTGACCGGCCGTGCTGCGTGCTCGGATAGGGGTCTCGTATGGATTTTGGAGCTGACAAAATATATTGTGATACAAGTGACTAGGCTAGGTGTGTATGGGCCCAGGATAGCATGCTGGGGAGGTTAGTGAAGGCAAATATGCATGAAGGACAAAAAGGAACTTTAAAAACTAACAGCATTCACGAGGACAAAGGGAACATTCACAGCATATTACAATCATGGTAATTAGGGAATGATGAAAGAAATACAATACATTAGCAAACATTAAATACACAGAATGTGATGTTAAAGGAGAAAACTTACCTTAATATAGACTTTCTGCAGGATTATTCTCCTGGATCTCACGCGACAAAGGCATGTGAGAGAATTGGTCACGCTGGAGTAACCAATTCTTCGTCCATGAACTCCTCCCTGCCCTGTTCATGGACTAGGCTTGGGTCAAAGTAAGAACACCAACACCAAGCCCCTGCACAACACGAACTCTAGGATGAGTACGTACCCGCAACATGGCTTCAAAACGGTCGGCTGGTCAGAACGATCTAACAGAACGCACTGAAAATCAGAAAGGCCTGAGAAGAGCGACCTGAAAATTAGAAATGAGCGGACAAGAATGCACTGAAAAACAGAAGCGAACTATAAAAGAATGCACTGAAAAACAGAGACAAACTGACTATACGCACTGAAAAACAGATACAAACCCACAAACACAAACTGAAGAGCAGTAACGAACATAAAAGCACGAGGCTTAAAATCGTGAATCGTCTCTCACCAAACTTCTACTAACACAAGATAAACACGAGAATATCAGAAGGAGCCCAAAGGGTGGTGCACTGGCTATTGAACTTCTCTTTTATAGTGCCGTCACACTTGTACGTCAGTGCATTCTTGGCGATCGGAATTTCCGACAACATTTGTGCGACCATGTGTATGCAAGACAAGTTTGAGCCAACATCCGTCAGAAATAAATCCACGGTTTGGTTGTCGGAAATTCCAATCGTGTGTACGTGGCATTAGCTTTTCTGAAGCACATGGACATGAGAAAGCTGAGAGAGTAATATCTATATCAGTGGTCATACCCATACAGCAAGTTTGATCTCTGTCATAGAGATCCATCACATTCCGTAGGCCAATTTTATTATATGGATCTTCAAATCTCAAAACATGGATGATTTTTCTGAAGTGGAATGTATTAGACACCTTGCAATATTCAGCGATATATATCAACACAGGAGATTGTCTGAACAGATTCCATCTGATACATTGTATCACATTCATGGGCATGAACTTTGTTTTTGTATAAACAGTCACACAGATACCAATTCATTTTTGAAAGATTTATTGGACATTATTTTCACAAGCACTTTAATACCACTGTTTTGTATGCATTGGTCACTTCAATTTTAATTACTGGGTCAAGTGCCCCCCCTGGAATCAGTGATCGGATCAGCACATTCAGCACAGTGGCATCGCTATGGGGGTGCGGGCAGCCAGCGGAATGACACCATCAAGGTGCTGTCAAGCCCCCCCATTAGTGTAGTGTGACTGCGTGCTCTTTTCCATGCTCAGTCCAGCAGAGAACTCGGCAGCTCTGTGTCAGAAGAAAGGCGAGCTGCGGGCTGTCAGAGGATTCCCCTGTTTGCCCCCCCTTTTTCTTGTCTCGGAGAAGAGACGGCAGCTGTCCCCAGGTTCCCCGCCCAGCTTCCTGACCACTCCGTTCCTTCCCCATTGGCCATAACTGAGGGCCAATCAAAGGAGACTAGGAGAGGAGAGCATCACGGGACATGTAGTCCCAAAGATTGGCGGCCCCATTTTCCACAGGAAGGAGGCTACAGCACGATCAAGAGAGAGATTGAGAGACTGCAGCCTGGAAAAAAGCTGAGGGAGTGAGTGCTACAGGAGGCGTGTGCTGGGCGGAGGCCAGAGAGAGAGCCACGCTGCCCAGTGTCACCTGAGAGAGAGCCACGCTGCCCAGCACCACCAGAGAGAGAGCCGCGCTACCCAGCCCCACCAGATAGAGAGCCACGCTACCCATCGCCAGAGAGAGAGCCACGCTACCCAGCGCCAGAGAGAAAACCGCGCTTCCCCAGCGCCAGAGAGAGAGGCATGCAACCCAGCGCCACCAGAGAGAGAGCCACGCTACCCAGCGCCAGAGAGAGAGCCACACTACCCAGCGCCACCAGATAGAGAAAGACTGAGCCACTGCAAGGGTACAGACATGCTACACTACTGACTAGAATCGCCTCCGGGGAACTCAGAGTGAGCGATCATCCAGCCAGAGGGAATACTGCTGTCATTTCGCTGGGTCTGGTAAGAGGGCCTGTCGGCCATTATCCATTACTTATCCTAGGGACTGTATGACGCCTTCTGTCTCTGACCATGACAATGTGATAATGACATTGTCGAAAAGGGGCGGCGCATGGGTGACCCTAAAATGATGCCCCTCCTGAAAAAAGTTCTGCGGTCGCCCATGTATACAAGCTACAGTGGCTTGCGAAAGTATTCGGCCCCCTTGAACTTTTCAACCTTTTGCCACATTTCAGGCTTCAAACATAAAGATATAAAATTTAAATTTTTTGTGAAGAATCACCAACAAGTGGGACACAATTGTGAAGTGGAACGAAATCTATTGGATATTTTAAACTTTTTTAGCAAATAAAAAACTGAAAAGTGGTGCGTGCAAAATTATTCGGCCCCTTTACTTTCAGTGCAGCAAACTCACTCCAGAAGTTCAGCGAGGATCTCTGAATGATCCAATGTTGTCCTAAATGACTGATGGTGATAAATATAATCCACCTGTGTGTAATCAAGTCTCTGTATAAATGCACCTGCTCTGTGATAGTCTCAGGGTTCTGTTGAAAGCGCAGAGAGCATCATGAAGACCAAGGAACACACCAGGCAGGTCCGTAATACTGTTGTGGAGAAGTTTAAAGCCGGATTTGGATACCAAAAGATTTCCCAAGCTTTAAACATCCCAAGGAGCACTGTGCAAGCGATCATTTTGAAATGGAAGGAGTATCAGACCACTGCAAATCTACCAAGACCTGGCTGTCCCTCTAAACTTTCAGCTCAGACAAGGAGAAGACTGATCAGAGATGCAGCCAAGAGGCCCATGATCACTCTGGATGAACTGCAGAGAACTACAGCTGAGGTGGGAGAGTCTGTCCATAGGACAACAATCAGTCGTACACTGCACAAATCTGGCCTTTATGGAAGAGTGGCAAGAAGAAAGCCATTTCTTAAAGATATCCATAAAAAGTCTCGTCTAAAGTTTGCCACCTTTAAAGCCACCTGGGAGACACACCAAACACGTGGAAGAAGGTGCTTTGGTCCGATGAAACCAAAATCGAACTTTTTGGCCACAATGCAAAACGATATGTTTGGCGTAAAAGCAACACAGCTCATCACCCTCAACACACCATCCCCACTGTCAAACATGGTGGTGGCAGCATCATGGTTTGGGCCTGATTTTCTTCAGCAGGGACAGGGAAGATGGTTAAAATTGAGGGGAAGATGGATGCAGCCAAATACAGGACCATTCTGGATGAAAACCTGTTGGAATCTGCAAAAGACCTGAAAGTGGGACGGAGATTTATCTTCCAACAAGACATACAGCAAAATCTACAAAGGAATGGTTCACAAATAAACGTATCCAGGTGTTAGAATGGCCAAGTCAAAGTCCAGACCTGAATCCAATCGAGAATCTGTGGAAAGAGTTGAAAACTGCTGTTCACAAACGCTCTCCATCCAACCTCACTGAGCTCGAGCTGTTTTGCAAGGAAGAATAGGCAAGAATTTCAGTCTCTCGATGTGCAAAACTGATATAGACATACCCCAATTGACTTGCAGCTGTAATCGCAGCAAAAGGTGGCTCTACAAAGTATTAACGCAAGGGGGCCGAATAATTTTGCACGCCCCACTTTTTATTTTTTTATTAGTTAAAAAGTTTCAAAAATCCAAAAGATTTCGTTCCACTTCACAATTGTGTCCCACTTGTTGGTGATTCTTCACAAAAAATTCTGTGTACAGACCACCTCCGAGTAGCCATATTGCATTGCATTTTACAGAAAATGACAGAGCTGCAGATAGAAAAGGTAATTTTTAATAACATTTGATTACAATATGACTGTTAATGGCAATTTTGTTCCCATTGATGTGGAGTTACCCTTTAAATACTCCTGTTGCTTGCACTCTGTGAGTTATGTATTCATAAACCAGGCACTCTTTGCTTAACACACCCCTGACTCTGTGCATTACCGACTCCCACACTATATCCACTATATTGCATGTTACATACTTCTGACCAAAGCTTTCATTGTCTCAACAGCTGCTAAGCAGTTCCTGATTCTTTTGATAAAGTTCCTCTTTAAGGTAGACTCAGTTAAAGTGTTAGCTCTCATTTCAGTGTATACAAAAGCATATGTAATGGAAACATTTAATTTTTTAATGATTGTGCTGAGTTGTACACATGTCTGTAAGATTCTGGCTTGTGACACAGAATCTAAAGTATATTTTCTGAGTACAGGACTGTGGCATTTGCCTGCCATGCTTACAGCGAGTAGGCTTGTTTTTTTTTTTTTTTAACCATGCCCTTTAAATACTCTCCCACTGTTTCTGCCATTTGGCTTCAACTTTGGATTTCCCACAGCACATATAGCGAGCCCCATTTTTCCTCTCCTTGCTGTTCCGAAGGGGGCCCTGGGTCTTTTGCACTCCTAGTAATGCCGCTGACTTTCAAACACCATACCTTCCAACTTTTTGAGATGGGAAAGAGGGACACGTATTAGCAAAAGTATGTAGGCATAGGACACACCCCCTGTCACTCCCCCTTTAAAGGAGAATTATACAAAACAAAAGATTAGTTAACCACCTCAATACTGGGCACTTTCCCTCTCTTCCTGCTCAGGCCAATTTTCAGCGCTGTCACATTTTGAATGATAATTACTCAGTCATGCAACACTGTACCCAAATGAAATTGTAATCATATTTTTCACACAAATAGAGCTTTCTTTTGGTGGTATTTAATCACCACTGGGTTTTATAAAATTTTGCACTACAAATGAAAAAAGTTTTTCTTAGTTTCTGTTTTGCAAATAAGTAATTTTTCTTCATAAATTTTGACCAAAACTTATGCTGCTACATTTCTTTGGTAAAAAATAACCCAAATCAGTGTATATTATTTGGTCTGAAAGTTAAAGCATCTACAAGCTATGGTATTATTCATTGAAAATTGATCACACCTTATCACACCTGATGTACTGACCGCCTTTCTCATTTCTTGAGGCCCTTACATGCCAAGACAATACAAATATCCCCCAACTGACCCCTTTTTGGAAAGTAGACTGTCCAAGGTTTTTAGTAAAAAGCATGACATTTTTTTTGAAGTTGTAATTTTTTCCCACAATTCTTTGGAAAATTAAGAAATTAAATAATTTATTATTTATTTTTACAAAAATGTCATATTAACAGGTTATTTCTCACACACGGCATAGGCATACTTGCAACTGCACCCCAAAACACATTCTGCTACTTGTCCTGAGTATAGCGACAAGATGGTGTGAGACCTTTTCACAGTCTAGCTACATAGAGAGGTCCAACATCCAAGGAGTACCTTCAGGCATTATTTTCCACAGGAAGGAGGCTACAGCACGATCAAGAGAGAGATTGAGAGACTGCAGCCTGGAAAAAAGCTGAGGGAGTGAGTGCTACAGGAGGCGTGTGCTGGGCGGAGGCCAGAGAGAGAGCCACGCTGCCCAGTGTCACCTGAGAGAGAGCCACGCTGCCCAGCACCACCAGAGAGAGAGCCGCGCTACCCAGCGCCACCAGAGAGAGAGCCACGCTACCCAGCGCCAGAGAGAGAGCCACGCTACCCAGCGCCAGAGAGAAAAACGCGCTTCCCCAGCGCCAGAGAGAGAGGCATGCAACCCAGCGCCACCAGAGAGAGAGCCACGCTACCCAGCGCCAGAGAGAGAGCCACACTACCCAGCGCCACCAGATAGAGAAAGATTGAGCCACTGCAAGGGTACAGACATGCTACACTACTGACTAGAATCGCCTCCGGGGAACTCAGAGTGAGCGATCATCCAGCCAGAGGGAATACTGCTGTCATTTCGCTGGGTCTGGTAAGAGGGCCTGTCGGCCATTATCCATTACTTATCCTAGGGACTGTATGACGCCTTCTGTCTCTGACCATGACAATGTGATAATGACATTGTCGAAAAGGGGCGGCGCATGGGTGACCCTAAAATGATGCCCCTCCTGAAAAAAGTTCTGCGGTCGCCCATGTATACAAGCTACAGTGGCTTGCGAAAGTATTCGGCCCCCTTGAACTTTTCAACCTTTTGCCACATTTCAGGCTTCAAACATAAAGATATAAAATTTTAATTTTTTGTGAAGAATCACCAACAAGTGGGACACAATTGTGAAGTGGAATGAAATCTATTGGATATTTTAAACTTTTTTAGCAAATAAAAAACTGAAAAGTGGTGCGTGCAAAATTATTCGGCCCCTTTACTTTCAGTGCAGCAAACTCACTCCAGAAGTTCAGCGAGGATCTCTGAATGATCCAATGTTGTCCTAAATGACTGATGGTGATAAATATAATCCACCTGTGTGTAATCAAGTCTCTGTATAAATGCACCTGCTCTGTGATAGTCTCAGGGTTCTGTTGAAAGCGCAGAGAGCATCATGAAGACCAAGGAACACACCAGGCAGGTCCGTAATACTGTTGTGGAGAAGTTTTAAAGCCGGATTTGGATACCAAAAGATTTCCCAAGCTTTAAACATCCCAAGGAGCACTGTGCAAGCGATCATTTTGAAATGGAAGGAGTATCAGACCACTGCAAATCTACCAAGACCTGGCTGTCCCTCTAAACTTTCAGCTCAGACAAGGAGAAGACTGATCAGAGATGCAGCCAAGAGGCCCATGATCACTCTGGATGAACTGCAGAGAACTACAGCTGAGGTGGGAGAGTCTGTCCATAGGACAACAATCAGTCGTACACTGCACAAATCTGGCCTTTATGGAAGAGTGGCAAGAAGAAAGCCATTTCTTAAAGATATCCATAAAAAGTCTCGTCTAAAGTTTGCCACCTTTAAAGCCACCTGGGAGACACACCAAACACGTGGAAGAAGGTGCTCTGGTCCGATGAAACCAAAATCGAACTTTTTGGCCACAATGCAAAACGATATGTTTGGCGTAAAAGCAACACAGCTCATCACCCTCAACACACCATCCCACTGTCAAACATGGTGGTGGCAGCATCATGGTTTGGGCCTGATTTTCTTCAGCAGGGACAGGGAAGATGGTTAAAATTGAGGGGAAGATGGATGCAGCCAAATACAGGACCATTCTGGATGAAAACCTGTTGGAATCTGCAAAAGACCTGAAAGTGGGACGGAGATTTATCTTCCAACAAGACAATGATCCCAAACATACAGCAAAATCTACAAAGGAATGGTTCACAAATAAACGTATCCAGGTGTTAGAATGGCCAAGTCAAAGTCCAGACCTGAATCCAATCGAGAATCTGTGGAAAGAGTTGAAAACTGCTGTTCACAAACGCTCTCCATCCAACCTCACTGAGCTCGAGCTGTTTTGCAAGGAAGAATAGGCAAGAATTTCAGTCTCTCGATGTGCAAAACTGATATAGACATACCCCAATTGACTTGCAGCTGTAATCGCAGCAAAAGGTGGCTCTACAAAGTATTAACGCAAGGGGGCCGAATAATTTTGCACGCCCCACTTTTTATTTTTTTATTAGTTAAAAAGTTTCAAAAATCCAAAAGATTTCGTTCCACTTCACAATTGTGTCCCACTTGGTGATTCTTCACAAAAAATTCTGTGTACAGACCACCTCCGAGTAGCCATATTGCATTGCATTTTACAGAAAATGACAGAGCTGCAGATAGAAAAGGTAATTTTTAATAACATTTGATTACAATATGACTGTTAATGGCAATTTTGTTCCCATTGATGTGGAGTTACCCTTTAAATACTCCTGTTGCTTGCACTCTGTGAGTTATGTATTCATAAACCAGGCACTCTATGCTTAACACACCCCTGACTCTGTGCATTACCGACTCCCACACTATATCCACTATATTGCATGTTACATACTTCTGACCAAAGCTTTCATTGTCTCAACAGCTGCTAAGCAGTTCCTGATTCTTTTGATAAAGTTCCTCTTTAAGGTAGACTCAGTTAAAGTGTTAGCTCTCATTTCAGTGTATACAAAAGCATATGTAATGGAAACATTTAATTTTTTAATGATTGTGCTGAGTTGTATACATGTCTGTAAGATTCTGGCTTGTGACACAGAATCTAAAGTATATTTTCTGAGTACAGGACTGTGGCATTTGCCTGCCATGCTTACAGCGAGTAGGCTTGTTTTTTTTTTTTTAACCATGCCCTTTAAATACTCTTCCACTGTTTCTGCCATTTGGCTTCAACTTTGGATTTCCCACAGCACATACAGCGAGCCCCATTTTTCCTCTCCTTGCTGTTCCGAAGGGGGCCCTGGGTCTTTTGCACTCCTAGTAATGCCGCTGACTTTCAAACACCATACCTTCCAACTTTTTGAGATGGGAAAGAGGGACACGTATTAGCAAAAGTATGTAGGCATAGGACACACCCCCTGCCACTCCCCCTTTAAAGGAGAATTATACAAAACAAAAGATTAGTTAACCACCTCAATACTGGGCACTTTCCCTCTCTTCCTGCTCAGGCCAATTTTCAGCGCTGTCACATTTTGAATGATAATTACTCAGTCATGCAACACTGTACCCAAATGAAATTGTAATCATATTTTTCACACAAATAGAGCTTTCTTTTGGTGGTATTTAATCACCACTGGGTTTTATAAAATTTTGCACTACAAATGAAAAAAGTTTTTCTTAGTTTCTGTTTTGCAAATAAGTAATTTTTCTTCATAAATTTTGACCAAAACTTATGCTGCTACATTTCTTTGGTAAAAATAACCCAAATCAGTGTATATTATTTGGTCTGAAAGTTAAAGCATCTACAAGCTATGGTATTATTCATTGAAAATTGATCACACCTTATCACACCTGATGTACTGACCGCCTTTCTCATTTCTTGAGGCCCTTACATGCCAAGACAATACAAATATCCCCCAACTGACCCCTTTTTGGAAAGTAGACTGTCCAAGGTTTTTAGTAAAAAGCATGACATTTTTTTTGAAGTTGTAATTTTTTCCCACAATTCTTTGGAAAATTAAGAAATTAAATAATTTATTATTTATTTTTACAAAAATGTCATATTAACAGGTTATTTCTCACACACGGCATAGGCATACTTGCAACTGCACCCCAAAACACATTCTGCTACTTGTCCTGAGTATAGCGACAAGATGGTGTGAGACCTTTTCACAGTCTAGCTACATAGAGAGGTCCAACATCCAAGGAGTACCTTCAGGCATTATCCACTTTAAGACCAGGTCTTCTTCCGATACGTTTTGTTTAAAATCTGTATTTTTCCTAGAAAATTACCTAGAACCCCCAAACATTATATATTTGTGTAGCAGAGGCCATGGAGAATAAAATGGTGGGTTTTGCAAATTTTTATATCGCACAGTATTTGCACAGCAGTTTTTCAAACGTAATTTTACACACTAACGCATAAATACATTTTAATAAATTACAATGCACACAGAGACAATATGCCATCCAAATTTTTGGTAAAAAAATAAAAAATATGGTTTGCGCCGGGTAAATAGATACCAAATATATCACACTTTAAAATTGAGCACGTTTGTGAAATGGCGGAAACCTTCAGTATTTAAAAATCTTAACCACTTCAGCCCCGGACCAATTGGCAGCCAAAGGACCAGGCCCCTTTTTGCGATTCGGCACTGCGTCGCTTTAACTGACTATTGCGCGGTCGTGCGACGTGGCTCCAAAACAAAATTGGCTTCCTTTTTTTCCCACAAATAGAGCTTTCTTTTGGTGTTATTTGATCGCCCCTGCGGTTTTTATTTTTTGCGCTATAAACAAAAATAGAGCGACAATTTTGAAAACAATGCAATATTTTTTGCTTTTTGCTATAATAAATATCCCAAAAAAATATATAAAAAAACATTTTTTTTCCTCAGTTTCGGCCGATACGTATTCTTCTACATATTTTTGGTAAAAAAAATCACAATTAGCGATTATTGATTGGTTTGCGCAAAAGTTATAGCGTTTACAAACAGGGGCGTAACTAGAAATCATAGGGCCCCATAGCAAAATGTTGTATGGGCCCCCGCCCCCTGCAAATAGCCCCCCCCCAAAAAAAAATGAACTAATGCCACCGAACAACAGATTTTCACACTCATGGGGCACAGTACCCAGGCAACAGCTTATATTAATTTTGAACAACAAAGTATGCAGTATACTGTATGCAGCCCCTGAAGGACACACATTGCTGATCTCCATGCCTTCTAACCAATTTATGTTCCGTTATATAAAATGAAATAGTTCAACTCACCATAATGCAGAATCAGTGGGAGCCCTGAGCGTGTGCCACTTGCCACCATCGCCGGCCACCAGATGCAGATTGTCAATTGTCACACGTTGCAGAATGTCACCTGCCACACATAATGGATTGTCACTTGCCATATCACCTGCCACACATTACTGATGGTCACTTGCCACGTCCCGGGTTGTCACTTGCCACACATTACAAATTGTCACTTGCCATGTCACGGATTTTCACTTGCCACGTCACCTGCCACACATTACGGATTGTCACTTGCCATGTCCTGGGTTGTCACTTGCCACGTCACCTGCCACACATTATGGATTGTCACTTGCCACGTCCTGGATCGTCACTTGCCACACATTACGGATTGTCACTTGCCACATCACCTGCCACACGTTGCGGATTGTCCACTTGCCACGTTGCCTGCCACCAGATGCAGATTGTCACTTGTCACATGTTGCGGAATGTCACCTGCCACATGTTGCGGATTGTCCACTTACCACATCACGGATTGTCACTTGCCACGTCACCTGCCACACATTATGGATTGTCACTTGCCACGTCCCGGGTTGTCACTTGCCCCGTCACCTGCCACATTACAGATTGTCATGTCACGGATTGTCACTTGCCACGTCGCCTGCCACACATTACGGGTTGTCACTTGCCACGTCGCCTGCCACACAGTACGGGTTGTCACTTGCCACGTCACCTGCCACACATTACGGGTTGTCACTTGCCACGTCGCCTGCCACACATTACGGGTTGTCACTTGCCACTTCGCCTGCCACACATTACGGGTTGTCACTTGCCACTTCGCCTACTACACATTAGGGGTTGTCACTTGCCACGTTGCCTGCCACACATTAGGGGTTGTCACCTGCCACACATTACGGGTTGTCACTTGCCACGTCGCCTGCCCCACATTACGGGTTGTCACTTGCCATGTCGCCTGCCACACATTACGGGTTGTCACTTGCCACGTCGCTTTCCACACATTAGGGGTTGTCACTTGCCACGTCGCCTGCCACACATTAGGGGTTGTCACTTGCCACGTCACCTACCACACATTAGGGGTTGTCACTTGCCACGTTGCCTGCCACACATTAGGGGATGTCACTTGCCACGTCACCTGCCACACATTACGGGTTGTCACTTGCCACGTCGCCTGCCCCACATTACGGGTTGTCACTTGCCACGTCGCCTGCCACACATTACGGGTTGTCACTTGCCACGTCTCCTGCCACACATTACGGGTTGTCACTTGCCACGTCGCCTGCCACACATTACGGGTTGTCACTTGCCACACATTACGGGTTGTCACTTGCCACGTCGCCTGCCACACATTATGGGTTGTCACTTGCCACGTCGCCTGCCACACATTACGGGTTGTCACTTGCCACGTCGCCTGCCACACATTACGGGTTGTCACTTGCCACGTCGCCTGCCACACATTATGGGTTGTCACTTGCCACGTCGCCTGCCACACATTATGGGTTGTCACCTGCCACACCGTTACGGATTGTCACTTGCAGCAGGTTAGCAGTCAGGCAGCAGAGAGATAATGTCATCTCTCTGCTTCCCGGCTGACTGCACAGTGAAGGGGGAACTTCACTGCAGGGATGCAGGGCGGGCACCAGGCGGTGAGAGATGATGTCATCTCTCTGCTCCCCCCGCCCCAGATCCCTGATTGGCCAGACCGCTCACGTCCACGGACCTGCCCGCTCTCACCCGCGGGCCCGCGGAGCCACCCGCGGGCCCCCGGAGCCACCCGCAGACCCGCCTGAGCCACCCGCGGGCCCGCGGAGCCACCCGCGGTGCCGCCCGCGGACCCCCGGAGCCACCCGCGGACCCGCCTGAGCCACCCGCGGGCCCGCGGAGCCACCCGCGGTGCCGCCCGCGGACCCCCGGAGCCACCCGCGGACCCGCCTGAGCCACCCGCGGGCCCGCGGAGCCACCCGCAGCGCCTGTCCTCAAGGGCCCCACTGGGCTGCGGGCCCCATAGCGGCTGCATGTGCCGCTATGGCGGTAGTTCCGCCACTGACCATTGTCATTTATACAGTCAATGCTATTTAAATGAATTCCTGTATAAATGACAGTTAACCACTAGGGGGAGGGGAGGGGTTATGGGCTGTGTGACGTGTGTGTGTGTTTTTTTACATTAGGGGGCGGGGCTGACGTCTGATGTCATTGATCGGCTTTTCCGATGACCGGAACAGCCAATCAATGACAGGCAGAGTAGGAAGCACGGGGAGAGGTTTGTTTACACATACCTCTCCCCGTTCTTCAGCTCCATGACCCGATCGTGGGACACCAGCGGCGATCGTGTCTGCTGGTCCCGCGGCCAGGGTCACGGAGCTCCCGACCGGGTCGCGAGCGCGCCGCTGGCGGCGTGCGCGCGACCCACGGGCAGGCAATTAAAGGGCCACGTACAGGTACGTGATTTTGCCTGCCCGTGCCATTCTGCCACAGTATATCTGCGTGAGGCGGTCGGGAAGCGGTTAATAGGTGATGCTTTATAAGCCTTTATTCATTGGTGCTAGAATTATTGCTGTCGCTCTGATTTTCAAAGCGATACCTCACATGTGTGGTAAGATCGCCGTTTATGCATGTGTATGGGACCAACATGTGCGTTTGCCTTTGCATGTGAGCACGGGGGACAGGGGCGCTTTAAATTTCGTATTTATTTATTGGTGGGACACTGGCTCACTGACAGATGTTTTTGTGCACTTGTACACTTTGACAGATGTTGATCGTCCACTGGCAGACACTGACAGATGTTGATGTTGTAATGGAACACTATTGCAGATGTTTTTGTACACTGGTACAGATGTTCATGGGACACTGTGACATATGTTTTGTGCACTGGTACAGATGTCCATGGGGACACTTGGACAGATGTTCATGGGACAGGGACAGTAGTGACAGTGGTGCTTGGTGTACTGTGTGGGGATGACTGCAGTTAGTGTGATCTGTGACAGCTCTCTGTGTAAAATCTTTCCCAATACTGATTTCCTAATCTCACTGACTGACACAGAGACATGTGTTTCTGTTTACACTGTGCAGGCTGTGATTGGACATGGCCAATCACAGTGCCCATATCTCAAACTGTGTTTTGCTGTGTCGGAAGATCACAGCCATCACAGGTGCAGTCACGGTACGTCAACTTGGAATGACAAAGCTCCCACGCTAAGTACAATGGGTGGGTAGGAAGTGGTTAAACCCACAAGTGCTTTTTTTACCACTACTATTCTATTATATTGGCGTTTGAAATTTACAAATGCAATAATTTAGAAATTGGATGAAAGGCTTAGCACTGGGAAACACTTTTTGAAAGCTATATAATAATAATAACTTTATAGATCAGACCAAAATGAGGGACAAATAAGGAGGAAAGGGGGACAGAGGGACTTTGTTTCAAATCAGGGACAGTCCCTCGAAATCAGGGACAGTTGGAAGCTATGCCAAATACATACTGTAAGTCAGCAAAGCATTTGTCTAGTCTAGGAATCCAGTGATGGAATCAGATTAGGTTCCTAAATACTGATAATATCCAGCTCTAATCCTGAGCAAAATGATTTGTAACAAACCTGTTCATGTCCATTACTTACACCATTGATTAAATGTCCACCATGCTGCATTCCATGTGATGGAAAGGAAGGCAGGTCTTACTGTAGATATTTTTTAAATGATAAACGATATGCTTATCTTCTAACATGTAAATAGAAGATTGAGGTTAGAGTAACAGAAAGTATTGTGATGTATTGATACCATGCTGGAAATGTCACATTGCTGATTTAGCGAGGAATATTGGTTCCAAAATGCCTACAGTTACAAACTGATAACACTGCAGCTTGCCTGGTGTTCCTAAAAGAAGAATTGGAGAATTTATCTATTTCCTTTAGTGTTGGAGCACATCATCTTGATTTAACAGCTTTCCATCTTCCTCTAATGATTTCCATTCCATGACTGCCTCAGGAATTTATAGTCTTTGTCATTTTGTGCATTTTCATTAAATAGAATACATGTTATGTTATGCCATTCGCTATACTTATTTCTAACAATACAGTAAGACAACAGTCATGCATACTTTATAGTAATATGTTTCAAACTGAGCCAATCGAGAGACTAGGAAATATTTGCCTAGATTTGATGCTGTCCTATGGATTTACCTCTCTCAACCAGTACTAGGCTGGGAGTATAAAGCAGCTGCGGCATGAAAATTGCAGCAGCCTAGAATCGTTCAAAATGTTCATTCATCACCAAGCACAGTGAGAAAATAATGTTTATGTACTGTAACCACTGCCAATGCAATACTACTGTGCAGAATGGATATAATCTGCCTAAAATATTGCCTTTTTTTGTTGATGCCCTGCAGGAGCCAGAATCAAAAGGAAGCGTTCAATGCATGTTGCTTTCATCTGCTAAGGACTTCTCTAATGCAACATTCAAAACTGGTTTCCTGCGCCAAATGACTATACACACACACGCACTTAGAAAATAATTTGTTCTTACACACTCCCTATCCTAGGGTGTTAACGATGCTCAGATGTTACCCTATGACACTAAGTGAGGAAATTACACAATTTCCAAGTTAAAATAAAGGGAAAAAAGTGTGAAAAGAGAACATTCATGTAGCCACCATATCTAAGGACCAGTAAACTGAAATACTATCAAGCATTCATACCCCTTGAAATTTCCCAAATTTTGTCATGTTACAACCAAAAACGTAAATGTATTTTATTGGGATTTTATGTGATATACCAACACAAAGTGGCACATACAGGTGAAGTGGAAGGAAAATTATAAATGTTTTTTTAAAACAATCCACAAATGATGCTAAGACAAAAAGGGACTGAGACGTGGGCGTAGCTGACACTGTCCCACAAAGTTTTATCTGAAGTGGAAAAAAAATAAAAAAAATAAAAGTTTTTTTCAAATTTTTTTACAAATAAATATCTGAAAAGTATGGCTTGCATTTGTATTCAGTCCCCTTTACTCGGATACCCCTAACTGAAATCTTGTGAAACCAATTGCCATCAGAAGTCACCTAATTAGTAAATCGAGTCCACCTGTGGGTAATTTAAGCTAAGTATAAATACAGAAGCCCTCAGAGGTTTGTTAGAGAACCTTAGTGAACAAAAAGCATCATAAAGGCCAAGGGACACACCAGACAGGCCAGTGGTAAAGATGTGGAGAAGTTTAACACAGGGTTAGGTTTTAAAAAAATATCCCAAGCTTTGAACATTTCATGGAGTACTGTTCAATCCATCATCTGAAAATGGAAAGAGTATGGCACAACTGCAAACCTACCAAAACATGGCCGTCCACCTAAACTGACAGGCCAGGCAAGGAGAGCATTCGTCAAAGAAGTAGCCAAGAGGCCCATGGTAACTCTGGAGGAGCTGCAGAGATCCACGGCTCAGGTGGGAGAATCTGTGCACTCCACAAATCTGGCCTTTATAGAAGAGTGGCAAGAAGAAGCCCCTTTGTTGAAAGAAAGCCATAAGAAGTCATGTTTGCAGTTTGTGAGAAGCCATGTGGGGGGACACAGCAAACATGTGGAAGAAGGTGCTCTGGTCAGATGAGACCAACATTTTACTTTTTGGCCTAAAAGCAAAATGCTGTGTGGTGAAAAACAATCACTTCACATCACACTGAACACACCATCCCCACCATGAAACATGGTGGAGGCAGCATCATGTTATGGGGATGATTTTCTTCCGCAGGGACAGGGAAGCTGGTCAGAGTTGATGGGAAGATGGATGGAGCCAAATGCAGGGCAATCTTATGCCGCGTACACACGGCCAGACTTTCCGACGTAAAATGTGCGATTGGAGCTTGTTGTCGGAAATTCCGACCGTGTGTAGGCTCCATCGGATAGTTTCCATCGGAATTTCCGTCGCACAAAATTTGAGCATGTAAAAACCAGCATGTAACAATAAAAAGTGATCACTAATAAAAATTGTCAGGCAATGGGGAGCTGACAATTTTTATTTGTGATCACTTTTTATTGTTACATGCTGGTTTTTCGAAATAAAATACCTTTTTGACCTACACTATGTGGAAGCCATTTCTTTCTCCACATATCATCTGGAAGAAAGTGGCTCCACTATCCGGTTGAATCCATCACCAAGATCCAGTCTTGGATGTCTGTCTGATTGAAGATCCCTTTGAGGTCGCCTTTGGTGTTTTTGGATTTCGTTCCGGAGGCATTCCACCACCCTGAGGTCTACATATTTGCCATTTGTGGCATTCTGCTCGTTTGAGTCCATGTCACCGACATTGGAGTCCATCTGTTCCGGTAAGGGCATACACATTCTCCATTGTTGTTGATGATATACCATCTTTGATGTCTCTTCACTGAACAGTGTTTCATCTTCATTCCCACTCCTGCGTTTTTCCCATTACTTGGTGTCGGACATTTTTTATATACATTTTTTACATATGTTGGACACTATTTTAGATTTTACATTTCACTTACCACTGGATTTACTTTTCCAGCTGACCTACAGCCTGCTACCAGCAGCTGTCTTAGCTTCCCGCTGTTGCCAGCACCAGCCTGCCCCAGTCTGGTGCCTACCAGCTGCCTACCAGCTTGCCTGCTACTGGTGCCTTCTGACGGCTTCACCTGCTCAGTGTGGACAAATGCCCTGCTGCTATTAAGAATTACAGGCACTCATGTACTCCTGCGCCTACTGTTTACACTACCAGGGGCCCCGAGTCAGAGGTGTAAAAGAGACTTTCCTCATCATATCAGGATCTGCTGCCATGTACGTGATATAGACTTTGCACTCATTTTCCCCAGAGCTTAGTGAATGAGTTAAGGCTCTGTTGATTTCCCTCATCCAATCATATGCAAGCAAAAAAATATTTATTTTCCTTGCACCTGATTGTGTATTCTTCGGTAAAGTGAAGCTTTATCAAATTTACATTTACTAAGAAAAAGAGTGCAACTGTCCCTGATTTCGAGGGACTCCCCCTGATTTGGAACAATGTCCCTCTTTCCTGCTCATTTTTCCCTCATTTTGGTCTGAGTTATATAGTTGTATATAAAAATGCAAGTATCTTTCAAAAAGTGGTTCTCAGTGCTAAACCTTTCATCAAATTTCTAAATTGATGCATTTGTAAATTTTACAAGCTAGTATTAATGAATAGTAATGGTAAAAAAAAACTGTGGGTTTAACAAATCTTTTTTTTTGTATAATTCTACTTTAAGAGGGCGTGGCAGGGGGTGTGTCCTATGCCTATATACATTTGCTAATAGGTGTCCCTTATTCCCATGTCCAAAAGTTGGGAGGTATGCAACTGCACTTGGAAAGTGTACAGTCTAGTTGCCTTTAGTAAATCAACCTCATACTTACAGCAGTTTTCTGTACCTCCTTCTACTCAGAAATTCAATTTTTTTCTGAAAGGAAAAGCTCCAACTCTTCCAGGTAGTGTTAGCGCTTTCTTACTTTCTACTGCCGCCCACACACTGCTATTGGCCCATCATTATAATGTGTCATCTCACTGGCCAATAGGAATGTGTAGGAAGCAGCAGTGGCCTGGCGAGCTTCAGAACAGCCTTCAATTCGGGAGCAGCAGGGGGACTTAAAGCTGCTATAAAGCTATATGAAGGCACCTATGGATGATGCCACTTCTTACGTCAGCATTTTTTTTGTTTTCTTAAAGTGCACTGTATGTTTTGATTTTGCATATTTGTAGAATGAGAAAATTATGCAACTAAATTAATTATGAAAGCTTAAAATGATGTAGCACATTTGGTTATTTATAATCATAACAACATGGGTCTTATGCCCCGTACACACGAGCGGAATTTCCGCCGGACAAATCTTGGATGGTCACACAAAAGTTCTCTGAACATGCAACCGTCAAGAACGCGGTGACGTACAACACTAAAGCCCCATACACACGGTCGGACTTTTTCATGGATTTTGTCCGATCGGACAAGGTTGTTGAAAAATCAGACCGTGTGTATGCACCATCGGACAGTGTTCGTCGGTTTGTCCGACGGACAAAGTCTTATCTCCTGCTGGAAAGATTTGCCGTCAACACGGTCCGATCACACCAAATCCGAGCGTGTGTACGCTTGTCCGACGGACAAAGTGCTACGCATGCTCAGAAGAAATTCTGTGACGGAAGCGCTCGGTCAGGTAAAACTACCTTTCCTAATCGACACAGCACATTCGTCACGCTGCAATGTTAAAATGTCTTTAATGCAGCGCATTCTCTTTTTCTTTACAATGCAACAAGAATGACATGTTTTAGCTGCTCCTATTCACCCGCACTTCTCACAAACTTACTTCTTTATTACTTTGCAGCATTTATACACTACATGTTTATTTTGACTGTGAACGGAAAAGAATCTTTGTTATTTTTTTACCATGATTTGTCTTTTTTTTTTTTTTTTGGGGAATACATATTGGAATGTTTTTTTTTTTTTTTTTTTTGAGGGGGGTTGTGTGTCTCAAATTACCAAAAACACATTATTAACATTTGTATTTCTTGCTTACATTTACTAGGAGGTTGTTTGTTGTTGGTGCCCCTTGTTAATTCTACTTTAGGATTAGTGAAATGTACCTGCCTAGTCAAAGAAAAACTGTCATTGTAGAAAAGTAAAACACAATAGTCAATGATTATTTCAAATCAAAAAAAACCTTTATTTAGGTCACACCAACAAACCAAAGAGGAACGCAGCCATGGTGAAACTTGGGGAATTTGCAAAGTCTTGGCCCCCCACCGCAACCATCATTGTTCAAGCGTAGAAAATTGGGGGCCTGAGGAGTACGTATATTAAGGGGAGTGCAATCTGGTCGTGAAGTCCAAAGTATCCGGAACTGCAGCAGATGCCATCTAGGTCCCCAGGCTCTGGTACTACAAGAGGCTCCATCTTCTCTCAGACCAGACTGATTGCAGGTCGTCACTCTCAGGTCTTCCTTCCACGCTTCCTTGCACGCTGTGGCTGTCGTGCTGGTGGGGTGGCAGAAGGAGGAGGAGGAGGAGGCGGAGCATGGTAGCTATGGCAAACATGTGTGACTGGGGTCATCTCCCCAGCCCTACCCTTATTTAGGACATGGAGGATGAGCCCCTCACACATGTTGCGTTGCCTCACCTCCATACCCATCATTTTTGTGACAACCACCGAGCCAAAGGTCTCCTCGTCGGCGGGTGTGGCATGTAGGGAGTCTGAAGCCTCTCTGATCATGCGGAGCGCTGACTGTGCCACATAACCCCCCCTTCTCGCCCTTTTGTACGGAAGGCGGAGGGGAGGGGTTTGGGTGTTAGTCAGGCTCCGCGGCCTAGCCCCCTCTTGGCTGCCACTACCCAGCTGGTGGCTGCCACTAACCCCTGCCTCCTCCTGACTGCCACCTTCCACAGCCACCTCCTGGCTGAGGTCTTCCTGTGTATGAAAAAGGGACATAGTTTCAGTTATTTGTTCATCAAACACACACAATTCTCATCTTGTGACTGTTGCAAAATGTTTACAAATAGAAAACCATACAATTCTCAGCCCTGCAGTTTAGATTCTGGCCCCAAATGTCTCCAACACTACTGTCAGTTGATATGTCAAACACGTTAGGAACTAAGCAATTGGGGATCCTGAATTAAGTGAACATCATTCATTATTCCCAGAAATGGTAACAAAACTACTATACCTGGAACAAGCTGGGCTCCTCCACCTCTTCCATACTGGAAGGCCCAGGTTGCTCCTCGGAAGCCTCAACAGGGGTGGGCTGCGCGCAAGGAAGCGTGGAAGGAGGAGTCGAGGTTGGCTCCGTGACATCAGTCTGGTCTTTCAGAAAATGGAGACTCTGATAGTACCAGAGCTTGGGCACATAGACCTCATCTGCTGAAGTTGCAGTTTCCTCAGACTTCACGACCTTCTTCCGCTCCCTGATATACGCACTCCTCAGGCTGCCAATTTTCTTTCTTAGATCATCAACAGTTGCCGTGGGGAACCTTGGCTTGACAAATTCCACAAGTTCCTCCAGGGCTGCGTGCCTCTTTGGTTTGTTGGTGTAATGTGGGTGGTTACCCTGCCATAAAACGGGAAATTCCCTGAATTTGGCAATGAAGAGGGGGAGAAAACTCATGTCGTTGAATCCCTGCATAATCTCTGCAAGACACAACACCACACAAAACCCTCTCAATTATGTCAGGCTAAACTCTCCTAATCTTCTCCATAAAGAAGCCTCAAGTTCAAATCAGTCTAGGCTAGTTATGTACCAACGTCAAATTGTACCTTCGTTTGTAGCGATCGTCTCGTGTGAGTTTTCTCTCCCCTCGTCTCCCAGATCGTGGCTACGACACAGGCGTGTGACGTTTTATATACAGTGCGCATGCGTCAAACTCCGCCCGCCCCTGACGATCTTTCTCGTCTATTCCCCACCCCTTCTCTTTACGGCGCAGTGGGGAGAGCACATGGCGTGGACACAGCAGGTGCGCCCCAAATATCCCACCAACGAGGAGGAGGACGAGGAAAGTCCGGAGGCAGAAACGTCCCGATCCCGGAGCCTGAAATTCAAGGCCTCCAATATGTCATTTGGAGAAATGTTGGAGATGGTGGACATATTAAAGAGGAGCGACTATGATGGGAAGTATGGGCCTTACCTCAACCCCAATGTCCGCAAGGCCAAGATCATGTCTAAAGTTGTGAGGAGGCTGTACAATCAGTTTGGGGTACAACGATCCAAGGAGCAACTGAGGAAACGCTGGTCAGACCTGAAACTGAGGGAGGCCGATCAGTACAGAAAGATCAAGCGAATTCTTCAAAAAAGTAAGTAGTTGTGTTTTGTGTTTGATTTCTTGCTTGCATACTGCTCCATTGTGGTTTGATTTTTACAAAGTTGTACATTCCAAAATGGCCACTTTCAGGTTCGTCTGTGCATTCGATCGTACTCAGCCTCGATCTTTCTGCCACTGTCATGGTCGTGTGTGTGTGTCCATTCGATCGTACGCAACCTCGATCGTTCGGCCACTTATAATACGATGTTTGGTGTTTTTTTTGGGGGAAAGGAAGTTTGTTCTCACTAGAAATGTCATCAAGAATGTAAAGCCAATTTATTCAATGTAAAGGAGAGGTCACCCAGTAGCTGTTTACCCATCTGGACTCTAGAGCACTAGTGCTGGGACACCCAAACCCCCTTTTTATTAGGCTTTTCCACACATGTGCTCCAGTGGATACTAGAGGGGTGTCTCCATCACACAAACTTCTACCAAAAAGCTAGTCAGTTTAGCACCTTTACAAAGTGACTACATTCATGTAGTTGGCATTTGTAACTGGCCAAACTAAAATAGTGTCCGTCACTTTCAACCAATGTTTGTCATTTCCTATTTCTGCCCTCAATAGATTGTGTTGCTAAATCTTCCTTTTGTACATTCTCATAGGGGAGCGAAAACTTGGGCCGTCTGAGGAAACCCCCAAACCAACACCTCCCAAAAAAGGGGAAAGAGCAGAAGCAGAGGAGGAGGAGGAGGAAGGAGAGATCATCGAACTTGGAGAAATTGTCACCACAACAGGTGAGTGTGGGAGAACACAGCTACTGGTAAGCTAATCCATGTATGGCTGCCTCATTTCCAACACCCCATTTTTGTTTGTTTGTGGTTTTTAGGTGACGTGGATGTTGTGGAAGAAAAATCGCACTTTACCACAGAGAGTGCCCACGTACTCATCGGAGAGATAATGGTCTGCAATAGAGATCTAGATTACATAAAGCAAAACATCAATGATGTTCAACAAAAATTGAAGAACATCATTGATGTTTTAGGAAAAATATGAAAACGCACCAAGTAATTAACACACATTTGTGCCAGCTTCTGAACACATTTGCAACTTAAAAACTGTGTGAAATTTGGAACATGCACACATTGTGTCCACATGTACTAGCTCCCATCATGGTGGATGAATGCCAACGTTTTTTTTTGGGGGTGCAAACACTTTACGAACTACGAAAGTGGTTGTGGTGAAGGGGTTGCACCCCCAAAAAACGTCCATTCATCCCCATGATGGAAAATGGCACTTTTGAAGCTTCTAGGCATGTGTTTTACCATCTAATGACCATTTTCAGTCCCAAATTGTGTGCATGTTCGAAATTTCCACTTTTCGGGGGTGACCCCCCCATGTGATGAAGGCAAGATCAAACACACTTTGAACATATAGTCATGTCTGATCTTGTCTTCACTTTACAAAGTTGAACTTTCCTAGTTCATAGGTTCTGGTTAGCTCCATGCCTGGTTTTACCAATTGCGGAATGTTTGTAAACAATGTTGTAAATAACCAAGATGTTGTCAGTTTTGGCGTGAAGATTGTAAACGCACTTGTGAATGTTTTCCAAGTAAACTTTTTTATTTTTCTAAATGTGTGGCTTCCTTATTTAAAAAAAACAATGCATTATGTATGTAAAATGTAAAGGATATGGGGGGGCAATGGGTGTTATTTACTAAAGGCAAATCCACTTTGCACTGCAATTTCCTTTCCCAGGGAACTTTTTCAATGCACTTGTAGAGCATAGCGGATTTGACTTATGTAAATGACACCCACAGTGCTTTGTACGAAAACACGGAGCACAGCATTTTTGAGAATACACACACATGTCAGACCTGGTGATGAAAAGGAGTATTTTGTCTGTCAGTTATGCAGGACAAACCTTCTCTAGACCAAAGATTAGGTAGCAAACACACAACATGAGAATAATCTTTTTGGGAAGAAGAGACTGTTACCTCCTTTAGCCCAGAAAGTGCATTCCCACTGTCGAAGGCAAAGGGAAAAAATGTCAAAGTTAAATAAGCTAAAAAGAAGACTAAAATGACAAGAAATCAGAGGTTGGTTAAAATATCAGATTTATTAAAAAATGCCTCTCACACATCGTCAGGCAGAGCAATGGCCCCCCTACCCACAAAGTACGCCATATATTGCTCGCGGACCACGCGGGCATTTAGAGGGGGCAAGCCTGGACGTGCCACTTGAAGGGCTGTGAGGTCCGCATTTGGAGGGCCCTCCACATCTGGGCCAACGGGCACCACATAGTTCCTGTTATGTCTTTTGAGGAAGTTGTGCAATATGCAACAGGCAAGAACTATGTGGTTCAGTTTGTATTCCGCCAAGTTAAATGCCGTCAGGAACAGGCGGAAGCGGCTGGCCAGGATGCCAAAAGTGTTCTCCACCACTCTTCTGGCTCTGGACAGCCTGTAGTTGAAGACCCTCTGGTCCGGGGTGAGGGTCCTCATCGGGAACGGCCTCATCACATGGGGAGTCAACGCAAACGCTTCATCTGCGACAAAGACGAAGGGGAGTCCTTCGGCATTCTCCTCTGGAGGTGGCAAGCACAGACTGCCACTTTGGAGACGCCAGTAGAACTCCGTGTGCGTAATGGCACCACCATCCGAGATCCGGCCGTTCATCCCCACGTCCACATACATAAACTCGTATGTTGCCGACACCACCGCCAACATCACTACACTATTAAACCCTTTATACAGTGGTGTGAAAAAGTGTTTGCCCCCTTCCTCATTTCCTGTTCCTTTGCATGTTTGTCACACTTAAGTGTTTCGGAACATCAAACCAATTTAAACAATAGTCAAGGACAACACAAGTAAACACAAAATGCAATTTGTAAATGAAGGTGTTTATTATTAAAGGTGAAAAAAAATCCAAACCATCATGGCCCTGTGTGAAAAAGTGATTGCCCCCCTTGTTAAAACATACTATAACTGTGGTTGTCCACACCTGAGTTCAATTTCTCTAGCCACACCCAGGCCTGATTATTGCCACACCTGTTCACAATCAAGGCATCACTTAAATAGGAGCTGCTTGACACAGTAAGGTCCACCAGAAGATCCTTAAAAGCTACACATCATGCCGAGACCCAAAGAAATTCAGGAACAATTGAGAAAGAAAGTAATTGAGATCTATCAGTCTGGAAAGGGTTATAAAGCCATTTCCAAAGCTTTGGGAATCCAGCGAACCACAGTGAGAGCCATTATCCACAAATGGCGAAGACATGGAACAGTGGTGAACCTTCCCAGGAGTGGCCGGCCGCCCAAAATTAACCCAAGAGCGCAGCGACGACTCATCCAAGAGGTCACAAAAGACCCCACAACAACGTCCAAGGAACTGCAGGCCTCACTTGCCTCAGTTAAGGTCAGCGTTCATGCCTCCACCATCAGGAAAAGACTGGGCAAAAATGGCCTGCATGGCAGAGTTCCAAGGAGAAAACCACTGCTGAGCAAAAAGAACATCAAAGCTCGTCTCAATTTCTCCACAACACATCTTGATGATCCCCAAGACTTTTGGGACAACGTTCTGTGGACCGATGAGACAAAAGTGGAACTCTTTGGAAGGTGTGTGTCCAAGTATATCTGGCGTAGAAGGAACACTGCATTTCAGAAAAAAAACATTATACCAACAGTAAAATATGGTGGTGGTAGTGTGATGGTCTGGGGCTGTTTTGCTGCTTCAGGACCTGGAAGACTTGCCGTGATAAAAGGAACTATGAATTCTGCTGTCTACCAAGAGATCCTGAAGGAGAATGTCCGACCATCTGTTCGTGTACTCAAGCTGAAACGAACTTGGGTTCTGCAGCAGGACAATGATCCTAAACACACCAGCAAGTCCACCACCGAATGGCTGAAGAAAAACAAAATGAAGACTTTGGAGTGGCCTAGCTAAAGTCCTGACCTGAATCCTATTGAGATGTTGTGGTATGACCTTAAAAAAGGCCGTTCATGCTCGAAAACCCTCTAATGTAACTGAATTAGGACAATTCTGCAAAGATGAGTGGGCCAAAATTCCTCCAGGACGCTGTAAAAGCCTCATTGCACGTTATCGCAAACGCTTGGTTGCAGTTGTTGCTGCTAAGGGTGGCCCAACCAGTTATTAGGTTTAGGGGGCAATCACTTTTTCACACAGGGCCATGATGGTTTGGATTTTTTTTCACCTTTAATAATAAACACCTTCATTTACAAATTGCATTTTGTGTTTACTTGTGTTGTCCTTGACTATTGTTTAAATTGGTTTGATGTTCCGAAACACTTAAGTGTGACAAACATGCAAAGGAACAGGAAATGAGGAAGGGGGCAAACACTTTTTCACACCACTGTAATTATAATAGTAGGACCCCGAGTTGGGCGGTGGGACGATGCGGACGTGTTTCCCATCAATTGCCCCTCCGCAGTTAGGAAAGTCCCAACGGCTGGCAAAGTGGGAGGCCACAGTCTGCCATTCCTGTGGCGTGGAAGGGAACTGTGGAGTGAAACAAGCAAAAAAAATTAGTCACTTTGCACTTAAACATTGCAAGCAGATTAGACAATCAACATCTTGGAACAAGAGCATTGTATAAAATTTGAGGCTGGAAAGTATTTGCACAGAAAAGTAGAGGCTCCCCTTCACAGATGACTCACCCCCCATCAATCCCCCCACTTCTGATGGGCCATTGGCAATAACTTGGGTTTTGGGGGGGGGGGGGACAGGTAACCCTCTGCACTTCATTGATTGGCAAATGGCTCAATAATGTGTGCTAGTTTGGCCAGACCCTCTGTACTTAACACTATTGGCAGCCCCCAGGAAAGATAAAATAACATTTCAACCCCCCCCCCCCCCCCCCCCCCCAAAAAAAGGCAGGCACATTGTGACATTCTGAAATTACCAAGAAAGCTAATAGGAGGGAAAGAAGACAAAAAATTAGGAAATGGAATGTATGGAGGCAGCCCCTTGCACTACATGCTTTGCTGAATTCATCCCTAAAGATGCCCACTATAAAGAGGTAGGTATATAGTGTGTATGGACCTTGGGAAAGCCAGCAGATAAAGGATTGGTACCATCTGACAGAGCAGTTGGGGGAGGGGGTTCCTAATGAGTTTGCCACCCCCCCCCCCCCCCCACCAAAAAAAAAAATTTTCTAAAGGGGCTCTACATGAAGTAAACCACACAGCAAACATTTGTGCATATTTTAGGGGGTGTTTGGGGGCAAACAATACTATGCAGCAGACAAAAGACATTGATTAAGTGACTAGGCCATAGGTGTCTATTGGGGCAGAAGAGCATGCTGGTGAGGTAAGTGAAGGGAAAAATGCATGAAGGAGAAAAGGGGCACAGCATATTAGAACATATTGCAATCATGGTAATTAGGGAAGGAGGTCAAAAATACAAGACATTAGCAAACAGAGCATACATAGAAGGGAATAGTCAAGTAGAAATGTTACCTTAATATAGTCCTCCTGCAGGACCTGGATGATGGCAGAACAGGTCTCTGGAATAATGAGTCCCAGGGCCTGGGGAGAGATACCTGAAGAGAACTTCAAATCCTGAAGACTTCTCCCTGTCGCCAAGTACCTCAACGTGGCAACAAGCCTCTGCTCCGGAGTAATGGCTTGTCTCATGCAGGTATCCTGCCGGCTGATAAAGGGGGTCAGCAAAGCCAAAAGACGGTGAAAATCGGGGTCCGTCATCCTGAGAAAGTTCCTGAAATCATCAGGATTATTCTCCCGGATCTCACGAAGCAAAGGCATGTGCGAGAACTGGTCACGCTGAAGCAACCAATTCTTGGTCCACATACTCCTCGTCACTCTGTTCATGGACGGGTCTTGGGTCAAAGCTAAAAGCCCGACACCAATTCCGCGTACAGCACGAACTCGGCGACGAGTACGCACGGGAAACATCGCTCACAAGGTCACAAAAGGTCGGCTGGTCAGAACGGACAAACAGAAAGCACCGATAAACAGCAAGGCCTGAAAGAACGAACTGAATACCAGCAACGAGCAGACAATAAGCAGTGCAAATCAAAGCGTCCTATATCAAGATATAGGCCGCAATGACCAACAAATGCGAAACTGACTACACGCACTAATAAACAGATACGCACGACAAGCACAAACTGAAGAGCAGTAACGATCTGAGTCAGAAAACTGAGAAGCGCGAATCTTAAGTCACCAAACTTCCACTAACTCTCGATAAACACGGGATCAGCAGAAGGAGCCCAACGGGTGCCTGACGTGGTGCTGAACTTCCCTTTTGTAATCTCGTGGACGACGACTTACGTCACGACGTTCTTCCGGACCGGATATTCCGACAACGTAGTCCGACCGTGTGTACGCAACACCAACATCGGACAAAGTACGACGGACAAAATCCGACCGACCTGGTCCGCGGATTGTCCGAGCGTGTGTATGGGGCTTTAGACTAGCCGAGAAAATTAAGTTCAATGCTTCCGAGCATGCGTCGAATTGTTTCCAAGCATGCGTAGGAATTTTGCGCATCAGAATTGCTACAGACGATCGGAATTTCCGATCGGAACTTTTTCTGTCGGAAAAATAGAGAACCTGCTCTCAATCTTTTGCTGGCAGAAATTCCACCAGCAAAAGTCCGATGGAGCATACACACGGTCGGAATTTCCGACAAAAAGCTCACATCGGACTTTTGCTGGCAGAATTTTTCGATCGTGTGTACGGGGCATAAGAGTCTGAAGAAAATAAAACATTTTGATAATTGGAACTCATTCATTCATTTAATTCAACTATATCGTACATTGAATTATTCTGTGAAGACTGTCAATATGATAGCTAAAAAGTGGATTTAAGGGATTAATAGGCTTGTATACATCTGTGATACTTTACAGAATTTATCCCAACATTTTTTTAAATTTTATATTTAAAGGTGTGCAACAGATAACAAGAAAATGGTGACTTCATACAGCTGTCAAATGCACATTCGGAATAAGTGCAAGGCAGTTAGCATAGGTATCCAAGACATAATGTCAGGGAAAAATTCTAATGCTGCGTACACACGATCGGACTATACTTAGTCCCGCGGACAGTCCGCCGGACATTCCAGCGGAGGTCCGCCGGACTTTCCGAACGAGCGGACTTGCCCACACACGCCCCCCACACACGCCCACACACATCGGACTTTTGAAATGAACGGACTTGCCCACACACGGAGTAAAGTCCGTTCATTTTGAACGTGACTCCAGGTAGACGGGACTAGCGAAGAAAGTCAATCGGCGAGATTGACACCTTGCTAGCCCTGTTGCCTGGTATGGATCTAAAGGGGAACCCCTACGCCGAAAAAAACGTCCATAGCAGACCCTTATCCGAGCAAGCAGCACGGCCGGTCAGGAAAGGGGGTGGGGACGAGCGAGCGCCCCCCCTCCTGAGCCGTACCAGGCCGCGTGCCCTCAACATGGGGGGGGGTGCTTTGGGGAAGGGGGGCCCTGTGCTGCCGCCGCCTTGTTCTTCTTCTTTCTTCTTCTTCTTTTCTTCTTCCGATGTTGCCACAACGCTCTCTCCACCTGTAATGGCCGGGACGTGTTGCGCGGTGACTTATATAGGGACAAAGGGCGGGGTCATCGGCTGATGTCACAGTCCCAGCATCCCCCGGGACTACATTACATTAATTATTTATGTTCATTACTATATTTTATTTCTAAAGAGCATTTCCCAAGGAATAATAACAGTTTATTAGCCTTTTTTCCACAATATATGTTTAAACGAAAATGATATGTGTGTTTATGGGATCGTCGTTAGCTATCATATCTGGCAAGACTTTTGAACTCACCAATTTCCTTAGCAAATGTTAAGGTTTATTATTGTAAGTCACTTAACTTTTTTTTCTGCCAATAAATAGTAATTTGTTATGGAAATGTTATGTAGTTTGGGAATTACCAGACCATTACTCAACTGATAATATCGTTAAGACTTTATTTATT
This sequence comes from Lithobates sylvaticus, assembly GCA_028564925.1. NCBI lineage: Eukaryota > Metazoa > Chordata > Amphibia > Anura > Ranidae > Lithobates > Lithobates sylvaticus. The sequence goes on from CM053031.1 coordinate 123,932,853, forward strand.
ATGGTCTGTTGGCTAATATAATCTGACAACATGTTCTACGCAGTAATATGTAGGGAGGAAATAAAAACTATTGACTGTTAGAAACTAGAAAATAACACAATGTTAGACCCATGTTACATAGTTACATAGTTACATAGTTAGTTAGGTTGAAAAAAGACACAAGTCCATCCAGTTCAACCACAAATTAAAAAAAAAAAAATATATAAATATATATATATATATATATATATATATATATATATATATATATATATATATACACACACATACATATACATATATATATATATACATATCATACAATCCCATATACCCCATTCTATACCCACAGTTGATCCAGAGGAAGGCAAAAAAAACCCCAGCAGAGCATTCTCCAATTTGCTAAAGCAGGGGAAAAAAATTCCTTCCTGATCCCCCGAGAGGCAATCGGATTTTCCCTGGATCAACTTTACCTATAAATGTCAGTACCCAGTTATATTATGTACATTTAGGAAAGTATCCAGGCCTTTCTTAAAGCAATCTACTGAGCTGGCTAGAACCACCTCTGCAGGGAGTCTATTCCACATTTTCACAGCTCTTACTGTGAAGAAACCTTTCCTTATTTGGAGATGAAATCTCTTCTCCTCTAGACGTAAAGAGTGCCCCCTTGTCCTCTTTGTTGACCGTAAAGTGAATAACTCAACACCAAGTTCACTATATGGACCCCTTATATATTTATACATGTTGATCATATCCCCCCTTAATCTCCTCTTATCAAGGGTGAATAAATTCAGTTCCTCTAATCTTTCCTCATAGCTGAGCTCCTCCATGCCTCTTATCAGTTTGGTTGCCCTTCTCTGCACTTTCTCCAGTTCCCCAATATCCTTTTTGAGAACTGGTGCCCAAAACTGAACTGCATATTCCAGATGAGGTCTTACTAATGATTTGAACAGGGGCAAAATGATATCTCTCTCTCTGGAGTCCATACCTCTCTTAATACAAGAAAGGACTTTGCTCGCTTTGGAAACCGCAGCTTGGCATTGCATGCTATTATTGAGTTTATGATCTACCAAAACCCCCAGATCCTTCTCCACTACGGATTCCCCCAGTTGTACTCCCCCTAGCATGTATGATGCATGCATATTCTTAGCCCCCAAGTGCATAACTTTACATTTATCAACATTAAACCTCATCTGCCACATAGTCGCCCAATTTGACAGAGCATTGAGGTCGGCTTGTAAATTGGAGACCTCCTGTAAGGACGTTATTCCACTGCATAGCTTGGTGTCATCTGCAAAGACAGAAATGTTACTTTTGATCCCAGACCCAATATCATTTATAAAGATATTAAAAAGTAAGGGTCCCAGCACTGAACCTTGGGGTACACCACTGATAACCTTAGCCCATTCAGAGTAAGAATCATTAACCACGACTCTCTGAATTCTGTCTTTTAGCCAGTTTTCTATCCATTTACAAACCGATATTTCCAAACCTGTAGACCTTACCTTACACATGAGCCGTGTGTGGGGAACTGTATCGAACGCTTTTGCAAAATCCAAGTATACCACGTCCACAGCCACGCCTCTGTCCAAGGTTTTACTTACCACCTCATAAAAAGAAATGAGGTTTGTCTGACAACTTCTGTCTTTCATGAACCCATGCTGTCTGTTGCTTAAAATATTTTTTTCCTGCAAGAACTCGTCTATGTGGTCTTTTAATAATCTCTCCAGTATCTTCCCAACTATAGAAGTTAAACTAACAGGTCTATAGTTACTTGGTAAAGACTTTGTTCCCTTTTTAAATATAGGCACCACGTTCGCCCTGCGCCAATCCATGTTGTTATGATTATAAATAACCAAATGTGTTCACCTTTCTTAAAGTGTATGAAAAACCAAAGCTATTGCTGGTGCTCCCTCAGTGTTTTGCTAAGGCTATTTTAGTGATTTTTGTATAGCATAAAAATATGAAATAATACATTATGAAATAATACATTTTAGTTACTGTGTATTTTTTCAAAGCTGGGCTTCCTCTATTCATATGCTATTTAACTACCGGTAATTTGCCTGGTTTCATGGAAACTAGTGGAAAAGGAAGTGATGTTGGCAGGAAGTAGTGGGAGAAAAAAAAGAACTCCAGCACAGCCATGTGTTCAACGCAAAGTAGGCCGTTTTGGAGGATTCCGAGAACAAGGAGCAGTTTGGAAGGGGTCCTGGATAGAAGGAAGATGACTCCATATGACCAAAGAAATTCTATGCAAGGAAGGATCTTCATCTGCATGTATATATTTTAGTCTAGATTCACATCTATGCGGTTGTGGTTGATGCATTTTTCAGGCATGTTTTGCGGTGCGTTTTGCATTTTTAAACCTGTGTTTTCGATGTGTTTTTGCATGCAGTTTTCATGCATTTTGCGTTTTTTCCCCCTTCAAAAAACACTGTATATAGCTGGTTGCTAAGGCGCGGTCCAGGAAGCTGGCCGCTGCGTCCTTAACAACCAATGAGTCATCAGCTGTCAGCGAGGTTCCCTGCTGGCACCTGAATGTAAAATAAATAATTTTGGGTGTGGTATGGATTTGAAGGGGAACCCTACACCAAAACCAAAAAAAACTAAATAGTATGGGGCCCCCCCTCAAATCCATACCAGACCCTTATCCGAGCATGCAGCCCGGCAAGTCATACCAGGCTGCTCCGCCCCCCTACCCAAAGCACCTTGTTCCCATGTGGATAGGGACAAGGGCCTCTTCCCACAACCCTGGGCTGTAGTTGTAGAGGTCTGCAGGTGGGGGGGGGGGTTATCAGAATCAGATCCTGCCCCCCCCCCTATGTGAATGAGTAGGGGTACATTGTAGGGGCAAAATTATGGATCATAGGAATCCATGTGTTCTGTTCAGGGCCGGACTGGGAATAAAATTCAGCCCTGGAAAAAATTTCATACCAGCCCCACAGCATTATTATACCAGCGCAACAGCATAACGTCATTATTTTCTGGTTCAAGAAAGGGAAAACCATACATTTTAAAGCACATTTAAAGAGTGTATTATATATAGAAAAGACAGATATGAAATCACATAGGGATATATATATATAAGCAAATTCCAGTTAAAAGTTCCAGTGGTCAATCATTAAGAGGGACCCCAGGAACTCAGAACGTGGGGGTGGGGGGGGGGACCACATTCCGCTGAAAGAATACACTAAGGTAAGGGGGGGGGTTACTGATATAAGGGGGAAACCCTTTATATCAGTGCCCCCTTACATTATTGTACTCTCTCCCCCCTTACATCAGTGACCCCCCTTCAGACTGGCCTGGCGGTGCTGTCACTGACCTCCTCTCAGGTGCACCAAGCAGGGCTCAGTCAGACGGCTCCATCTTGGTGGCTCTGGTTTTATCCTATAGTCTCCTCCTATAGGATATAGCCAGCTTATCCACAGTTCCCACACGTCTGACTTCTCCCATGACCCCCATCCTGGCGGCGCTCCCACTCTTGACTCCTCTTCAGACTCCCTCAGAGACTGCAGACATGATACAGGAGATGGTCAGAGACTGCAGACATGATACAAGAGCTCAATGCATCCTCACCAGTGCCCATCAAATGCAGCCTCGCCAGTGCCCATCAAATGCCCATCAAATGCAGCCTCACTGTGCCCATCAAATGCAGCCTCACTGTGCCCATCAAATGCAGCCTCACTAGTGCCCATCAAATGCAGCCTCACTGTGCCCATCAAATGCAGCCTCACTGTGCCCATCAAATGCAGCCTCACTGTGCCCATCAAATGCAGCCTCACTGTGCCCATCAAATGAAGCCTCACTGTGCTCATCAAATGCAGCTTTACTCTGCCCGTGAATGCGGCCTCACTGTGCCCACCATTGCGGCCTCACTGTGCCCATCATTGTGGCCTCACTGTGCCCATCATTGCGGCCTCACCGTGCCCACCATTGCGGCCTCACCGTGCCCACCATTGCAGCCTCACCGTGCCCATCAATGCGGCCTCACTGTGCCCATCAAATGCAGCTTTACTGTGCCGTGAAAGCAGTCTCACTGTGCCCATGATAGCAGCCTTACTGTGCCCATGAATGCAGCCTCACTGTGCCCATCATTGCAGCTCCTCCTGTGCCCCATGTCCCAGTCTGCAGTCCCTGTCTGTGGGAAGGTGTGTTGTTGATGCTCGGTACAGTACCTTGCATGCCAGCAGGATATCCATGATGGCCAGCAGCAGGCAGGGGCTGTTCTCGTTTTGGATGGGGACAGTTCTCCTTCCAGAGGATCTGTTTGCTGTGAGATGGAGTGGTCCCGGGCCACCTGCACCTTCAGCCGTCCTCACTTTCCGGCCCCAGTCAGCCTGTCCCCTGGTCCTGGGGAAGTGGAGAGCACTGGGTGGGAGCTGGAGAGAAGGGGGAGCAGAGAGTACTGGCGGGGTTGGAGAGCACATGGGTGGGTGCAAAGAGCAGGGGGGAGTGGAGATCACAGGGGTGGGGAGTGCAGAGCATTGGGGGGGGGGCAAAAATAACAGGGGTGGAGAGCACGGGAGGCTGAGAGCACTGGGGGGGGGGGGGTAAGAGTGTGGGGTGGCGAAGAGCACTGGACGGGAGCTTGAGAGCACTGGGGGGGGGGGCAGAAAAACAGGGCTGGAGAGCACTGGGGGGTACAAAGAGCAGGGGGTGAGTGGAGAGCACCCATGGGGGCCAGAAAGTACAGGGGTGTAAAGCACGGGGGACTGGAGAGCACTGGTGGGGTTGGAGAGCACATGGGTGGGGGCAAAATGCAGGGGGGAGTGGAGAGTGCTGGGGGGAGCTTGTGAGAGCACTGGTGGGGGAGACAAAAAGAACAGGGGTGGAGAGCACGGGGGTGGAGAGCACGGGGGCTGGAGAGCACTGTGGGGGTAGAGAGCACTGGGGTGGGGGCTGGAGAGCACTGTGGGGGGTGGGGAGCACGGTGGGGGCTGGAAAGCACTGTGGGGGGTGGAGAGCACTGGGGTGGGGGCTGGAGAGCACTGTGGGGGGTGGGGAGCACGGTGGGAGCTGGAGAGCACTGGGGTGGGGGAGCAGAGAGTATTGGCGGGGTTGGAGAGCACATGGGTGGGTGCAAAGAGCAGGGGGGAGTGGAGATTACAGGGGTGGGGAGTGCAGAGCACTGGGGGGGGCAAAAATAACAGGGGTGGAGAGCACGGGAGGCTGAGAGCACTGTGGGGGGGGGGGGGGGGTAAGAGTGTGGGGTGGCGAAGAGCACTGGGGGAGCTTGAGAGCACTGGGGGGGGCAGAAAAACAGGGCTGGAGAGCACTGGGGGGTACAAAGGGGAGTGGAGAGCACCCATGGGGGCCAGAAAGTACAGGGGTGGAAAGCACGGGGGACTGGAGAGCACTGATGGGGTTGGAGAGCACATGGGTGGGGGCAAAATGCAGGGGGAATGGAGAGTGCTGGGGGGAGCTTGTGAGAGCACTGGTGGGGAGACAAAAAGAACAGGGGTGGAGAGCACGGGGTGGAGAGCACGGGGGCTGGAGAGCACTGTGGGGGGTAGAGAGCACTGGGGTGGGGGGTGGGGGATGGAGAGCACTGTGGGGGGTGGGGAGCACGGTGGGGGCTGGAGAGCACTGTGGGGGGTGGGGAGCATGGTGGGAGCTGGAGAGCACTGTGGGGGGTGGAGAGCACTGGGGTGGGGGCTGGAGAGCACTGTGGGGGGTGGAGAGCACTGTGGGGGGGAGCACGGGGGCTGGAGAGTACTGTGGGGGGGTGGGGAGCACTGGGGGGGTGGAGAGCACTGTGGGGGGAGCACGGGGGGCTGGAGAGTACTGTGGGGGGTGGGGAGCACTGCGAGGGGCTGGAGAGTACTGTGGGGGGTGGGGAGCACTGCGGGGGGTGGAGAGCACTGTGGGGGGGCTAGAGAAGGATGGGGAGAGCAGGGGGGGGCGAAAGAACAGGGGTTGAGGGAACTGTGGGGGTTGGGGGCTGGCGAGTCTGGTGGGGGAGAAGAGCACTGGGGGGGGGGGAGCACAAGGAGAAGGGGGGGGGGCAGTAAAAGAAGTCGGATAGGGGTATCAGCAGGGGGCGGCATATAGAGGAAATGAGCTTTCTATATTCCTCCATGCAGCTGCTGAATGCTTGATTCTCCTCCTCTCCCTCCTCCAAGCATTCAGCGGCTGCATGGAGGAATATAGAAAGCCAATTTCCTCTATATGCGGCCCCCCTGCTGATCCCCCTATTCAGGCACACAGGGCGGCTGTACTCACAGCCTCACAGGCATCTCTCCTGTGTTTCACGGAGCTGGCCGGGTCTGTGTTCGGCGGCCGCTCCGTAACACGGTCCCGCCCCCCTAGACCGGCTGTGTGATAGGTGGATTCTATCTACTATCACATGAGCCGGTCTAGGGGGGCGGGACCGTGTTACGGAGCGGCCGCCGAACACAGATCCGGCCAGCTCCGTGTTCACAGGAGCATAACAGGGGAGCAGTGCAGCCGCAAAGCGGCCCCAGGGCAGGCAGCCTACCGAGAAATATCCCGGTATCACGGTAGGCCAGTCCGGCCCTGGTTCTGTTTCATTATGACATAACTGCTAGACCAAGTCTGTACTGACCATTTGGTCACGTGCTGAAGTAGCAGAATCCCCAGGTAGCTTATCTTTTCAATAAGATACAAAAGTTGAATCGAAGGTATATATATATATTTTTCAGAAAACTGTAGTACAAGAGATGTTTTTTCCAGCCTTTTGAAGTGTAAGAATAGAATGACTATGCTAAGCTTGTCTCTGTAGTAAAAAGTGAAACAAGAATCAAAAGGGAGAGGGAACAGAGCAACATGTCAAATACAATAAACAAGACAAAAGACAAGCTGCTGTGGCAGCACACTTTCTGCCTGGTATGGGTAGATACCATTATACTGATGTGCAGTTACATGTGAAGTTTGAGCTGTCAACTGTATCAGCTTGGGTCTTGATTGACAAATTTGTAGCTAAATCGCAGATTAGGTCAAGATTCTGATGAAAGAATTTATAAATAAAGTCTTTAAAACGCTCACTGGGATTCTCTAGGTGTAAGACCCCTATTGTTTTGCAGTTAGCAGGTGTAATTTCATTGATGGCTGGACAAGCCAGAGTTTGCAGCTGGTCCTCTGTCACTGTGTCATCAACTTTGCAGTATTTATTAAAAAAGATTATATATAAATGTGAAAAAACTTTTCCTGCTATCCCTGTGTATAAACCACCCATTACTCAATTCTATATATTATAAGAAGCAGCTAGCACCACTATGCATCCAACCACTTGTACAAAATGCAATAAATATATATAGTCACAAAAAAATGCAGCGCTCTCCTTCAATAAAGTACACTGAAATGATAGTGCATAAATAAATATCTAAATACGGTGTAAAAATCATCTATATATAATAAATACGTGAGTCCATCTTTTCTTTTAAATATATATACAGTTCATAAATAAATGATTCCATGTCCGTGAAAAAAAGTGCAGTTCCATACACCAAAAGCTCTTCAGTAATTGCCTTTGATCACCACAATGCCCACACCACACCTATGGGTGTCTTCTCACTTGCTTGAATGGACCTCACTAATTAAAGGAGGTCTATATGCGATTTGTAGTGTTATAAGTGGCACCGCTCCCACTGGCTGTACACTCCAAATCTGTATCTCTCAGCAGCTTTCAGCGTGGTGTCAATCATATAGGAGGCAATCATATAGTGCAAATCGCTAATAAAAAGTATTTATTTCCATATAAAAATCCACTCAAAAATGGGCATTTCACAATACAATTGGCATACACAGCTCCACCAAGTCCCGGCGTGATTATTACATCACCGCCCACCTCACGTGTAGCGCCCAATGGGCTTTCTCAAAGGTTTAGGCTAGTGGACTGCATCACGCTTCCAGTTTTTATGCAGCCGGGTTCCCAAAGTAACTGCCAAAATGGCCGCCGCCATGATACCGCCATGATACCAGAGCCTCACAGATCTTATTAAACTTGATACAAGCTATCCAGGCAGACCATATACCTATATTTAATATCCTACAAGCTGATAACCTTACTGATAATATCTAAAACATAGTATCTGTATCGATATGTGAGCTATCTATACACATGGAACTTCCTTTATCACATGCTCTGTATATATTCAAGAAGATTGATTAAGAATCACTAGCTACACAATCTATGAAAAGATGAACATCAGTATTGGTGTGCAATATATAGGTATGAGTTTCTGGTCACATGTTGAAGGTTAAGTCTCTCTGTAGTAGTTTGAGATGTTGTTTCACTGATACTGTTGTAAGATGATTCTCTCATGTAGACTTACAAATAGTCTAATCAGACTTTGTATCTTTTTTTAAATTGTCGTTTCATAAAAATTAACTAGTCATGGATCAGTAATGATTACAAAACCCCTGTAGCTGATGATGCTACCGACTACATTTTATTCTTTATTATCTGCCCCCCCACCCAAAAAAAATTGTACCATCCATCATTGCCAGCTCCTGCCATGTAGGCTGGCCAGCTACCCTTGCCAACTCCTGCCACCTCACCTGGCACGCCACCTTTACCAGCTACAAGCACCTCTCCTTGCCTATTCCAGTGCTCTGACTGTAAAGGTGTAACATCTCTGCTGGACTGCCACCATTGGCAGGTTCTGCCATCTCTGCTGGACTGTCACCAGCAGCTACTGCCACCACTCTTGGCCTATTCCTGTGCTCAGGCACTGTAAAAGATCCATACAAAATTTTTCCGCAGCTGGACCTCAGCTTTAAAATTTGCAATGTTTGCTGCAGGCTAAATACTGCATTCTGCTTCAAAGATTTGGAAATGTAAAGGTGCCACATGTAATATTTATATAGATAAGTCTCAGCTGCAAAATTTGTAATGTTTGCTGCAAGGTAAATTCCGCATTCCGCAATAGCTTGCAGGCTATTCCAGTGCTCAAACACTTTTACGGTGCTACACAACGTTTTTGCAGCTGAGCCTCAGCTGCAAACTTTGTAATGTCTGCTGTAGGGTAACTCATGCTCTGTGTCTCCAAGTTTGTAGATTAGTGCAGTGCCCCAGTACTCAGAAATATTTGTGGCTATTGTTTCTCAGATAATCTACTCTACTTTAACTGTAATTTAAAGATAAAACGTGTCTCATTTCTTTCTGTTATACAGAAGCCTTATAAAGCAGCTTTGATACTGTCCATCCACTGTAAAATATTTATGGCTTTATGTCTAGATAAAACCTGCCTTGTATCTCCCTGTTATATTGAGACCTTACCAAGCTGTTTACATACTGTCCAGCCAATCAAAAATAATACACTCTATTGTTTATTTTATGATAAAACTTGTCTTTTCCACTTACATAGTGGCCTAACTGAGCTCCTTACATACTGTCCCGCCACTCTACAATATGTGTGGCTGCTGTTTATGAAATAATGCACCCCAATGTTTATTTCAAGATAAAACCTGCCTATCTCTCCCTCTAACATTGTGGCCTAATCATGCTGCTTACATACTGTCCAGCCAACTGTACAATTTGTGTGGGTATTGTCTCTGGAAATAATATACTCACATTTTTATTTTAGGATAAAAACTGCCACATCCCTTCCTCTTACATTGTGACATTACCAAAAGAATGCTTACATACTGTGAAGCCACTGTACAATATGTGTGGCTATTATCTTCCAGATAATACACATTAATGTTTATTTAAAGACAAAATCTGCCTCATCTCTCGCTCTTACACTGTGGCCTTACATTCTGTCCAGCAATTTATAGGTAAACACTGTAAAAATAACTCAAAACTAGAGTTTTTCAATCACTAGAAATACACATACTTGTATTTAAAGTGGAAGTAAACCCTCCTATCGTTTTCAGCCAAGGAAGCTGCCATCTTGGCCTCTGTTCAATCTTCAACTGCCATGATGCTGCACATGTGATCAGTTATGACACCAGCCATTGGATGGTTTGACAGTTTGGTTGAAAGCATAGTCAATGTGACAGGTAGCATTTCCGGCATGCCATTTTTTTTTAACTATTTAAATCAAAGGGTTTACTTCCGCTTTAAGTACTGTCAAATAAGGAGACCTGTGGCTATCAAAAGATTACTCTGCTGTAAACTAACTGTTTTAATTGTGGTCTTAAAGAGGTGCAAAGTTAGCTATATGTTAAATTTATCCATATGTATTTGCCAAATGCTACTTATGTTGAGATAGTCCTGGACCCTATCAGGCTAATGATCTGCTTTAACTAATGTTCTAGCCTTTTGCCTATATCTTCACACTCTAAGTTTATACATGCGCTATAATAACTGCATATGTAATACAGAAGAATTATCACATATTATTATATTGCAAGAAAACAGTTAAGACAGAAACAAGTACTGCTCGGCTACTTTTGCAAAATATTCATAATTTACCTGAGGGCATGTTCATCAGATTCTGGTAGTTGGATTGTTGTGCACTGTGTTGTATTGGAGGTGTTTGTATTTATATTTCACTTACCTTAATAAATTACACTATTTCTCTTTACATGCGTTTGGTTTCCTCTGTTGCTGTCCACACAGTTCTGGTCACACCTGTTCATGACACCTGGTATGTGATGTGAACTTGATATGTTATAAAAACTGATTGCTGTATGTATATATTTTTTCTAATTATGATTATAATTATATATTATATAGTTATACAGTAGCACTTTAATACTTCCTGAAAAAGCCAATGTGGTGAAACACGTAGAAGACAAAACTGTGCTTGGGACTCAGTATAATGTAATAACGTATTGTCCAACTGCATATATATATATATATATATATTATCTATACGTCTATAGATTAAAAATTTTGTATAAATAAAATATATACGTTTTAGTTCTTACCTTATTGGTGGACTTAAATGTCACCTGAAAAATCACATCCTTTCTCTGTCAAGGTTTGTCATTTATAGGGATGTGTAGCAGTTATGGGATACCTCCAAATATACAGCTATCATAATATTTATTATAAGACTTTGTAAACCTTTTATTTTTAAGCACCTGGAATTGTATTTAGCTGACTTAAAATTAACATTCAGTTGGGCTTTAATATTATTAGTCAGTCTCTAGACTACTGCTTTTTGATAGACATTTTGCAGTTATTATTTAAATACCTACTTATATTCTTAGAAGTAATTGAATTCTTTTGAACTGCATCCTCACAACATGTTTAATTATTAACAGTTCATTAAACAGTAAAGTGGAATGCGGACAGCACATTGAGAGTTTTATGAAGACATAAAAGACTTTGCTTCTTATTGGAAAATAATGTTAACTCCACATCATTTAATTGTTAAACATTTAGCAAGACCACATTGTCATTAAAATGTTCTTCCCTTAGACATCTCAATGTACAGTATATTTCTTGGACTATTCATTTTTTTAATACTGATGCAATGTCACATCTTGCCTGAAGTTGAAATAAAAAGTCAACAAATTCCACTGAGGATCAAACAAGTAAAATAAAGTGTTATATTTATGTGCATGTTTTTTTTTTATTCCACTGGAAAAATAAAAAGCACATAGTACAAAATAATGTTAGTTTTGGATGCAGTTAGGTTGTAGTTTATTTAAAAAAAAATATAGGGTATTCCCTATGTAGTGATTGAAAATTGCATGTCCCTCAATTCTAGACTGCCTTTGGGTAATAAGCTAAAGCTCAGATCCAGCCAAAACATTTTTTGTAATCTTTGATAAAGTGGGAAGAATTAGAATATATGGAAGGTTTTTATTTCTGACTATAATTTCACTGGACAGATTTCCCCTCACTTTGTGTTCCAGTGACCAGGGCCTTTTTAAAACTGATGACTCAGGGCAAATATTTAATGGGTTGGCCAATATCCATAATGAATATAGAGGCAAAGGGATTGTGCACTTCTCTCTGACTTTTATGAGCTGCATGCTTGTGCTGGGTTGGTCACTCAGAAAGTATTAAAAGTATATTGGCAAGTATGCTTACTCCTCATGACAGCATAACAGCCAATCAAGTGGAATTCTTAGAAATTAGCAGTGGCTGCCCACTGCACACAGCTTTTTCATAGAATTTCACATACAATAACAGACTTTCTATCCAACACATATGCCCTACAATTCTTGTGCAAATTTTCAGTGAAAACTAATGAGGGCTTGTGTTGATGGGTTTTTGGTCATATCAGAACTACTTTTCTCCTGATACAAGCTTGAAGCAAGTCAAATGTAGGTCAAAATGATGTCCACTTCAGGTCAAATACACATATTAATGAATTCTGAATGATCTCAGAAGGGTCTCAAACTGATGTCAAAAGTCAACTTATCAATACAGCCCAAAGCACAGGTCCTTAATGGCATGCAATTTACTCCTGAGGGCAAGAAACTGTCTGAACCTGTATCTAATGCAGATAATAGTGGGTATGAATGTGGCGCTTACCAAACAGAAGGATTAAATCCGAAAAAATTATGATTAGAATGAACCTTTGGAGGTAACACAAAAAGAGTATCTCCACAAGGATCATAAGCGTCTAAAACTTAATATCTCATCAGTGATAAAGCCAGCGATTAATTTATCACTGTCTCCACCAATGGATGAGAACCCCCCCGCCCCCTCAACAGCAATCACAAAACTGTGAGGAAGCAAGGATTGAATAAGACACACACTGCCAGAGGCCTCTTAATTACTGTACGTATACAATCAAAAATAGTTGTGAACTTCAATCAATAGTACTCTGTATACTTCAATCAATAACTTGACAATGAATCCTTGATAGTAGACCATAAATTAGATAATCCTCAATAGTTTATAAATACTAGGTGAGTATATAGGAAATAATATGGCATTCAATGGGTAGTAAGTTAATCAGAACTCAATACATGTGCATATCCATATTCAATAACTCAAAATAATTAGGCAATGATTAAAAAATATATAAAGAAAAATTCATCAAGGAACCAAAAATCTGTGGAAATCCAGTGCACCATGGAGTACTAAATGCAGTAGTATCTAAAACCAGCAATAATATGGTGCTTAAAGGTAACGAAAAATGTGCATATATATATATCCACATGTGCAAATTATAAAAGTGCAAGATCAGCAAAAAGCTGACTCAATATTACTAATTACTAGATCAATAAAAGGACTTAAAAATAAATAAATAGCAATAATAAATACTGAATATTATAAGTGCCAGAATACTGATTGTGCAAAAAACAGCAAAATATGTGCAAAACAGCAAATATAGTGCAAAAATGGCAAAAAATGTGCACCGTGCATAAAGTACAATAATGCAAAAAACTAGAAAAAAATATTGAAAAAAATATAATTCAATAGTGGAGAAACTGCATCAATCACTTGTGCAAACAAAGTCCCATACACAGTGCAATCTTGTTCGTGACAATCTTCTTCGATATAATGGAAATTCCTCTAAATACTTCAGTGCCCCGTGTGACCGGTGCTCATGCAGAGTGATTCCCCTAGCCTCTCACCTTATATAAGGCAAAATACAGCCTTAATACTGTTGTCTAATGCCCCGTACACACGGTCGGAAATTCCGATGGAAAATGTCCGATCGGACCATGTTGTCTGAAAATCCGCCCATGTGTGGGCTCCATCTGACTTTTTCCGTCGGAATTTCCGACCGTGTGTACGATCCTGCTCTCAAATTTTCCAACAACAAAATCCGATCTGACTTTTTCCGATCGTGTGTAGAGAATTCCGACGGACAAAGTGCCACAGATGCTCAGATCAAATTACGAGACCAAAGCTATTGGCTAATAGCCTCTACGTAGTTACGTCGTAGGCAACGAACGTTACCACGGTCAGAATGATCGGATACTTTGTCCGACCGTGTGTATGCAACACCAGAGTCGGACAAAATCCGTCAGAAAAAATCCGACGGATTTTGTGGTCGGAATTTCCGACCGTGTGTACGGGGCATAACAGTTGTTCCGCTCCACGTCCCTCTCAGTGTTAACCCCGCTAGGACTCCTTGTCTCCTCTGCTGGAGTGACCTCCCGGTCACACAGCCAGTCTCAACCAGATATTACCAAGCGGTTTAGGGGAAGGAAAGAAGGCACTCCATAGTGCAGTAATCAAATAGGTTATATTTTAATGGATAAAACAGACTTACAGTTTAAGAAAACGACAATCAGCAATTATCATATGATGGTTCCGACCTTGGCCGCTATCAGAAACCCCAGCGTCACCTGACTCTCCTCCTTTGCGCGTATCTCACTGCACACTTGACTTTCTCAAAGGCTACCAAAACTGGCGGCAGGGCTTTTTTGAATCTGGCGCAGGACTTTTTAAAGGTCTTACTAGCAGAAAAGTGGCACAAATTCTTTATCAAATTCCATCCACTGTTCATAGACAGAAGTCAGGAGTACCTAAGCATTGGAAAAAAAAATGAAAAAAAGGGAGAGCTCTCTAGTGGAATGACATTTTATATCACAGTGGCTGCTAGTCTCAGGAGATCTGGAGTGATATTTGGTTATGTTATTACTATGCAGCTTGTTGGAGAAGATGCTGTAACTAAAGGACCTGGCAATTCAAGGATCTCCCTTCATCTGCTTTAATCATTTTTTCAACCAGTCATCAGGTCACCAGTCAGCTCTGGCATGAAAACTTTGCTCCTCTTCCAAGATCACCTTCTCTACACAGAGACACAATGCAAAATAAGATAGGGTAAGTCATTAATGGGAAAAAGATCATCTGCAAGGAGTCCGCAGGTAATACTAGTGACTAGTCCTTTGCTCTCCAGTTGCCATTTTTAGACACAACTTCCAAAGTTCAGATCCTCTTTAAACATCCATAGTACCATTACATTTAATCAATATTTACTCATAATAGCAACTAGTGGTAACATTACTAACAAAAACATAAATCAACACAGCATTAGATACAGTATCATAAAACTGTCATAAAGTTCACTCTATTTAACAAGGCTTCCCCATTTGTCACCAGGGGTCAATCTGTGCGGCTAATGAACATGTTGGCATTTTATTGTGCCCTGCTTATCCTAATAATGAGATGTTGTTTAGCTGCCTTGTTGTACTTCCATTATATGACAAAAGGACTTCATAGCCTGTTTTGTTATTCTGGCCTGTTTCCCAGAGGTGTCCCGTGTTTTTTTTAGGCCCACATCTACAGCACATCACTGACTGTAAGATCACGTGTATTCAGTGGTGGGCAGGTTACAGTGACAGAGAGGTAAGAGTGAGGTTTCACTTTCCCACATCATTGTACCACCAATGATTAGCATTAATTTATGCATTTATGGTCCCTAACTCACAAATCCAGAATCTAATATTTTATACAGTAAATAAGAAGAAATTTAAACAATTTGCTTTTTATGCTCCCTATAATTAGAGTTTACAGTGCAGAACTTGTTATTAAGGCCCCTTTCACACTGGGGCAGTAGCCGGGGCGACGGTAAAGCAGCCCTATATTTAGCGCTGCTTTACCGTTGTTTTAGCCGCGGAAAAAAGGGTTAAAATCCCCCGCAAAGCGCCGCCGTAGTATTATCGCGGTATCCCATTGAAATCAATGGGTAGGATCGGTATAGGAGCGGTGAATACACCGCTCCTATACCGCTCCAAAGATGCTGCTAGCAGGACTTTTTTTACCGTCCTGCTAGCGCACCGCTCCAGTGTGAAAGCCCGCTGGAGTGAATGGGGCCGGTTTTTTTTCAGGCGGTGTACAGGCGCTATTTTTAGCGCTGTACTGCCTGAAAACCGCCCAGTGTGAAATGGGCCTTAGTGTAGCAAATCAGACTTTTTTCTGCTTCCTCACTGATGAATCATCTGTTTAGGACACGGAAGGTGAGATGAAGCCTTCTAATTCTCTGAGGGACTCTGGGAAGGAGGTCCAGAGTTAGTCTCTAATGAAACTAATAAGCACATTTTAATCTTTTTATTTACAGCGATGAATTGGTAACTTTTGTCCTCAGTCCCCCAGAGCCCCCCTTTTACTTACCTGAGCCTGATCGTTCCTGCGCCGGGGATGAGCACACCCACTCCAGCTGGTGCCTTTGGGTCCTGATTGCATAGATTGATAGCAGCGTAGCCATTGGCTCCTGCTGCTGTCAATCAAATCCAATGATGCAGGAGTTGGGGGGTGGAGCCGAGTCCTGCTGTCTGTGTCAATGGACACAGCAGCAGGACATGGGTACGCACCCACACGGGTGCCCCGAGGGAGAGCGCGTCTCTGATGTGGCACTTGAGAAGAGGAGGAGCCAGGAGCACCGCTGGGGGACCCCAAAAGAGGATCGGGACACAGAGGAGGTAAGTATGACATGTCTGTTTAAAAAAAAAAAAAAAAACTGAACCTTTAGTTATCCTTCTAAGGGCTTAAAACTTTAGGAAGGTCTACAATGAACACAGGAATGTTTTTACACTATAAATATTTAATTGTTTTTATGGTAGATCTGGAAACATGATAACTATGTGTGTTTACTGAGTAAATAATCTTTTGATGTTAAAGGTTGTTGTATTAGGAAACATACTGTATTTGGTGGATGCCCTAAACTTTTTACATTTAAAATTATATTTATTTTGAAGTCTGGGCACTACCATATAGCTTTATATTTATACAAGAAAATAGTGTAGCGCTAAAATCTGTGCCCTCAGTGATAAAGTAAACCATAAAGTGATAATCACAGAAAAATTAAATAAGAAGGGCACTACCCCTTGAGTGAACACCCTCTATCCTAGATGTGCATACATAAACAAATAAATGTTGGATTTTATGATTTCACCACTCACTGGACACTGTCATATTGTTTCAATATTATTTTATTCACTGGACAATGTTATATTGTTTCAATTACTATTCCTCAACATTTATTTGTTTATGTATGCACATCTAGGATAGAGGGTGTTCACTCAAGGGGTAGTTGTGTAATATTCAATTGCCCTTCTTATTTAATTTTTCTGTGATTATCACTTTATGGTTTACATTATCACTGAGTGCACAGATTTTAGCGCTACACTATTTTCTTGTATTCTGTTTGGACTTTGTTTGAGTGTTAGCAGCTGTGGCATTTTTTTGGATTTAGCGCAGTTTTTTCCCCCACTTTTCAAGCTTTATATTTACTTTGTGATTCACATAGATATTCAGTAAGACTTCGACCTCCTGCCTCAGAGCAATAAAAATTTGACAGATGATCTTAAAGTGATTGTAAAGTCTATTTTTTTTTCCTATAAAAATTACAAACATGTTATACTTACCTGCTCTGTTGCAGTGGATTTTCACAGAGCAGCCCAGATCCTCCTCTTCTCAGGTCCCTCGTCTGTGCTCCTGGCCCCTCCCTCCTATTCAGTGCCCCACAGCAAGCAGCTTGCTATGGAGGCACCCGAGCTGAGTCACAGCTCCCTGTGTCCATTCAAACAAAGAGCCCTGACCCAGCCACGCCCCCTCTCTCCCCTGATTGGCTAGCTGACTTTGGTTGACAGCAATGGGAACCAATGGTGCCGCTGCTGTGTCTCAGTCAATCAGGAAGGAGAATCTCAGAAGACTGAGACACTCGTGGACAGAGAGGGACCTCAGGTAAGTGTTAGGGGGGCTGAGGGGGCTGCTGCAAACAGAAGGCTTTTTATTTTAATGCACAGAAAGCATTAAGATAAAAAAAAACCTTCTGCCTTTACAACCCCTTTTAGCCCGGTACACACTAGCAGAACTAGCAGCAGGGAGGAGCCGCTGTACTAACTATGCAATATTAATACAGCGATCTCCCCCACTGAGCTATTGTGTTCTGACACTCCCCCCCCCCCCCCCACAGAACACATCAGTCAGCAATCGGCAGTTTTTTTTCCGTCATGCCCCTTCAACAGAAGCTAGACGATACTGCCTGATATTCTGCCCGTGTGTACATGGCTTAAGCCTTCCCTTTCCTATCCCCCCAAAAAATGACAGTTGATAAAATCAGTTGGCTGAGAAGATAAGTTAATGCTACAACTTTAATTTGTGGCAGAATGTGTTCTGGCAGCAGAGGGTCTAAAAGTGAGTGAACAGGCTTGTTCCAGTTAATATTTAACTGGAAAATTGGCAAAGCTCTTAAATTGGTGGCTAAGTGATGTTAATGCTGTTGGCAAATCACCCTGTTTCCAAAAATAACAGAATGTCATCAGCCTGTAGAGCAATCTTTTCCATGGAATAGCCATGTATAAACCTCATCAGCTGTTTTCATGGATGCTGTGAGGGTTTCAATATTGCAAATAGTAGGGGTGACAAAGGGATGACAAAGGGATAACAACGTAATCTTTAGAGCTCCAAATGGTAGCTTTTAATAGCCTAATGTAGCCTGTCTGAAAAATTGATCCGTTTGATAAAATTTTCCCTATAGCTTAATTTTGTGATAACATACTAAAAATATTACTACTTGACTTTGACAAAAACATTTGCAGAATCAAGGCATAACTTTTCTGTTTGATGATACATAACAGGAACTCTGGCTTGTGCAAACATTCAGGATAGCAGATCTCACTATCGAAGCTAGCAGGCATGTAGCAGGACAATGCATTAAAGCTGGCAGCATCAGCACATAGGGCAAGAAGGCACTTGACAATGGCATGGAGCAGAATTGGAGGCAGAAACAAAGTCATATGTAGCACCCTATAGTTTGTGCTACTAGTGTGAGAGTAGGTAAACTATATCCTGACTCATTATTAATCCTTTGAGTCTGTTATTTGGTACTGGTTATTAGAGTGCTGGGCAGCATGACTCATACAGACAGCTCTCTGGTGCTTCCCCCTGGTTCTAGAATGTTGGAGAATGTTCTGGAAACTAGAGGTTGGAGGCTAGGAGGAGCTGATCTGCATATTTAGGGGCCCTTAGATAATCCCCAGGAGGTGGGCCTGGCAGGGGACTAGGTGAGCTCTTTAATAAACACAAGTCATGCTGGGCAGGGAGCCAGGTGGAAGATGGAGATGCAGTGCTTAGGAGGCTGTCAGTGGCCCTTGAGGTTAACGCCCTGGTCTTGGGGCAGGGGGCGCTCTGCCTAGGACCGGGGCCTCAGGTGGTTGGCATGGAAGGATCCTACCACAGAAGAAGTCGGAGGGAAGCTTTCCTGAGAGACAGCGGGAGCAAATAGGCCAGTGTGACTACAGTGTCACAGTGCAGGGACTGACAAGGGGAGAGACTGCCACATGTAGAAGGTCTCTCTTGAAGACAGCGGAGTGCTTAAGTCTTCATCAAACCTTGCCCTGGGAGATCTCCAATGAGTCAGTCGGGAAGACTGGTAAAGAGGGTCAGTTGAGTAGACTGGTGAAGAAAACAGCCAGATGGGCTGGTAAACAGGCAGCCAGGTGGGCTAGCATTTCCTGTAGAGATAGAGCTGGGATCAGTGTTTACAAGGAAGTTGGAGGTATTCCAGGATGCAGTTCACAACACATGTGCTACTTTTCTAAGGGACTGAGAGTTCCTAGCCTGTAAGGGCCTGTTGCTAATCTAGCAGAGACTGTTAGCCACTCAAAGGAGTAAATCAAGTGGAGCTGTACAGAGGATCAAGTCAAGTTGTGCAGGAGGATCAAGTGGAGTTGTATATAGGGAGGAAGTTGTCTCTGGTTTTGTTACTGTCAAGTTTGGACATCCCATAGTTCCCATCCCCATACAAGTTATTATCCCCTCAATAAAACAACCAAACAAAGCTTAAGGACTGTTTTCTGTGTCTGGATGCAAGCTGAAGATGCTTTGTGCCTGGCTGTGCAGCCGTGGGGAACCCTGTTCCGTGCAGCCCCTACGGGGGTAGTGCTACATTTGGGGGCTTGTCTTGGGATTTTCCTATAGTACCTTACACATAGGTCAGGACGAGGTCAGTAGTGGTCAGGCAATGCAATATAAAATCAGATGTCAGATCAAGATCAGAATCTGGTTACGCAAGAGTACAGAGGAGGAACCAAAACCAGGTCAGGAGGAAGCTGGGTCAATATCAAGAAACACATGCAGAACAAAAGTCAGAAAGCAAGGAGTTAGAGCATCCATTAACTAGGGCATTTGGTGCTGTCACGTACCTGGTGGTGCGAGCCCGAGATTGCAGGGAGAGGCCTCCCTTGCGTCTCCCACTCCTGGTCCCCTGGTGTGGGAACAGGAGAGACAGGAGTGAGGAGGAGCACGGGTGCCTGGCAGGATCAACAGACCGGTGGGAAGGAAACAGGTTAGCTGAGCAGGCAGGATCTCTGAGAAGCAGGTTCACAGGTAAACTGGATAGCAGAGCTGGCAGGATCACAGGAAGCAGGCTCACAGGTAAACTGGATAGCAGAGCTGGCAGGATCACAGGAAGCAGGCTCACAGGTAAACTGGATAGCAGAGCTGGCAGGATCACAGGAAGCAGGCTCACAGGTAAACTGGATAGCAGAGCTGGCAGGATCACAGGAAGCAGGCTCACAGGTAAACTGGATAGCAGAGCTGGCAGGATCACAGGAAGCAGGCTCACAGGTAAACTGGATAGCAGAGCTGGCAGGATCACAGGAAGCAGGCTCACAGGTAAACTGGATAGCAGAGCTGGCAGGATCACAGGAAGCAGGCTCACAGGTAAACTGGATAGCAGAGCTGGCAGGATCACAGGAAGCAGGCTCACAGGTAAACTGGATAGCAGAGCTGGCAGGATCACAGGAAGCAGGCTCACAGGTAAACTGGATAGCGGAGCTGGCAGGATCACAGGAAGCAGGCTCACAGGTAAACTGGATAGCAGAGCTGGCAGGATCACAGGAAGCAGGCTCACAGGTAAACTGGATAGCAGAGCTGGCAGGATCACAGGAAGCAGGCTCACAGGTAAACCGGATAGCAGAGCTGGCAGGAACCGGACAACGGTTTGGCAAACAGGTTCACAGGTACACTTGGATAGCAGAGCTGACAGGAACCGGACAACGGCTTGGCAACAGGTTCACAGGTAAGCTTGGATAGCAGAGCTGACAGGAACTGGACAATGGCTTGGCAAACAGGTTCACAGGTACACTTGGATAGCAGAGCTGACAGGAACCGGACAACGGCTTGGCAACAGGTTCACAGGTAAGCTTGGATAGCAGAGCTGACAGGAACTGGACAATGGCTTGGCAAACAGGTTCACAGGTAAGCTTGGATAGCAGAGCTGACAGGAACTGGACACAGGAAACGGAACCACGGACTGGACTGGAACCAACAGGTGAACAGGCTCGTTACAGAGGGTCAGACTGCAGACTGGACAAGGCTGAACAAGGAACCAAAGTTCATCAAAAGTCAGGTAATAGATCTGAACCAGGGCAGGGTACAATGGATCAGGCAGGAGGATGGTCACTGGAAGCCGGGGTCGGGTACAGGCAGAAAGCAGGATAGTCTTAATGGCAAGCCGGGTCAAAGGAACAGGTATAACAGGATCAGGTTTCACTTTACTACACCACAACGCTGTAGAGCAGACAGCAAAGACCGTCTGCTCAAGTCAGGCTTAAATAGGCCGGCTGGTGCTAACTAGGGCGCGCGCCCGTCTCCCTGTGCGCGGTTGTGCACGTGCCCGCGCCCGGGCGCGCATGCGAATGCGCAATGGAATCTGAGGGCCAGGACGGCCCGGGTTTAGATTTCTGGCAGGATCTTCATGACATTGCCCCCCTCCTAGGGGCAACCTCCGGGTGCCCCTCTGGGCAAATCTCTCAGGATGAGCTCTTTTGAAGGCTTGAACTAGACTCTTAGCATGGATATTACACTCGGGCTCCCAGGAATTCTCTTCAGGACCATATCCTTTCCATTTGATTAAGAACTGGTTCTGATTTCTCCTTTTTCTAACATTTAGTATGGCCTCTACCTCATATTCTTCCTCGCCATCTACCAAGACTGGATCTGGGGGTACCGTCCTTCTGTTGGGAAAGGGGTTGGAAGTGGAAGGTTTTAACAGGGAAACATGAAAGACTGGATGGACCTTGAGGGAATCAGGAAGTTCCAACTCATAGGCTACTTCATTAATCTTTCGTTTGACTGGAAAGGGACCCAAGAACTTAGGGCCCAGTTTCTTTGAGGGACAAGCCAACTTCAGGTTCAAGGTGGAGAGCCACACTGTGTCACCTGGTGCCAGTATCAATTCTCCACGCCTCTTTCGGTCAAAGACTGTTTTGTTATGTTCCTGGGTCCGAGCCATGGTATCCTGCAGGAGTTGGTTATTGGAAGCAAAGAAGTCAATCTTCTCCTGGACTGCGGGCACAGTACATTCAGGAAGAGAATTGGGCAGGAATGAGGGGTGAAAGCCATAGTTGGCGAAGAAAGGTGTCTGTTGGGTGGCCGAGTGGATAGCATTGTTATATGCAAACTCGGCAACCGGCAACAGAGAGATCCAATCGTCTTGGGAGAAGGAAGAAAAGCATCGAAGATATTGTTCCAGAGTCTGATTGGTTCTTTCGGTCTGCCCATTGGTTTGAGGGTGATAAGCGGAAGAAAACGATAGCTCAATGTTGAGGGCCTTGCAGAGTGATTTCCAGAACCGAGAGGTGAATTGTACCCCTCGGTCGGACACTATGTTGGCTGGTACCCCATGGAGTCTGATGATTTCTCGGATGAACACTTGTGCAGTTTCTGAGGCAGAAGGGGTACCCTTCATGGGAACAAAGTGTGCCATTTTTGACAGACGATCAACTATCACGAAGATCGTAGTGTGGTCCTCTGCTGGGGGCAGTTCCACAATGAAATCTATGGACAGCATTTTCCAGGGACGATCTGGGACTGGTAATGGCTTGAGTAAGCCCCAGGCTTTGGTTCTGTGACTTTTGCTCCGAATACACACAGTACATGTTTCCACAAATTTCCTGCAGTCTTCCCTTAGCTGGGGCCACCAGAAGGTACGTTGTACCAATTCAGTGGTCTTGGTGACACCAAAGTGTCCAGCAAGCTTGTGATCATGGCACAATTCCAGGACGGTTACCCGCAGACCCTCGGGAATGAAAATTTTATCCCCATGCCATAATAGCCCATCCTTGGCCTGCAACCCAGGACCGGGAGTGGGTAAGAGGCCACTGGAAGCCCGCCTGAGCTGGGACCGTAGGTCTTCCTGTAGCAGGAGAAAGTTTCCAGGGGCAAGGATAGTGTCTGGAGGGGAACCATCCTGGGATTTGTGATACATACGAGACAGAGCGTCCGGCTTCGCATTTTTGGAACCCGGACGATATGTCACGTGAAAAGTAAAACGAGAGAAAAATAAGGCCCAACGGGCCTGTCTAGGTTTTAACCTCTTGGCAGTTTTTAAGTACTCTAGATTCTTGTGATCTGTGAAGATCAGGATTGGGTGAATAGCCCCTTCTAGCAGGTAACGCCACTCCTCGAGGGCGGTCTTTATGGCCAGTAATTCCCGATCCCCCACATCGTAGTTCTTCTCGGCTGGGGACAATTTCCGTGAGAAGAATGCCACGGGGTGTAGCAGGGCTTTGATGCCCTGTCTCTGGGACAAGATGGCCCCTACAGCTATCTCTGAAGCATCCACCTCGAGGACAAAGGGCAGAGAAGGATCTGGATGCTTCAGGATAGGAGCTGAGGTAAAGAGCCCCTTGAGGGCCTCGAAGGCCCCTTGGGCCTCAGGGGACCAATGAAAACGGGTACCTTGCTTGGTGAGTTGAGTAATGGGCGTCACTATGGCCGAGAATCCCTTGATGAATTTGCGATAAAAATTGGCGAAGCCAATGAATCGCTGGATCCCCTTTTTATCTGCAGGAACTGGCCAGTCCAGGATGGCTGAGATTTTCTGGGGATCCATCCGGATGCCTCTACTGGAGATGATCAGACCTAGGAAGGGTATGCTTTCTACCTCAAAGAGACACTTTTCTGCCTTGGCATAAAGGCCATGTTGCCGAAGACGGCCCAACACACTTTTAACATGTCCACGATGCAGCTCTAGGGAGGAAGAGAAAATTAGTATGTCATCAAGATAAACAACAGCAAAAACATCAAGGAAGTCCCGAAGCACATCATTTATGAAGGACTGGAAGGTAGCGGGGGCGTTACAGAGTCCAAACGGCATCACCAGGTACTCAAAGTGCCCAAATCGAGACCGAAATGCCGTCTTCCATTCGTCCCCATCCTTTATACGTATTAAATTGTATGCCCCTCTGAGGTCCAGTTTAGAAAAGATGGAGGCCGTGCCAAGCCTCTGAAACAGTTCAGGTACCAGGGGAAGCGGGTAGCGATTTTTAACTGTGACCTCGTTTAGGGCACGGTAGTCCACACAGGGTCTGAGAGAATGGTCCTTCTTCTCTACAAAAAATATTCCTGCACCTGCAGGAGACGTAGACGGGCGGATAAACCCTTTTTTCAGGTTGTCATCTATATAGTCCTTTAATTTTCCCTGCTCCACCTCTGTTAATGGAAAGACCCTACCGAAAGGAATCTTGGCCCCGGGAAGAAGTTCAATGGGACAGTCATAAGGCCTATGGGGTGGCAGCACATCTGCCCTTTGTTTGCTAAACACATCCAGGTAAGCATGGTAGACTTCAGGGATGGACTGGCGTAGACCTGCCTCGTTTTCGAGGCAGAGCAGAGCAGAGGGTCCTGCGGGGACCAAGAAGCCGCAGGACCTTTGGCAGTAGGGAGAAGAAAAGGCCACCTCTCCTGTGGACCAGTTGATGCCCGGGTTGTGTGCTTGCAGCCAGGGGATCCCTAGAATGACTGGAAACAAGGGGGAAGAAATTATGTCCAAACATAACAGTTCTTGATGTGACTCTGAGATCACTGTGTGCAGCGGGGCAGTCTCCTGAGTCACTGGGCCAGATTTGATGGTAGATCCATCTGCCAGGTGGACAGACAGGCCTTGTTTTCTCAGACGGAGAGGAATTCGATGCCGGGCAGCAAAAGCAGAGTCCATAAAGCAACTACAGGCACCAGAGTCAATGATAGCTGTGGTTTGTAGGGTCCTTCCTGAGAACTGGAAGGAGACAGAAAGGGCAAGATGAGATGAAACCCCGGTCACAGGATCCACATAACTGGAGAGGATAGTAGGGAACTTACGGAGTTTAGCCGGGCAGTTCCGGACATAATGACCAGGCTCTCCGCAATACAGGCACAGATTGTTGCTGCGGCGTCTCTGGCGTTCTGCTGGGGTGAGAGAAGGCCGCAGGAGTCCAAGTTGCATGGGTTCTGATGCTGAAGAGGGATGAGTAGGTTTAACAGGGGGAACAGTGCGGAAATGACTTGGACCCCTGGGGAGCATCCAGGTAGGTTTTGGGGACCCCAAAGTTCGTTCGGCCCTACGCTCCCGTAGGCGCCGGTCAATTTGGATGCTTAGGTCTATGAGGGAATTCAGGGTCTGGGGTACCCCCACTCTGGCGAGCTCGTCTTTGAGTGCGTCTGAGAGGCCCATGCGGAATTGGTGACGGAGGGCAGCATCGTTCCAGTCGGTGTCGGCACCCCAACGCCTGAACTCAGCCACATAGTCCTCTGCTGGTCTTCGACCCTGTTGGAGAGAACGTAAGGCGGCCTCCGCAGTGGTTGAGAGTTGGGGGTCCTCATAAAGCTGCGCCATGGCATCAAAAAAGGTGGAGAGACTGGTCAATGCTGCATCCTTTTGTTCCACGAGACGGTGGGCCCAGATTTGGGGATCCCCAGTCAATAGGGCTATCACAAAACCCACCTTGGTGGTCTCTAAAGAGAAAGTCCTGGGTTGCAGGGCAAAATGGAGTTCACAAGAGTTACGGAAAGTTCTGAAGCTACCACGGGCACCCGTAAATTTCTCTGGGGTAGGTACCTTGGGCTCAGGTGGTAGCATCACTATAGTCTGGGTAGGTGCAGGCCCCGTTGGGGGTATTGCTGGGTGAGGAGTTCCTTGGGTACTGGATGGACCAGACAGGGCCAGTACCCGTTCCTCCAGCCGGGTATAACCCTGCTGGAGGTTCTTCACCGCTTCGGTCAGACCTGCCAGGTGTTGGCATAGCCCCTCCATGGCGGGGGCTCCCTGCTCGGGCTCAGACATGGCTGTCTGCTACTGTCACGTACCTGGTGGTGCGAGCCCGAGATTGCAGGGAGAGGCCTCCCTTGCGTCTCCCACTCCTGGTCCCCTGGTGTGGGAACAGGAGAGACAGGAGTGAGGAGGAGCACGGGTGCCTGGCAGGATCAACAGACCGGTGGGAAGGAAACAGGTTAGCTGAGCAGGCAGGATCTCTGAGAAGCAGGTTCACAGGTAAACTGGATAGCAGAGCTGGCAGGATCACAGGAAGCAGGCTCACAGGTAAACTGGATAGCAGAGCTGGCAGGATCACAGGAAGCAGGCTCACAGGTAAACTGGATAGCAGAGCTGGCAGGATCACAGGAAGCAGGCTCACAGGTAAACTGGATAGCAGAGCTGGCAGGATCACAGGAAGCAGGCTCACAGGTAAACTGGATAGCAGAGCTGGCAGGATCACAGGAAGCAGGCTCACAGGTAAACTGGATAGCAGAGCTGGCAGGATCACAGGAAGCAGGCTCACAGGTAAACTGGATAGCGGAGCTGGCAGGATCACAGGAAGCAGGCTCACAGGTAAACTGGATAGCAGAGCTGGCAGGATCACAGGAAGCAGGCTCACAGGTAAACTGGATAGCAGAGCTGGCAGGATCACAGGAAGCAGGCTCACAGGTAAACTGGATAGCGGAGCTGGCAGGATCACAGGAAGCAGGCTCACAGGTAAACTGGATAGCAGAGCTGGCAGGATCACAGGAAGCAGGCTCACAGGTAAACTGGATAGCAGAGCTGGCAGGATCACAGGAAGCAGGCTCACAGGTAAACCGGATAGCAGAGCTGGCAGGAACCGGACAACGGTTTGGCAAACAGGTTCACAGGTACACTTGGATAGCAGAGCTGACAGGAACCGGACAACGGCTTGGCAACAGGTTCACAGGTAAGCTTGGATAGCAGAGCTGACAGGAACTGGACAATGGCTTGGCAAACAGGTTCACAGGTACACTTGGATAGCAGAGCTGACAGGAACCGGACAACGGCTTGGCAACAGGTTCACAGGTAAGCTTGGATAGCAGAGCTGACAGGAACTGGACAATGGCTTGGCAAACAGGTTCACAGGTAAGCTTGGATAGCAGAGCTGACAGGAACTGGACACAGGAAACGGAACCACGGACTGGACTGGAACCAACAGGTGAACAGGCTCGTTACAGAGGGTCAGACTGCAGACTGGACAAGGCTGAACAAGGAACCAAAGTTCATCAAAAGTCAGGTAATAGATCTGAACCAGGGCAGGGTACAATGGATCAGGCAGGAGGATGGTCACTGGAAGCCGGGGTCGGGTACAGGCAGAAAGCAGGATAGTCTTAATGGCAAGCCGGGTCAAAGGAACAGGTATAACAGGATCAGGTTTCACTTTACTACACCACAACGCTGTAGAGCAGACAGCAAAGACCGTCTGCTCAAGTCAGGCTTAAATAGGCCGGCTGGTGCTAACTAGGGCGCGCGCCCGTCTCCCTGTGCGCGGTTGTGCACGTGCCCGCGCCCGGGCGCGCATGCGCATGCGCAATGGAATCTGAGGGCCAGGACGGCCCGGGTTTAGATTTCTGGCAGGATCTTCATGACATGCGCATTCTTGCACACACACTTGACTGGCTAATTTTTATGCAGAGGTATGCGCATGCACAGGTTTCCAAGCCAGCTGGCTAACTGGAATTCCCCCATAGATTCTATAAGTGTTGCAAGAAACTGTGGGATATATTTGTTTATACATTTAAATTGGGAGCTCTTATGACCCTATGACCCTAAAGCCAAATTTTCAAGAGGTTACTTACAGTATCTGTAAGGTACTACAGTGTGATACAGGGGGCAGGATAGTGTCTATCAGCTTGTTGTAATTTTGAAAGGAGAATAGAGAGATTATGCTCGTAGTAGCTCAGGTTTACTACATGAGATGCTATAAATTTAGAAGAACTTATTGAACATCTGGGGTACTGTGCACTGTATTACTCTAATGCGCAGATATACTTATAATAAAAACAGTATCTTGTTGAGAGTTTAAATTGCTATAGTATCCAGCAGATGGCTGTTTGCCTCTAGCCTTCCTCTATTCCTCAATGATGACAGCGAGTAAGCCTAAATATGTGCAGTTGTTAGCTAGACTGTTCCATTTTGTCACCTTGTTATATACTGCTCAAGATGTGCCATTTGCATGTGTATATCGTGATTCCCTTCTGTCTCAACTTTGAGCTCTTAGCAATAAAAAAAATTTGAAAGAAAAAGCGAGATCTGCAAAATACTCAACATGCCTCTCAGCAAATAGCTTGGGGTGTCTACTTTCTAAAATGGGGTACTTTTTGGGGGGTGTTTGTGCTATTTGGGCATTTCATGGCCTCCGAAACTGTGATAGGTAGTGAGGAGTGAAATCAAGAATTTACGCCCTTAGAAAGCCCGAAGGCGGTCATTGGTTTTCGGGGTCCTGTACGCAGATAGACTGCCAAAAAGTCCCAAACATGAGGTATCCCTGTACTCAAGAGGAGCAGTAGAATGTATTTTGTGGTGTAATTTCACATATTCCCATGGCATGTTTGAGCAATATATCATTTAGTGACAACATTGTGAAAAAAAAAAACGTATTGTAATTTTCCCGAAACTTGTGGCAAAATATAAAATATTCCATGTACTCAACATGCCTCTCAGAAATTAGCTTGGGGTGTCTATTTTCCAAAATAGGGTCATGGGGAGGGGGGGGGGGGGGGGGTTATGCTATCTGGGCATTTCATGGCCTCCAAAACTGTGATAGGTAGTTAGGAGTGAAATCAAGAATTTACGCCCTTAGAAAACCTGAAGGCGGTGCTTGGTTTTCGGGATCCTGTACGCAGCTAGACTGCCAAAAAGTCCCACACATGTGGTATCCCCGTACTCAGCAGAATCAGCAGAATGTATTTTGGGGTGTAATTTCACATATGCCCATGGCATGTTTGAGCAATATATCGTTTATTGACTACTAGGGGTGCAACGGATCGTCGCCGATCCGTGATCCGAACGGGTCACCCAGTTCAGATCGGCACACCCCGCGATCTGGCTTTGGCCTAGCTCCGGAGCGGCGGCCATTTTGGTACACCCGGCGGCCTTAGGAAAGGCCGCGGCTTCGGCCTAGCTCCGGAGCGGCGGCCATCTTGGTACACCCGGCCGCTGTTTACAATGTGATCGCTCCGTCAAATGATGGAGCGATCACTTGTAAACAAACTCTGCATTACCCAGCCAATACCCTGCATTACCCAGCCAATACCCTGCATTACCCAGCCAATACCCTGCATTACACAGCCAATACCCTGCATTACCCAGCATATACCCTGCATTACCCAGCATATACCCTGCATTACCCAGCATATACTCTGCGATACTCTGCATTACCCAGCCAATACTCTGCGATACTCTGCATTACCAAGCCAATACTCTGCGATACTCTGCATTACCCAGCCAATACTATGCATTACCCAGCCAATACTCTGCATTACCCTGACAATACTCTGCGATACCCTGACAATACTCTGCGATACCCTGCCAATACTCGGCCATACCCTGCCAATACTCGGCCATACCCTGCCAATACTCAGCCATACCCTGCCAATACTCGGCCATACTCAGACAATATTACAGTGGGGGAGAGGATGTGGATATTACAGTGGGGGAGAGGACGTGGATATTACAGTGGGGGAGATGACGTGGATATTACAGTGGGGGCGGAATTTTCACAGGTTTTTGCAAATTCAATTATTATTTGCTGATCCAAAAAATGATCCAATCCGTGACTCTGATCCGAGGATCGATCCGATCCGTGAGTTTTTTGATCCGTTGCACCCCTATGACTACTTTCTGGAAAAAAAAATTATTGCAATTTTTCCGAAACTTGTGTCAAAATATAAAACATTCCATGGACTCAACATGCCTCTCAGCAAATAGCTTGGGGTGTCTACTTTCCAAAATGGGGTCATTAGTGAGGAGTGAAATCAAAAATTTACACCCTTAGAAATCCTGAAGGCGGTGATTGGGTTTTCAGGGGCCCATGGCATGTTTGAGCAATATATCATTTCATTGACAACTTTGTGTAAACACTTCTTTTTTTGTTTTTTGTCAATTTTCAATCACTTGTGACAAAAAAATGTAATATTCAATGTGCTCAACAAACCTCTCAGCAAATTCCTTGGGGTGTCCACTTTCCAAAATGGGGTCATTTGGGGGGTATTGTACTGAGCTGCCATTTTAGCACCTCAAAAAATTAGATGGGCAGTAATAAACTAAAAGATGCGTAAATTCCAGAAAATGTACTCTAGTTTGTAGACGCTATAACTTTTGCGCAAACCAATAAATATACGCTTATTGAATTATTTTTGTTACCTGAGACATGTGGCTGAATGCTTTTTGGCCTAAATGTATGAATAAAATTGAGTTTATTGTATTTTTTTATAGCAAAAAGTAGAAAATATAATAATTTTTGTTTATATTGCAAAAAATAAAAACTGCAGAGGTGATCAAATCCCACCAAAAGAAAAGTCTATTTGTGGGGAAAAAAGGACGAAAATTTCGTTTGGGTACAGCATTGCATGACCGCGCAATTACCAGTTAAAGCAGTGCAGTGACAATAATAAAAAGTGCTCTGGTCAGGAAGGGGGTAAATCCTTTCTGGGGCTAAGTGGTTAAAATGCCTCAGAATTTCCAGCACTAGTCAAATGTCTATTTAATCTTCAGCTCTTATGTGGTTTCTTCTTTAATATTTGAATGGGTTTTAAGCCTTTTTTTCTAGCAAGATGCTTTCCACCATGGCAGCCAGCTCCCACATGGCAAATCTGCAAATGAAAAATCAGCTCCAAGGAGATTTGTAACTAAAGGATGCAGATCTCCTATCAGCACATTTCAACTGATATGTTTCTCTATAAATTATCACAAACAAGAGAAAAGGAAAAAAAAAAAAAGATGAAAATCGCTCATTTGAACGAGGGTCATGGATAAAGAATGTGTTTTTCATGTCACAGCACAAAATATTTTCAGAGCCTATAACACTGTAATTAGTGGTGACAAATTGTAAACCAACAGGCAGAATAATGATTAGCATAAATGGAAGACTGTGCACCTCATTGAGCAGCGTTTACAGAATGCAAACTGTTAGAGCCAAAGAACGCCCCCTCTCTCAAGGCGTAAGCTGGAAGCCTCATTTTTCTCTCTATGAAATAGCATGAACTGTTTTGAAATGCCCACACATTGTTTTGTGACTAATTTCTCTGTCCCCTAGAAGGACCTACAGTAAGGTTTACACTAATGTATTTCTAGTGCGTATCATGTTCATGCTATATGCTAAGTTAAAATTACTTATTGTTTATTCGTGATGAAAAAGTTACTTTGTGCCACCATTACTGAAAAATGAATGATGGTGCACATAGATAAGCATTGGCGAGGGTAACCACTTGAGCTCTGGAAGATTTTAGCCCCTTCATGGCCAGGCCAAATAGTGCTTTCTTTTGGTGGTATTTGATCACCACTGGGTTTTAAATTTTTTGTGATATAAACGAAAAAAAACAAAAATTTAATGAAAAACAATATTTTTTACTTTCTGCTATAAAACATCTGCTATAAACAAATCTAATTTCTTTATAGCTTTTGGCCAAAATGTATTCTGGTACATGTTTTTGATAAAAAAACTAAATTCCCAATAAATGTAAATATATTGATTGGTTTGCATTAAAGTTATAGCGCCTACAAACTATGGTATGTATACTGGAATTTTAATTTTTTTATACTACCAATAGCGGTGATTATTGGCGACTTATAATGGGACTGCGATAGTGCAGCGGACAATCTTGTACTAACTGACGCTGGGGGGAACTGACTAACTGCCACTGGCATCACCATTGACATTAATACAGTGATCAGTGATAATACTATACACTGACATACATTTGTCCAGCTTAAACTAATGTAATGATGTGTATACTATACCTAGTCGATGTCCCTGGAATCGCTGAAGTAGATGCCGCACTCCCCTGCAGCTCTGTTGGAGCCTTTGCTAAATATTTGGTCCTTCAGGATATGGGGGGAGCATGAAACTTCACCCCAGGATGCAGTGCCCGGGCTTGAGAGGTCATTGACCAGGCTTGAACACCCCAACATGAGGAAAATGTAAGTACAGCCTAGCACTAAAATATCTACATCTATAGACATTCACTTTCACATTCTAGCACTAACTATCTAGCCATGATCCACAATCTAACACTAACCCATTGAGCCCTGTAAAGAAGAAATCACTATACATACCTTTTCTGAAGCCAATTCAACCCGATCCTATGCTGAGCTGTCAGCTGCAGATTCGCTCTGGAGGCGGGTGCAGAAGAGGCAGCCGACAACGGCTATGGGTGACGTCACTCCCCATTCATTTAACAGCCTCTGTCGGCTGTCTCCACTGCAGAGCTTCCAGCGCTGGAGACCGGACTGGAGACACTTCAAAAAATGTATGTAAACTGATTTCTTCTTTACAGGGCTAGAAAGGTTAGTGTTAGATCATGGATGTCTATAGATGTAGCGATTTTAGTGTTAGGATAGACTTCCACTTTAACTTTATGTAAGCTGCACCATCATATAGAACTTAAACAGGGTTTGGGCAGGTGAATCTAGTGGAAGAACAGAGCAGCCGGGAGATGAAGATTATAAGTGGACAGAATGTTGTTTATACAATCACTGTGCCCTGAATAGGCAAACTGACTTAGTCCCTTTAAATAAGAATCTTAGGCTTTCAACATCATTTGCAGGATGTTGAATGTTACATAGTTACATAGTAGGTGAGGTTGAAAAAAGACACAAGTCCATCAAGTTCAACCTATATGTGTGATTATATGTCAGTATTACATGTATATCCCTGTAAGTTGCGGTTGTTCAGGTGCTTATCTAATCGTTTTTTGAAACAATCACTGCCCCCCGCTGAGACCACCACCTGTGGAAGGGAATTCCACATCCTTGCCACTCTTACAGTAAAGAACTCTCTATGTAGTTTAAGGTTAAACCTTTTTTCTTCTAATTTTAATGAGTGGCCACGTGTCTTATTAACCACTTAAGCCCCGGACCAATTTGCAGCCAAAGGACCAGGCCCCTTTTAGCGATTCGGCACTGCGTCGCTTTAACTGACAATTGCGTGGTCGTGCGACGTGGCTCCCAAACAAAATTGGCGCCCTTTTTTTCCCACAAATAGAGCTTTCTTTTGTTGGTATTTGATCGCCTATGCGGTTTTTATTTTTTGCGCTATAAACAAAAATAGAGCGACAATTTTGAAAAAAATGCAATATTTTTTACTTTTTGCTATAATAAATATCCCCCAAAAATATATAAAAACAAATTTTTTTTCTCAGTTTAGGCCGATACGCCGATTATTGATTGGTTTGCGCAAAAGTTATAGCGTTTTACAAAATTGGGGATAGTTTTATAGCATTTTTATTAATATTTTTTTTTTTTACTAGTAATGGCGGCGATCAGCGATTTTTATTGTGACTGCGACGTTATGGCGGACACATCGGACATTTTTGACACATTTTTGGGAACATTGTCATTTATACAGAAATCAGTGCTATTTAAATGCACTGATTCCTATGTAAATGACACTGGCAGTGAAGAAGTTAACCACTAGGGGGGCGGGAAGGGGTTAAGTCTGTGTGTGTGTGTTTTTTTACAGTAGGGGGGCGTGGCTTTACGTCTGACGTCACTGATCGGCTTTCCCGATGACAGGGAACAGCCGATCAGTGACAGGCAGTGTAGGAAGCACGGAGAAAGGTTTGTTTACACAGACCTCTCCCCGTTCTTCAGCTCTGTGACCCGATCGCGGGACACCAGCGGCAATGGGTCCGCTGGTCTCGCGGCCGCGGTCAGGGAGCTACGGACCGGGTCGCGAGTGTGCCGCTGGCGGCGCACACGCGACCCACGGCTGGGTACTTAAAGGAGGACGTACAGGTACGTGCTTGTGCCCAGTCGGGCCATTCTGCTGACGTAAATGTACAGGAGGCGGTCCTTAAGCGGTTAAACTCCCTTCCACAAAAAAGTTGTATCCCTATTGTGGGGTCACTAGTACTGTATTTGTAAGTTGAAATCATATCCCCTCTCAAGCGTCTCTTCTCCAGAGAGAATAACTTCAGTGCTCGCAACCTTTCTTCATAACTAATATCCTCCAGACCCAATTTGGTGAAGCAACAGAACCTTGACTTCCTATTTTTGCTAAAATTGGAATGCAATCAAAGACATAAACTTGTGACTTCAAACTAGTGCAAGAAGACAGGATCAAAATTGAATCTAAGGGAAAAATCTGATCACTTTTTAAGACTTTTCCATAGTTTTTTTTTTCTAGTTTCAACTTTATTCTTCAATAAACTGTATTAAATCTATCAAATAATTGCCAAGTTTCAACTTCATCATTTATGGCCAGATTTACAGCCTCTGTCAGGTCTCTGTACCTATAGGGGTACAGCTTGGACACAAAAACATATTCTTATTTTTTTATTTTTTTCCCTTCCAATTTCATCCTTGATTTTTATTTTTAAATCAAAAGAACAAAATATATTCCATACACATCAAACATTATATGATAACCATCTCTATCTACTAGATGACATACCATAGTATCTTATACTCTGTCTATTGGTATACTTGATAGTCTCCTTCTCTCTAGAACCTTACTCATATAATTTTGAATCAAAACCATCATTCCTTCCCAAACGTAAAGATGGATACCCCCCCCCCCCCCCCCCATCCTCCAAGGCTCTCATCTTGTTCCTGGATCCAGGGGATCCTCATTTATACTCGCCCTATATCCAAAACACAAAAAACATCTCTCCTCATTTCATATTTTCTCCCCTCTCTCCCACCCTCCAACAAAACAAACGAATGAAAAAGTTATCTACGTACAATCTACTACAATGTAGTCTGAAATTAGGGGGATGCAGCTGGGTGTCCTTCCCTTCGTATACCATGAAGGCATATGTATACCCTGTGGCTCGGTCGCACAATTTATAAAGCTTCACCCCATAGCGGGCCCTTTTGGTGGGAATAAATAGTTTTATGCCCAGCCTGCCAGAAAATTTGACAAGGGACTCATCCACACATATGTGTTGGTCTAAGGTAAACAACCGGGGGAAGATTTCAGAAAAATAATTTAGTAGTGGCTGAATTTTATAAAGCTTGTCAAAATTTGGGTCGTTTCGGGGAGGGCACTGGGTATTATCATTATAGTGTTGGAATCTCATAATCATGAGATATCTGGTTCTGGCCATTACTGAGGAAAAGATGGGCAGGTGGTGTATGGGGAGAGGTTGACCAATACTAATAAATTTTTTTTGGTTAGTCCCATACAGAATGTGAGGCCCAAAAAATGTTTAATCTCCTCCACTGTTAGTGCTCTCCACTAGTAGAAACGGGCATAATAGGACGTTGGGTTACATGCTATGAATTGTTGTGCATACAGGTTGCACTGGGCCACAATTGATGCTAGCATGTCCTCAGTAAAAATCAAATGGAAAAAATCAATTGGGGAAAAATGTTCTGTGTCCACCTGGACTCCTGGCTGGGCAGTGAAAGGGGGAATGATAGCTTCTCCTGAATTAGGAGGAAGCCACAAGGGGTTCTGAAGGGAATAGGGAAGGCTGGCATGGGACCTAACCCTGAGGGACTGAGGTGACACCCCACTGGTACGTGGCCTTTCCCGAGGTACTGCAGTGCTGGTGGATGGCACTGCGGTGCTGGTGGATGGCACTGCGGTGCTGGTGAATGGCACTGTGGTGCTGGTGGATGGCAATGCAGTGCTGGTGGAGGGCACTGCCTCCTCACAGAACGTCTTAGTTTGGCAGGCAGACTCTCATCCTCCTCTGAGGCTGTCAGTGTTCCACTGCTTAGGACAGGCTTGTAGTCAACGTCAGACTCAGAATCTGAATATGAGGAGTAATCCAAAGCGGAGAGCTCCCCGTTGCTCTCGACGGCCGCAAGAATATTGTACGCCTCCTCGTCTGAAAATAATCTGCTAGACATTCTTGGTGATGAGAAATGTCACCGATAAATGGCACTGATGACACGTGACACTGATGTGGCACTGGTGACAGATGGCACTGATACGTGGCACTGATGACACGTGACACTGGCAGATGGCACTGATACGTGGCACTGATGAAACGTGGCACTGATAGGGCACTGATGACACGTGGTACTGATGAAATGTGGCACTGATGTGGCAGGTGACACTGACAGGTGGCACTGATGTGGCAGGTGACACTGACAGGTGGCAATGATGACAGATGGCACTGAAGACAGATGGCACTGACAGATGGCACCAGTGGCGGTGCGTGCATAGAGGGCGCAGGAGCGCCGCCCCCCCTCTCCTGCACCGCTCTATCACCAATAGATAGATTCATGCATTGCATGAATCTATCTATTGTCACCGCTGCCGCCCCCTATTCAGGTGTCCGGCCCCTGATCGGGCGCCGGGCATCTGAATTACAGTGGGGGGGGGTGTTGCTGGAAGCGCCCCTATTAGAGCTGTAAGCTCTAATAGGGGACCCTATTAGAGCGGTGTGCTCTAATAGGCTTCCCTAAGTGTAAACAGCGGGCGCACGGCTGTGCGTTCGCTGATTACACAGTATTGTGTTAGGGAAGCGAATACATCGCTTCCCTAACACAGACCCGCCTCTCAGCCAATCAGGTTGCCAGGTCTGTTACCTGTCACCTGATTGGCTGAAGTCACAGGCGCTGTGATTGGACGCTAGGCGTCCAATCACCTAGCGTCCAATCACAGCAGAAGAAGACAGGAGGAGCGCGGGAGAAGACATCCGACGGAGACACCGCTCGTCGCCTGACGCCGTCACCAGCTGCACACCGGGACAAGGTAAGTGCAGAGGGCAGGCAGGGGGCACAGTGGCAGCACTTGAGGGGCACAGTGGCAGCACTTTAGGGGCACAGTGGCAGCACTTTAGGGGCACAGTGGCAGCACTTTAGGGGCACAGTGGCAGCACTTAAGGGGCACAGTGGCAGAACTTGGGGCACAATGGCAGAACTTAAGGGGCACAATGGCAGAACTTGGGGCACAATGGCAGCACTTAAGGGGCACAATGGCAGAACTTGGGGCACAATGGCAGAACTTGGGGCACAGTGGCAGCACTTAAGGGGCACAATGGCAGAACTTGGGGCACAATGGCAGCACTTAAGGGGCACAATGGCAGAACTTGGGGCACAATGGCAGAACTTGGGGCACAGTGGCAGCACTTAAGGGGCACAATGGCAGAACTTGGGGCACAATGGCAGCACTTAAGGGGCACAGTGGCAGCACTTGGGGCACAGTGGCAGCACTTGGGGCACAGTGGCAGCACTTGGGGCACAGTGGCAGAACTTGGGGCACAATGGCAGAACTTGGGGCACAGTGGCAGAACTTGGGGCACAGTGGCAGCGTTTGATGGGCACAGTGGCAGCGTTTGATGGGCACAGTGGCAGCGTTTGATGGGCACAGTGGCAGCACGTGGGGCACAGTGGCAGCGTTTAATGGGCACAGTGGCAGCGTTTAATGGGCACAGTGGCAGCGTTTGATGGCACAGTGAGGCTGTTTGTTTGCGCCCCCCCAAAAATTTTGAGCACCAGCCGCCACTGGATGGCACTGATAGATGGCACTGTGACACTAACAGTGGTGAGCACTGTGGCACCAATGGCACTGATGTGGCACTGTATGGGCACAATTTGGGCTCTGATTTCTGTGTTTTCACTGTAATTGATTTTCAAAAAACAGTTGGCACTCGCAGA
The DNA here is from genome assembly GCA_028564925.1 of Lithobates sylvaticus. Classification (NCBI taxonomy): domain Eukaryota; kingdom Metazoa; phylum Chordata; class Amphibia; order Anura; family Ranidae; genus Lithobates; species Lithobates sylvaticus. The sequence continues at coordinate 123,970,478 of CM053031.1, forward strand.
TCTGCAGCTAGAAGCTCTCCCTCTTCACACACAGTCTCTGTGTGAGGAGGGAGAGCCAGCAATGAGAGATGATCTCATATGTTTACACTTGAGATCATCTCTAATTGGACACTCCGATTGAGTGCTAAATGGCCGCTGTGATTGGCCATTTAGCATGATCTGTGATTGGCTGTGGCACACGGCCAACACAGACTTTCCCTGATGCATGCCTGCGGCAATTGCGCGCCGCGCTGTAGCCGTATTTCGGGTATAGCGGGGCGTGTAGTGGTTAATGTGTGTACATGTGTTTGTATGTGTGTGTGTACATGTGTTTGTATGTGTGTGTTTTAGTGTGTGTACACATGTGTTTGTAAGTGTATGTAATGTGAACCAAGCCTTGGACAGGGATGCCTCGAGACTGAAAATACTTTTCAAGGGCACCCTGACTGGAAAAAGGTTGAGAAACACTATACTAAACTATATTTTGGTATAACATACTGTATAATATGGTGAATGATATGTTTCCAAGAAACATACGGTAAAAGTGTTATGCAGAATAGCATGCTTGTTATACTCACTGTGGGACTTAAGGGGTTAATCCTCTGCATTGTGTAAAAAGGCTCTTTGATTCCTTATGCACATATCCTCCCTATCCTGCAGGGTCACTCTGGACAAGTCTAGATAAGACACAGTGAGGGTAGTCCTGCTGCACTTGCTCAGTTTGGTCTCTATTGCTGGAGAGAACATTTCCTGTTTCAGTTGAGCTGTTCAAGTCACATGATATTGACATCACACATTTGGGTGTGCATACAGAGCCTAAATGACAGCCGAGTCCCTCCCTCCTCCTCCATGCCCAGTAACTAAAAAAGAACACAGTGGGTGGGATGTCACATCTTCATTGATGGATGCTCCGCCTCCTATAAAAGCACATGGGCACAGGCTGTAGTGCTTTTAAAGAGGCAGTGATTCCCATAAACAAGATAACACCCCTGTACATGTTTTTGCAGTGTTCTTTTTTGACTTCTCAACGGCATCAGTTACAGCCTGCAAACTTATCACACCTGACACCCCACTGCCACCTTGCTAACTTCCTACCTCCTGTCATCCTCATAACACCTGGGACCCCACTGCCACTTTGCTAAAACCCTACCCCCTATCAGCCTTATCCCCACTATAACCCACTGCCAGCTTCCAAACACCTACATTGACAAAGCAGCTTATTCCAATGTTGAGAGGACAAGGGTCTCTTCCCCACAAATGTGTGGTAGTGGGTAACATAGTCTGTGGACAGGGGCTTATTGAAATATGGAACACTGTTAACAATAAAGATGCTACCCCAGGTGAATGATTAAAGTGTTACTGAACCCACAACAGTAAAATCAGTGTGTATATGCAGTAAAGCATGCTTGTTATACCCCTTAGTATGGAAGGGGTTAATCCTCTGCATTGTGTAAAAAGGCTGTTCCATCCTGTCATCTCTGATTATGCCCTTCTTCCACAGACTTTTCTTGGGAGGGTGCATATGTGATCAGCACAGGGCCAATCAATGGTCTTGAAGCCTGATAGGGCAATCGTGGGAGAATCGTGGGAGAAATGAAAACTCCTCCTACAAGCTATCAGCACACACTGATACAAGTCACAAGACTGCTCTAATTGCTATATACAGCTGATGAAAAAAGGTATTTATCAGTTTGTATTTACTAAAACTAATGAATTTCTATGTTCTGTGTACTGTGGGAGAACAGATATCGTGAATGCAGGATCTGAGTTTAGTAATACTAACCTTAACCACTTTGCGCCTGCGCTATAGCTGAAAGACGGCTACAGCACGGACGCCAATTGCCGGGAGGGCGTCCATGGACATCCTCCTGTTTACTTCCGCAATGCGCGCTCCCGCGAGCGCGCATCGGGGAAGTTCTGTGCTGGCTGTGTCCCAGATCGCTGTAAATGGCCAATCACAGCGGTAAACATATGAGATCATCTCTGTCCAATGAGAGATGATCTCATATGTAAACATATGAGATCATCTCTCATCAATGGCTGCAGCGGCCGTGAGTTAAAAAAAAAAACAGAAAATAAAGTGCCCGAAGTAAATGTCAGTGCCATCTGTCCCTACTGGCATCTGTCCCCACTGCCACCTGTCCCCACTGCCACCTGTCCCCAGTGCCACCTGTCAGTGCCATCTGTCCCCAGTGCCACCTGTTGTCAGTGCCACCTGTCCCCAGCCATTTGTCCCCAGTGCCACGTATAAGTGCCATCTGTCATCAGTGCCACGTATAAGTGCCATCTGTCATCAGTGCCACATCAGTGCCATCTGTCATCAGTGCCCCATCAGTGTCACGGGTCATCAATGCCACATATTAGTGCCATCTGTCATCAGTGCCACGTATCAGTGCCATCTGTCATCAGTGCCACCTGTCAGTCTCACGTGCCATCTGTTATCAGTGTCATCAATGCCACGTATCAGTTCCATCTGTCATCAGTGTCACGTGTCATCAGTGCCATGTATTAGTTCCATCTGTCATCAGTGCCACATCAGTGTCACGTGTCATTGTCCTGGTGCTCCAGGACCTTCAAAAGTGTAATAGGTAGTCAACAAGTTAGATGTGTAATTTATGCTTCTAGAACACCTGATGGCACTCCCTGCATGTTGGGCCTCTCTAAGTGGCTAGGCTGTGGAAAAGTCCCAAAGTCCCACACAATACTCAGGAGGAGTAGCAGAATTTATTTTGGGGTGTCATTTGTGGCATACACATGCAATGTGAGAGAAATAACCTATTACAATGACAATTTTGTGGAAAAAAAAAAATCTTAATTTTGCAAAGAATTGTGGGAAAAAATGACAACCTCAAAAACCTCACCATGCATCTTACTAAATACCTTGGAATGTCTAAAAAAAGGGATCATTTGGGGGGTATTTGTACTTTCCTGGCTTGTTCGGGTCTCAAGAAATTAGATAGGCCACCAGTACATCAGGTGTGATCAATTTTGTATGGTTTGCACCACAGCTTGTAGACTCTCTAACTTTCACAAAGACCAAATAATATCCACTAATTTGGGTTATATTTACCAAAGATATGTAGTAGTATAAATTGTGGCCAAAATGTATGAAGAAAAATTAATAATTTGCTAAATTTTATCACAGAAACAAAGAAAAATGCGTTTTTTTTCACCATTTTCTGTGTTTTTTCATTTATAGCGCAAAAAATTAAAAACTGAGAGGTGATCAAATACCACCAAAAGAAAGCTCTATTTGTGGGAAAAAAAGGACAAAAAATTCATTTGGGTACAGTGTTGCATGACTAAATGTCATTCAAAGTGTGAGAGCACTGAAAGCTGAAAATTGGTCTGGGCAGGAGGGGGGTTTAAGTGCCCAGTTGTCAAGTGGTTAAAGATAAATTCCAGATATGTATATTACTATATTTTTACATAGTTATGATGGTTGACCTTGAACCAATGTAACTATGTATATACCACACCTGGCTGATGCCATTGGAAATGGCTGAAGTAGATACAACTTCTCTAGTGGTCTTCACTTGCTTCTGGGTCCTGTGTTGAGCCCTGCATTCTGAACAAAATGCATTTTCTGAATGAATGCAAAGCATTCTCTGATTGGACGAGGTGGAGAGCATGACATCACTGCCCCACCTTTCCACCTCGTTCAATCAGAGAATGTTTTGCATTCATTTAGAAAATGCAAAGCATTCTCTGGCGTCTGTGCTGAGCGGACAACCTTCTGTGTTCAGAATGCATCAGACCAGCATGAGACCCAGAAGCAAGTGGAGACCACTGGAGTAGCAACGTCCAAGCTGGACTAACGGAACTATGTTAAAAAATGTACCGAACCTGGAATTCATCTTTAAAAGTAATTATTAATGTGTTTCCATACATTTTCTGTGTGTACCAGTACGTCCAGAATAAAAAAAAAAAAATTTTGTAACATTTTCTAAAATGTATTTTTTAAGTCAGGCAAATATGAAATCTTGTAAATAAATAGGCAGTGAGTATGTGTCCTTGTCAGTGATGTAAGTAACTGAGTTAAAATAAACTGAGTTACCTAACGCAGTTACTTTAGAGGGTAACGAGTAATCTAACTGATTACTTTTCCCCTCATGGTAACTCAGTTCCCATTACTTTGGCTTAGTTACCCCAATTACATCTACCACCACTTGATGGCAGTAGTGTAATTCCGGTGTCCTGCCGAAAAAGTTCCCCCGCCAGATAAGGACCCCCTGTACTGCGCAGGCGCAGGGCTTGCGTAGTACGAAGGACTACGGAGCTTCCGAAAATTGACGAACCTAAACAGCTCTGAGTGAACTCCTCACCGTGCAGGTGCAGTTAACATGTAATTGTACGAGGCGATGCCGCACGCTCACGATGCTCGTGCTACTCTGCAAGGGGTGTCTATCGTGTAAGTAAGGGGCGGGTCTAGTATTACTGTAACAAAGGGGCACATTTATTATTATTGTTATATATCGAGCTCTGCCCATTAATTTACCATTCACCCTCTTCTGTAGCCATCCGCCCCTTACATGATATAATAATAATAATAATAATAGACCCGCCCCTTACACCATATAATAATAATAGACCCGCCCCTTGCTTACACGCTATAACAGATCTGCCCCTTGGTTAGAGTAATAATAGAGCAGCCCCTTGGTTACACGATATATAACAATAATAATAAATGCGCCCCTTGGTTACAGTAATACTAGACCCGCCCCTTAGTTACACGTATAGAATATTTAAAAAAAAAGTCAGTTACTTTGCTGCTTAACTAATTACTTTTCCAATGTAGTAACGGAGTTACTAACGCAATTACTTTTTGGGAGAAGTAATTTGTAACTTAACTAATTACTTTTTTAAGATGACCAACACTGGTCCTTGTTGGTTCACTATTGTTCTGCGAATATACACTTGAATTGCATTTGGATTTTTAGGTTGAACACACAGCTGAATGAATGAATCTGGCTGCTGGGGATTATATAACTGAACAGGTATGTTGATTTTAGACAGTTGTAATATTTTTTGAATAACATTTTCAGCTCCCTAATTTTACTTGTTGCCTGGCAATGCTGTTTATTTCCAATATGTTAGTGGCCTAAAACCATAGAGGAGAAAAGTCACAGTTTTTCGATGCCCATTGATCACATACATATAAGGAACTCTGTTTTTTTTTTTGCTGTTGAAATCAATCAGTTCTTGTCAGGTAAAAAGAAGTGTAGTGACACATAATTTGTAAAACAGCTGAATAGAGCAGAGATGAGCATTTTATAGACTAGCCTATATCGTATATTCTTGCAGCCTGACAATTTTTATTTTTTAACGTTGTGTTCTTAAAAAATATGTAATAAAAAAAAAAAAAAAGAAGGTGAATACATTGCTTTTATCAGCCACAAATGACATGTCAATTAATCAAAACTGTAAAAGACTGAAACGTTGTGAAAACATTTCACTATTTCAATTCTCTTTTGTTCTAAAACTGTTTCGTCTTTAAATCCTATTACTATGATTGGGCTAGCGTGAATGATTGGGCTAGCGTGAAGGATTAAATACTCAGCATTCCTGTTATCCTCTCACTTCTCCACCTTGGCTTGCTTCCTCTGCAATGCAACAAACATAGCAAGTTTCCTTGACAAATTCAGTGTTATTTCCCAGCCTTGTTAACAAATCAAAATGTTTTTTTTTTTTTGCAACATCACTGTTCCTCACATCTTCCTTTTTTCCAAACGCTTTGTTTCATTTAAAATTATTACCGTTCTAAAATGATACAGTTTTCAACCGTAGACCTTTAAAAATACTTAACCACTTCAATACCAGGCACTTTCCCCTGTTCCTGCCCAGGACAATTTTCAGCTTTCAGCGCTGTCACACTCTGAATGACAATTGCGCGGTCATACAACACTGTACCCAAACTCAATTTTTATAATTTGCTTCCCACAAATAGAGCTTTCGTTTGGTGGTATTTGATCACCTCTGTGGTTTTTATTTTTTGCAATATAAACAAAAAAAGACCGACAATTTTGAAAAATAAAACTGATGGGTACTAATAGGCAGCAATGCCGGCCCTGATAGGCGGCACTGATGGGCGGCACTGATGGGCGCTGATGGACACGGGTGGCACTGGATAGGCAGCACTGATGAGGAGCTACTGACAGGCATTCCTGAGTGGCATCTGAAGGGCACTGACAGGCATTACTGATTGGCACATTTATGGGCACTAATTGCCACTTTTATGGGCACTGGCAGGCATTTTTTATGGGGCACAGGCTGGCAGGTGATGGGCACTGATTTGTAGCTGATGGGCACATCTGATGGAGGCTGCACTGATGATCAATTTGCTGATTATCAGTGCAGACCCCCCCAGGGAGAGCCGCCGAGGAAAGCCATTTACCGGCACTTCCTGATTCACACGATGATCAGCTGTGATTGGTCACAGCTAATCACCTAGTAAGAAGCTTCTGTCAGAGGCTCCATACCACGATCAGAGTTGCGGTGTGTCAGACTGATGCACAGTACCTCCGATCGCCGTGCTGCGCGCCCCTGCGGGCACACCCTGGCTTATTATCCTGATCACATCGTATGATCAGGATAACTAAACCACTTTGCCGCCGTCATATTGCTTTATGGCGGGCAGCAAGTGGTTAAAGTAATATTAAACTCAAAAGCAAATACGTATACACTATATTGTCAAAAGCATTGATTGGGACGCCTGCCTTTACACGCACATGAACTTTAACGGCATCCCAGTCTAATGCCCCGTACACACGGTCGGAAAAAATCCGACCACAAAATCCATCGGCTTTTTCCGACGGATTTTGTCCGACACTGGTGTTGCATACACACGGTCGGACAAAGTTGTCAGAAAATCCGATCATTCTGAACGTGATGACGTTTGTTGCCTACGAGGGGACTACGTAGAGGCTAGTAGCCAATAGCTTTGGTCTTGTAATGTGATCTGAGCATGCGTGGCACTTTGTCCGTCGGAATTCGCTACACACGATCGGAAAAAGTCCGATAGGACTTTGTTGTCGGAAAATTTGAGAGCAGGAGATAAAACTTTGTCCGACGGAAAAAGTCCGATGGAGCCTACACACGGTCGGAATTTCCGACAACATTGTCCGATAGGACATTTTCCGTTGGAAAATCCGACCGTGTGTACGGGGCATTAGTCTGTAGGGTTCAATATTGAGTTGGCCCACCCTTTGCAGCTATAACAGCTTCAACTCTTCTGGGAAGGCTGTCCACAAGGTTTAGGAGTGTGTCTATGGGAATGTTTGACCATTCTTCCAGAATTGCATTTGTGAGATCAGACACAGATGTTGGACGCAAAAGCCTGGGTCGCAGTCTGTGCTCGAATTCATCCCAAAGGTGTTCTATTGGGTTTAGGTCAGGACAAAAAAAACAACCCCATACCATATTCCCCCTTCCACCAAATGATCTGGACCAGTGCACAAAGCAAGGTCCATAAAGACATGGATGAGCGAGTTTGGGGTGGAGGAACTTGACTGGCCTGCACAGAGTCCTGACCTCAACCAGATAGAGCACCTTTGGGGTGAATTAGTGTGGAGACTGTGAACCAGACCTTCTCGTCCAACATCAGTGCCTGACCTCACAAATGCGCTTCTGGAAAAAATGGTCAAACATTCGGACACACTCTAAACCTTGCGGACAGCCTTCTCAGAAGAGTTGAAGTTATTATAGCTACAAAGGGAGGGCCAACTCAATATTGAACCCTACCGACTAAGACTGGGATGCAATTAAAGTTCATGTGCGTGTAAAGACAGGTGTCCCAATACTTTTGACAATATAGTGTATATTATACTACAGCTTGCTAATCCTTAGATGCTTATGTAAAACCTTTATCTCAAACTGCTGCTGAAACTGCTTAAAAAAGTGTGAGCTGGAATTTGTCTTCAATTTTGTTAGTGTATCTAAATCTGCTAGTGCATCTAACATTACCCTCCCACAAACTGACAATGCTGCTGTCCAAAGGTGTCTCTGTCTCCGAGGGGCACTCTAATACAGGAGGTGTGTTACTGGCCAGATCACCAGGTGAAAATAAAAGGAAAAAGTCTAAATAAAGAAAACAAATGCAGCCACCATATCTAATGATTGGTAAGCTGCAATATATATTATATTTTTGGATTTGGGATGTAATACAGCTTTAATGGGATTCTATTCTAGTACAGTATATGGAAGTTTTTGAGCATACAATAAATATTTTTTGATACTTTTTATAAAAATTGGGTACCGTTATAGTCCTTATATTTAATTTGTTAGGGTCCATTATTTTGTATACAGTATCATTGATTAGGATGAGGTACCAGACCTACATGGTCTACCTAATGAGGGTCTCTCATTGAGGCTTCCCAGTTTCCATCTTTTCATACAGTATATGTAAACCCAATCACTAAGATTTCATATAAGCGTTAACATTAATTTCAGAATTCATTATATAACTTTTGGATCTGCAGATTTTGTTAAAATAATGAATAAGCAAATGTGCTGCCAAAAGTAATGAACAATCTTGACGTGTATGTGCTCCTTCTAAACCACCACCAGGGGAACGAAAGGATGGGTTCTCACCTTAAAATAAGACCTTTAAGAAATAAAGGTCATAATGCACTCTTTCCCCTTTAGGCCCCTTTCACACGGGACGGATCCATAATGGTACGCCCCGTAAACATCCGCTTGCTCAGCGGGGATCGCTCCGTTAATCCCTGTGCAGGGACCGCCCTGTCAGATCTCCGCTCTCCTCTATGGGGGATCGGATGAACACGGACCGTCTGGATTTTCCTCCGTCTGCAAAAACCCACAGAATCTGTTCATCCGCTGACACCCGCTATCCCATAGGGATGCATGTATGTCCTTATTTTATCTGAAAACGGATGGATGAAATACGGACATACGGTCCGCACGTGTGAAAGGGGCCTAAGAGTCGGGAACAGCTCAATATACTGACAAGCTGATGGTATTTAATTCAAAAATCCTCTCCAATGTAAACAATGGTCATGAAAAAGATACAAAAGGGAAACAAATGGTGCCCTCTTGATCTGGCCATGAAAGTCCTTCATCAGGTGATTTATTTTCAAAGGGTGGCAATGTTTTGCCCTTGTTACATGGGCTTCTTTTATCACACATTACAACATTATGCAGGCATACTTCACTGATGTTATTGTCAGCTTTGAAAAATGCAATGCAACCATTGTTGAAGTGCCTAGAAGAAGATAGTTGCACTTAGATGCAACAGATGACGAAAAACAGTGAAAACTTATATTTTCTGTGAAATACACAGCATGAATGACAACTTCAATGTAATGTCCAGATTATTATACCTTAAAGTGGATGTAAACTCAATTTTTTTTTTTTTTTTTGTCTGGCACAATATAGAGTATGGGATTTCAGATCAGCTGTGCCTAGCGTTGCCACAAAGAGTTAATCCAGCTCTAAGCTATCCTCATATCTTTTTTCAGTGAAATAAAACAGACAAACTGTGAAAACTTTGTCCGTTCTTCCCCCCTTGCTGTGATGGACAGGTGATTTAAATATCTTGTGCACTAGCCTAAGACATGCATTATTTTTTAATTCCCACCCCCACTCCTTTCTTCAGCAGCTCTGCAAGGATTGGCTGTTCCACACCTCAGCATGATTTGGCATGCTGAAGTCATGTGGGGCTTTTCTGGGTTTTGACTGGATGTAAGTGATCATAGCAGAAGTTCAGTGTAAGAAATACACAGGAGAAAATGCATGTTTATAAGGGGGGTGTAGAGGTAGGCGGGGAGTCTACTGACATCACGACTCCACCCACTGAGCCCTGGAATACAGACCCACCCACAAAATCTGCAGTTTTCTGGGTCTCATAGCAGACAGAGAGGAGACATTTGACAGATAAGTATGCATGCAGGAGGCATGTATATCCTTCTAGATAACCAATATTGCAGTAGTTTAGAAAGGATGAGAGTGGGTTTACATCTACTTTAAGTAAGATTCTTTTGGTTCTTTTGGCCCACTCACACAATCACATGTTGGTGCCACATGATGTGGCACTGTGTTAAATACAGAGCTTTGCACTGCATGCCATTAATTTTGAATGGCACCCCAAACCAAAGCAGCACAATGCCCAAATGTTAACCATCGGTGGGTTGTGGTGCATAAAAAATATTGTCACCCTAACACGCTTGCTTTATAAGGCGACACACACATGAACTGTGAACCATGTGAACCATCTGTGCGTTGTGTCGTTGTGTCGTCCCTGCGATCTGAGCAGAAGTTCGCCCCCCCCCCCTCCCCTGCAGACTTCTGGGACATGTCATAGGTCCCAGAAAGCTGTGGGACCAATCAGCTAATGCATGTGCAGCGAGCAGGCGGCTGTGGAGCCACAAGCAGTCACAGCTGGCTGCCCCTCTTAGTATGCCGGCATCCGAAGCCCGGTGAAGAAATCGGCCGGTTGAGGACATCGCTGGATCCTGGGACAGGTGAGTGTCTATTTATTAAAAGTCAGCAGCTATAGTTTTTGTAGCTGCTGACTTTAAATTTTTCAAAATATGACTGAAGCCCTTCTTTAAGACCAACTCTGACCTGATGTGCAGAGACATGCCAGTGCTCAGAGTCGGGTATTTTGTGGTGAAAAGCTTTCTTGAATACGGCAGATTGACACACAGGGCTCCCTAATAACCAGGAAGCTGGTGGCCATCAGCAGCAGAGCAACCATTGATTCATCCCCAGCCCGATTCATCTTTTGTTTGGGAAATTCTCCTGCCAACAGCTAAAAGTAAACAAAGGGGTGGAGATGCTCGTGACATAATTGTCCCAATATGGCTATGGCAATATTTGGACAATGATGTCCTTTGTTTACTTTCAGATGTCGACTGGGGAATCCCCCATGAAAACCCCCAATGCATAGCTGACAGCATCCTAGTGAACAAGGGTCTGAACCAGGGGCAGATCCAGGGGAGGGGCAACAGGGGATATGCCCCCCATAGAAAATATTGCCAACCATGATGCCGCGTACACACACGATCGTAATTCTCGTCGGAAAAAGCTCTGATGGAATTCCGCTCAAACTGTCTTGCTTACACACGGTCACACCAAATTCCGATGGTCAATAACACCGCGACATACAACACGTTCGACGGCACTATAAAAGGGAAGTTTGCTTCTGAGCATGCATCAAAGTGTTTTCGAGCATGCGTCGGAATTTTGCATGTCGGAATTGCATACTCACGATCGGAATTTCCGATAGAAAGTTTTTCCTTCAGAAAAATTAAGAACATGCTCTCAATCTAAAGTCCGTCGGAAATGCCAACAGAAAAAAACGATGGGCATACACACGGTCAGAAAATCTGATGAAAAGCTCCCATCAGACTTTCCATTGGAAATTCCGACCATGTGTACGCGGCATTAGTCTCACATTCAGAATCAGCAGCAGTGACGCTCTTGTTATTGCACCACCGCTGGCCTGGCCTCTACTGCCTGCCGCACTGGTTGCTATCGCCTGCCACCTTGCATCTAGCAACCAGCGACGTCACGTCCGAGGAGGAGAGCAAGGCCCCAGCATTCACAGCGGAGGATTATTTAACTTCTTCCTCCTCCGCTCCCAGTGAATGCTTTCTCCACCCACATCCTCCCTCCATCTTCTCCAGCGTGGTGTGAGGAAAAGGAACTGTGCTAGCCAGCCTGCCAGGATTAGAGCAGAGCCCGTCGGAAGATCTGCCTGTTGACCTGCACCTGTCTGAGGTGAGGGCGAGGCAGATCGCAGATGAATTAAAAATATATAATCATTATTAGCTTATTCTTTACTTAGCCTCATCTCATTATTTTGTAAAAAGGCTCTAATCAAGCCCTCACTGACCTGCTTAGCTTTGGGTACTGTGGAGCAATCTAAAATGTAACAGTGGAAGCACAGCAATTGCAGTTCATCACCCACTGATTCTCATGGCCTCAAGGAATATGAGAATGAATTACTTTATTGTACCTTGCCAGCAGCTACAGAGGATAGTGAATGCTAATTTTTAGTGAAAGATAATTTTTAGTGAAGGCTCATTTTTAGTGAAGGCTTATTTTTGGTGAAGGCTCATTTTTAGTGAAGGCTCAATTTTGGCGAAGGCTCATTTTTAATGAAGGCTCATTTTTAGTGAAGGCTCAGTTCTGTAAGCAACACCTTATTTTCTGGCAGTGACCCTCCCAAGACTAGACTCTGGATCTGCCCCTGGTCTGAACATGCACTGAGGATTCACTCTCACATTGACAGGGGTGGCAGTGAGGCTGGAGTGACCATACTGTGGACACTCCAGCCTCGCTGCTACCCCTGTCAATGTGAGAGATTCATGTACCTCTTTCTCTTCCTAGCAGGTAAAGGAATCCTTTGCCTACACCAAAATTTGTTGTGTGGAGGAGCGAGAGAATTCTAAAGAACATCTAAGACATTCCTTATTAATTCCTTGGGGAGTGTGTTAACCCAGAGTAGCAAATGTACTCTGTTTATGCCCCCAGCCTCCTCTCCCATGGCCAGTGTGCCCTTTCAGGGCACCAGACTCTTAGGCCCCTTTCACACTGAGGCGCTTTGCAGGCACTAAAGTGCTAAAAATAGCGCCTGCAAAGCACCCTGAAAGAGACGCTCAATGCACACTGGAGCGGTGCACTTGCAGGACGCTCAAAAAAGTCCTGCAAGCCGCATCTTTGGAGCGCTGTAGGAGCGGTGTATTTACTGCTCTTAAAGCGCCCCTTCCCATTGAAAACAATAGGGGAGCGCTCCAAACCCTTGCGGGCGGTTTTAACCCTTTTTTGGCCGCTAGCGGGGGTTAAAACTGCCCCAGTAGTGGCCGAATAGCGCAGCTAAAACGACGGAAAAGCGCCTCTAAATATAGCGCCGCTTTATCGCCAGCACGCTCAACGCCCCAGTGTGAAAGTAGCCTTAGTCAGTTTATCCTTTTGGTTTAGAGTTTGGCCCCCACGTGTGCTTCTAATGTGTCATTTGCACACAGCTGATCACAGATTGCAGTAAAGGGCCAATCACAGCAGCCCTTTACTATGTGATCAGCTGTGTCCAATCACATGTCTCTGTGTGAGGAAAGGAAAATTGATAACCGGCAAGTCTGACAGGGCACAGTGAGTACATTGTTTATACTGATAATCAGGTGCCCTGATTATCAATACAGCCACATCAGTGCCCATGAGTGCAGCCTCATCAGTGCAGTCTCTTCCGCACACATAAGTAAAGAAATTACTTATTTGCAAAATTTTATAACAGAAACACTTTTAGTTTTTTCAAATCTATGGTCTCTTTTCATTTGTTTGGCAAAAAAAAAAAAAAACCCAGTGGTGATTAAATACCACCAAAAGAAAGCTCTATCTGTCTCCAAAAAATTATAAAAATTTGATTTAGGTGTTGCATTTGTCATTCAAAGTGTGACAGCACTGAAATCAGAAAAATTGCCAGGGCAGGAAGGAGATGAAAGTGCCAAATATTGAAGTGATTAAAGTGTTTCACACATCCCAGTTGCTACATTCCCATCGCCACAGTTGATTGCATTGCAAAGAATATTTCACCTTAGGAAGACACCGCTAATGAGATAATACAGCAGTGATTCTCCTTCTTATCCACATCAACGTGGAGTAGGAACTCTTAGGGTCCTTTCACACGGGCTTGTCCGCTTGGCGGACTTTACATGCTCAGAGGGGGATTGATCCGCTGATCAACGCTGAGCAGGCGGATGACAGGTCCATCGCTGATCTCCCTCTATAGCGAGATTGGATGAAAACGGACTGCCTGTCCAATGTCATTCACCAGACGGATAGAAAATAGGTTCACCATCTGTCTGGATTTCACGGACAGGATCGGATAGCAGTGGGTGTCAGCGGACATGTCACCACTGACATCCGCCGCTCCATAGGAATGAATGGCGGCTCCGATCAGGTCCGCCTGAAAAACTGACAGGCGAACCTGATCGGAAAGCCTGTGTGGCTTTAGTCTCAAATACCTGCAGTATAACAATGAGCTGCAGGACAGGCTTAGCCTCCTGCTATCTAATATGAAGTGGGAGACTTTAGCCCCAAAAAATGGAAGAGGTCAGTAGAGACGCCTGTAGTAAAAGAAAAGGCTTGAAGGTTTTCTCATAACAAAGTATTTAGTGGTGGTGTAATCTTTTTAATGCCAAAAAAAAACTTTCTTAAGCGAAAACATTCAAGCCTTCTCTTTTAGCATGGGTCCCTTTGCTGACCACTTTTTTTTGGGGGGAGCTAAATTCTCCCACTTCATTGAGCACCAGCATCTAAAGAAAACAAGGTAAATGATCCTTCAGAGTACACCTTATTTTTTACCAATCTTTAACCTGAAACATCATTCTTGCATCAAAACTACTACAATGATTTATATCTCTCCCATTGCATTCTCTCCTATTCTTCTTTATCTCCAGACTGTTTATAGAGAATTCCTACATTTCTGCAATCTACTAGACTCACATCAGGAGTCAGAAAGTCAATGGTACTCATTCATAGCAAAGGGCAGGAAAATGAATGTTAGTAAGTTGTATTAACTGTTTCCGGTCTGCCTTTATAACAAGATATAATCATCTGACTCCTAGACACAGACATGAAAGAAACTGTTCTGGATCATAAGAGTATGATTACCTACACCAGCAGTGTTTGCTAACCTTTAATATAGTAACTACAGTATACACATACAGAATACTGTATACAGTACTTATACAGTCCTCTCAAAACATCAGTAAAAAATGTTTTTTAAATAATTTTGCCCATCTGAAACACATGACTGTTTGCCTGCCCAAAGGTAGTGAAAGAGTTAAGAGTACAAGACTTCTCACTTGCAGAAAATAAAATAAAATGAGCGGCAGCACTACGGCATGCACAGAATAGATAGCTGAGTAGAAATCTTAAATTCTCATCGTTCTCTGAGCCCAGACAGTGCTTCACAAGATATATTAATAGACTGAGTTTCCACATGAGCTAAAGGCCTGCATCTCAACAATGGCAATATTTTTTTCTTGCGAGCCCTCTTGCCAAATTGGACTCAGAGCTTGTATTTTTTCCATAGAAGATATTTGGCATTGTAATGAATAGCTTAAGATAACCTATACAGTATATATGTGGCTATGGAGATAGCACAATTTGGAATGTATCCCTTGTTCACTCCATTCACGCACACACACAAAAAAGGAGAGGGGTAGTTAAAAAAAAAAAAAAAAAAAAGCTTGTTGTCATGGTAACGTGCCTTGAAGTATCTGAAAATCTGGGCAAGTTTTAACATTCTGAATGCATTTGCATTTCCCTTGAAGCCTTCGAAGACGTAACAATTAGTTCCCACCCCCATGTATCTGATAGAAGAGAAGGGGTTGCCTACCTACAAGAATTAGAGTTAACGATTCCTCTGCCCTGCCTTTCTGCAGATGTGATATTTTTTTTCCTATTACTGCAAATCAACAAAAAAATGCAAATAAATAAGAAAGCAGAGAAAGCTGCATTCACAGCTGTCACAACACAAATGTACGAAGAAGCGCTTCCTTCTGCTGTCAGCAGTGTTTATGGGCTGCCAGCTGTTGCTACAGTACACCTTCCCTGACTGCTACTGGTATTTTAGGAGATGCTAGTTTGCCAACCTATATGGGCTTATTTAAAAAACAAGGCTTTATATTATTTCCAACATTCGATTATTTATTTTAGATAAGTGCATGCATCCAGAAGCATAAATAAAGGCGGTAGGGGGGATATAGGGCTTAAGACAATCTTCATGGTTCCCTGCAGCAAAAAATAACTCACAATCTCTCTGGTAGCTTTGCATGTAAACCAAATATTTTAGCACACACTAAAAATAGAATAACCACATAATAAGACTACTAAAAATCTAAAATTAACATAGTGGAACTTCACACACAATTGTCCTTAAACAACAGCCTTATAAAATAGTAAAGTACAAGAACACAGGGAAACCAATCCATAAACAGTTTTAGGTGATCTAAATAAAATAAACTGAAACCGGATTAGTTGCCAGGGGTAGAGTTGGGGTAAACGGTTCGGCCCGAGCATGAGTTTGGCCAAATATTGGCTGCTTATTGTTCGCCGAACACCTGAATTATCGAGGCTTTTGATCGTTTGTTCGGCCCGCCGCTTGACCACAATGCAGTGCGCCGTGCATTGAAAGCCCTAATTGGCTGAAGCAATGAAAGCTTTGCCAAATCAGGGCACAGAGCACTGTCAGAGCCATGATTGGAGAAAGTAATGATGACTCCATCCAAACATTGCTCTTTGTTCCTAGTCCTGCCCCACACTATAAAAATATTCTCCCCATAGCAGCCATTTTCAGTGTGATATTGGCTTTGAGAGAGATAGAACATTGCTCTGTTCAGTGCTGCAAGCGAGTTAGTGTGCTATTGTGCTTCTATTGTCAGTGTAGAATATCAGATTAGTGCGAATCTAGTGATAGTTTAGTGTGACCATTCATTTTTACTTTAGTGTCAGTTTAATTTGTCAGGGCAGGTTTCCTGCAGTATATATCAGTGCCTTACTGCACGTTTATTGCAGTATATATCAGTGTGTTACTGCATGTTTAACACAGTATATATTAGTGGGAACCATGAATGCCAACATTAACTGTGACATACTGAAGCAGAGCATGATCCCCTCCCTTCGGAGACTTGGCCGCAGGGCAGTATTCCAATATGATAACGACCCAAAATACACCTCCAAGACGACCACTGCCTTACTAAAAAAGCTGAGGGTAAAGGTAATGTACTGGCCAAGCATGTCTCCAGACCTAAACCCTATTGATCATCTGTGGGGCATCCCCAAACAGACGGCGGAGGAGCGCAGGGTCTCTAACATCCACCAGCTCTGTGATGTGGTCACGGAGGAGTTGAAGAGGACTCCAGTGGCAACCCGTGAAGCTCTGGTGAACTTTATACCCAAGAGGGTTAAGGCAGTGCTGGAAAATAATGGTGGCCACACAAAATATTGACACCAATTTGGACATTTTCACTTAGGGGTGTACTCACTTTTGTTGCCAGTGGTTTAGACATTAATGGCTGTGTTGAGTTAATTTGGGGGGGACAGCAAATTTTCACTGTTATACAAGCTGTACACTCACTACCTTACATTGTAGCAAAGTGTAATTTCTTCAGTGTTGTCACATGAAAAGGTATTATAAAACATTTACAAAAATGTGAGGGGTGTACTCACTTTTGTAGATCAGTGTATCAGTGTATTACTGTACATTTAAAGCAGTATGTATCAGTGCGTTACAGCATGTTTAACGCAGTATATATCAGTGCATTACTGTACATTTAACACAGTATATATCAGTGCATTACTGTACGTTTAACGTAGTATATATCAGTCCATTACTGCGTGTTTAATGCAGTATATTTCAGTGCATCTCTGCACGTTTAACACGGTATATATCAGTGCATTACTGCATGTTTAACGCAGTACATTTCAGTGCGTTGCTGTACATTTAACGCAGTATATATCAGTGTGTTGCTGTACATTTAATGCAGTATATATCAGTGCGTTACTGCATGTTTAACGCAGTATATTAGAGTGTGTTACTGCACATTTAATGCAGTATATTTCAATGCGTTATTGCATGTTTAACACAGTAAATTTGAGTGCGCTACTGCACATTTAACGCAGTATATTTCAGTGCGTTACTACACATTCAACACAGTATATATCAGTGTGTTACTGCATGTTTAACGCAGTATATATCAGTGCGTTACTGCACATTTAGTGCAGTATATATCAGTGCATTACTGCACGTTTAACACAGTATATATATATATCAGTGCATTACTGTACATTTAACATAGTACTGTATATATCAGTGTGTTACGACACGTTTAACGCAGTATATATCAGTGCGTTGCGGCACGTTTAACACAGCATATATCAGTGCGTTACTGCACGTTTAACGCAGTATATTTCAGTGCGTTACTGCGCATTGAATGCAGTAAATATCAGTGCGTTAGTGTACGTTTAATGCAGTATATTTATGTGCGTTATTGCACGTTTTGCACAGAATATAGCAGTGCGTTACTGCACGTTTAATGCAGTATATATCAGTTTATTACTGCACGTTTAACGCAGTATATATATCAGTGAGTTACTGTACATTTAACACAGTATATATCAGTGCATTATGGCACGTTTAACACAGTATAGATCAGTGTGTTACTGTACATTTAATGCAATATATATCAGTGTGTTACTGTACGTTTAACGCAGTAAATAGTGCATTACTGCACATTTAATGCAGTATAGATCAGTGTGTTACTGTACGTTTAACGCAGTATATATCAGTGTGTTACTGCACGTTTAATGCAGTAAATAGTGCGTTACTGCACATTTAACGCAGTATAGAGCATCAATAGTTTCAAAAAAACTATTAAATAAGCACCCGAACGACCACAACATACAGGGATATACAATGTAATACCTGACATATAATCACACACATAGGTTGGACTTGAATGTTCTTGTGTCTTTTTTTTCAACCTCACCTACTATGTAACTATATATGATTACTGGAACCATGTCCTGTGGTCTGATGAGACCAAGATAAACTTATTTGGTTCAGAAGGTGTCAAGCGTGTGTGGCGGTAACCAGGTGAGGAGTACAAAGACAAGTGTGTCTTGCCTACAGTCAAGCATGGTGGTGGGAGTGTCATGGTCTGAGCCTGCATGAGTGCTGCCGGCACTGGGGAGCTACAGTTCATTGAGGGAACCATGAAAGCCAACATGTACTGTGACATACTGAAGCAGAGCATGATCCCCTCCTTTTGGAGACTGGGCCGTAGGGCAGTATTCCAACATGATAAAGACCCCAAACACACCTCCAAGAGGACCGCTACCTTGCTAAAGAATCTGAGGGTAAAGGTGATGTATTGGCCAAGCATGTCTCCAGACCTAAACCCTATTGAGCATCTGTGGGGCATCCTCAAACAGAAGGTGGAGGAGCGCAAGGTCTCTAACACCCACCAGCTCCGTGATGTCATCATGGAGGAGTGGAAGAGGACTCCAGTGGCAACATATGAAGTTCTGGTAAACGCCATGCCCAAGAGGGTTAAGGAAGTGCTGGAAAATAACGGTGGCCACACAAAATATTTACATTTTGGGCCCAATTTGGACATTTTCACTTAGGGGTGTACTCACTTTTGTTGCCAGCGGTTTAGATATTAATGGCTGTGTGTTGAGTTATTTTGAGGGGACAGCAAATGTATACTGTTATGCAAGCTGTACACTCACTACTTTACAAAGTAGCAAAGTGTAATTTCTTTAGTGTCATATGAAAAGATATAATAAATTATTTACAAAAATGTGAGGAGTGTACTCACTTTTGTGAGATCATGTGTTACTGTACATGTAATGCAGTATATATCAGTGCATTACTGTACATTTAATGCAGTATATATCAGTGCATTATTGCACATTTAACGCAGTATATTTGAGTGCGTTACTGTACATTTAAAGCAGTATATATCAGTGTGTTACTGCATGTTTAAAGCAGTATATATCAGTACATTACTGTACTTTAATGCAGTATAGATCAGTGCATTACTGCACGTTTAACATAGTATATATATCAGTGCATTACTGTACATTTAACCCAGTATATATCATTGTGTTACTGAACGTTTTACGCACTATATATCAGTGTGTTACTGCACGTTTAAGGCAGTATGTATAAGTGCGTTACTTCACGTTTAACGCAGTATATATCAGTGAATTACTGCACGTTTACCATAGTATACAGTACCTTGAAAAAGTATTCATACCCCTTGAAATTTTCCACATTTTGTCATGTTACAATCGAAAACATAAATATATTTAATTGGGATTTTATGTGATATACTTCACAATTATGTGCCATTTTGTGTTAGTCTAAGGAAAATGATAAATGGTTTTCACATTTTTTTTACAAATAAATATCTGAAAAGTATGGCGTGCATTTGTATTCAGCCCCGTTTACTCTGATACCCCTAGATAAAATCTAGTGGAACCAATTGCCTTCAAAAGTCCCCTAATTAGTAAATAGAGTCCACTTGTGTATAATTTAATCTCATTAGGAATTCAGCTGTTCTGTAAAGCCCTCAGAGATTTGTTAGAGAACCTTAGTGAGCAAACAGCACCTTGAAGGCCAAGGAACACACCAGACAGGTCAGGGATAAAGTTGTAGGAAAGTTTGAAGCAGGGTTAGGCCATAAAAAAAATATCTCAAGCTTTGAACATCTCACGGAGCACTGTTCATTCCATCATAAGGAGAGCATTAATCAGAGAAGCAGCCAAGAGGCCCATGATAGCTCTGGAGGAGCTACAGAGATCCACAGCTCAGGTGGGAGAATCTGTCTACAGGACAACTATTAGTCATGCACTTCACAAATCTGGCCTTTATGGAAGAGTGGCAAGAAGAAAGCCATTGTTGAAAGAAAGCCATAAGAAGTCCTGTTTGCAGTTTGCGAGAAGCCATGTGGAGGATATAGCAAACATGTGGAAGAAGGTGCTCTGGGTCTGATGAGACCGAAAATTAACTTTTGGCCTAAAAGCAAAACACTATGTGTGGCGGAAAACTAACACTGCCCATCACCCTGAACACACCATCCCCACTGTGAAACATGGTGGCCGACTCATCATATTGTGGGGATGCTTTTCTTCAGCAGGGACAGGGAAGCTGGATGGAGCCAAATACAGGGCAATCTTAGAAGAAAACCTGTAATGCCGAGTACACACGATCAGTGATGTAAGTAACTGAGTTAAAATAAACTGAGTTACGTAACGCAGTTACTTTAGAGGGTAACGAGTAATCTAACTGATTACTTTTCCCCTCATGGTAACTCAGTTCCCATTACTTTGGCTTAGTTACCCCAATTACATCTACCGTCACTAGATGGCAGTAGTGTAATTTTGGTGTCCTGCCAAAAAAGTTCCCCCGCCGGATAAGGTCTGCCTGTACTGCGCAGGCGCAGCGCTTGCGCAGTACGAAGGACTACGGAGCTTCCGAAAATTGCCGAACCTAAACAGCTCTGAGTGAACTCTACACCGCGCAGGCGCAGTTAACATGTAATTGTACGAGGCGATGCCGCACGCTCCTGATGCTCGTGCTACTTTGCAAGGGGCATCTATCGTGTAACTAAGGGGCGGGTCTAGTATTACTGTAACCAAGGGGCGCATTTATTATTATTGTTATATATCGAGCTCTGCCCATTAATTTAACATTCGCCCTCTTCTGTAGAAATCCGCCCCTTACACGATATAATAATAATAGACCCGCCCCTTGCTTACACGCTATAACAGATCTGCCCCTTGGTTAGAGTAATAATAGAGCAGCCCCTTGGTTACACGATATATAACAATAATAAATGCGCCCCTTGGTTACAGTAATACTAGACTTTTTTTTTTAATATTCCATACGTGTAACTAAGGAGCGGTCCTTAGTTACACGTATGGAATATTAAAAAAAAAAAGTCAGTTACTTTGCTGCGTAACTAATTACTTTTCCAATGTAGTAACTGAGTTACTAACGCAATTACTTTTTGGGAGAAGTAATTTGTAACTTAACTAAATTACTTTTTTAAAGTAAGATGACCAACACTGCACACGATCGGACTATCCGGCGGACTTGGTCTTGGTCCGGGGGATACTGGGACTGTGACATCATAAGGGGAGGGGTCACCATGTGACATCACCCAGTGACCCCACCCCTTGTCCCTATATAAGTAATCCGCGCAACGCGTCTCGGCCATTGCGACTGGAGAGAGCGTTGTGTCAACATCGGAAGGAGGAAGAAGGCAGCAACAGCGACGAACCATAAATTAACACTTTTTCTCAGGTGAATGGGTAGGGGTACGATGTACCCCATACTCATTCACATAGGGTGGGGGGCCGGGATCTGGGGGACCCCTTAGTAAAGGGGGCTCCTGGATTCTGATAAGCCCCCGCCCGCAGACCCCGACAACCAACGGCCAGGGTTGTCGGGAAGAGGCCCTTGTCCTCAACATGGGGACAAGGTGCTTTGGGGTGGGGGGGCCGCAGGCCCCCCATGTTGAGGGCACGCGGCCTGGTACGGCTCTGGAGGGGGGAGCTGCTCACTCGTCCCCACCCCCTTTTCTGACCAGCCAGGCTGCATGCTCGGATAAGGGTCTGGTATGGACTTTAGGGGGACCCCCACACTGTTTTTTCGGCGTAGGGGTTCCCCTTTAAATACATACCAGGTGACGGGGCTAGCAAGGTGTCAATATCGCCGATTGAGGAGGCGACATTGGCTTCCTTCTCTAGTCCCGTTCAAAATGAACAGACTTTACTCTGTATGTGGGCAAGTCCGTTCATTTCAAAAGTCCGGCGGACCTCCGCCAAAAGATCCGGCGCATTGTCCGGCGGAAAAGTCCAGTCGTGTGTGGGCATGTATAGGCAAGTCCGCTCGTTCGGAAAGTCCGGCGGACCTCTGCTGGAAAGTCCGGCGGATTGTCCGCTGGACTAAGTCCGATCGTGTGTACGCGGCATTAGATTCTGCAAAAGACTTGAGACTGGGGTGGAGGTTCACCTTCCAGCAGGACAACGACCCTAAACATACAGCCAGAGCTACAATGGCATGGTTTAGATCAAATCATACTCATGTGTTAGAATGCCCAGTCAAAGCCCAGACCTAAATCCAATTGAGAATCTGTGGCAAGACTTGAAAATTTCTGTTTACGGACGCAAAGAAGAATGGTCAAAAATGTCGCTCTCTAGATGTGCAAAGCTGGTAGAGACATACCCAAAAAAAAAGTATTGACTCAGGGGGGCTGAATACAAATGCACGCCACACTGTTCACATATTTATTTGTAAAAAAAATTGGAAAACCATTTATCATTTTCCTTCCACTTCACAATTATGTGCCACTTTGTGTTGGTCTATCACATAAAGTCCCAATAAAATACAATTGCGTTTTTGGTTGTAACATGACAAACTGTGGAAAATTTCAAGGGGTATGAATACTTTTTCAAGGCACTGTATCGCAGTGCGTCAGTGCAGTTTTACTGCAGTATATACTTTCCATTGATTAAAGTACATCCATGTACACATTTCCACATCTTTATTACATTTTGTTAATAAGCCCCCCCCCCCATCATGCCTGGAAGGTCAGCAAGGAGAGGCAGACATTCCCATGGCATGGTGAGGGGGTCAGCAGCGTATGTGTCCACAGGAAAAGGTGGATGTGGTTTGTGGTCCGTCCTCAGGCAGGGCATCATTTCCTTTGTTTAGTGATGTTGCCTGTGCCTTCCAGCCACAGCATGCAGAGGAGGTGGTGGACTGACTTACTAAACAATCATCATCCACATCATCCTCTGTCACCCAAGCAAAGACTAGTGCGGAGTCCACTGCAGCTGCCAGAGTAGCTTATTGTGCAGCCACCCTATTGTGGAGCTATTATCTCCTGGCCCACTTCCAACAGCTCAGCTGTTTGGGCCTTTTTTGGCACATGTGCAGCCGATCGCACTGTTGCAATTTTCAAACTTTGCCTCAAGCACATATAGCACGGCAAAAACACCAGCCATTTCCGTAACACATGCTTGACAAGGCATTTAACCTCCCACCACTCAGCCTGTTTGGCAAGAGCACCTGAAAGCTACACAAAAGGAACACAATTCTGCTCCTCCTCACCTTTCCGGTCTACCCCACTATATACCTCATGACCTGTCAGTAGCCTACACTTACAGGGATGATGGTATAGCACAGGGTGTCCCAGGTCCTTGCAGCACGTCTGCCAGTAGCACACCACCAGTTGTAGGTAAATTTCTCTGCCCCATTTGCTGCAACAACAAAAAAATATAGTCACTGTCACCCACATGCCCAGCATCTAAACTCAAGCTTGTCAAAGCTGCTGACTTTACAACTCTTGCCTTTTCGTCTGGTGGATTCTGCCCTTTTCTGTGAATTTGCAGAATGTGCTGTACCACAATGGCAGGTTCTCAGTCGCTATTTATTTTCATGTAAGGTTATTCCAGCTCTCTACCATCACCATCAAGGTCCACGTTACTGCTGACAAGCATGGGCAGGGACAATATATTTCCTTCACAGCACCCTGGGTAACTGTTTGCAACTCGGAAGGATGCAGGACAGGGCTCAGTGCTGCACCTTGTTGTGCCGCCACGTCTCCATACAGCTAGTGGTGATACGGCAGGATTTGTCAGCTCCACCTCCTTCTCCTCCATGCCCTCCTCTGCTGAATTGTCCCATGAACTACAAGTACCCCCTAAGTGGTCAAGGGGTTATTCAATGAGTCAGTCTGAAAGGTGCCATGCAGTGATTCAGCTGGTCTGTCTAGGGCACAGGAGCCACACCAGAGCAGAGATTCTGGCAGCTATGCAGGGGCATGCCACACCAGCTGGAGCCAGGAATGGTGGTGTGCGATAATGGCACAAACCTCCTGTCCGCCCTTAGACAGGGAAAGATGACACGTGTGCCATGCCTGGCACGTGTCCTCAATTTGGTGGTGCAGCATTTTTTAAATAGGTACCCAGGGTTGGAAGATCTGCTGAAGCAGGCAATCGGTCATACACAGCCAGGTGCTTGTTTGACGGAAATTCAGTGGAAATTCCACCTGCCCCTAACCGCCTGATTTGTGACATGACTACCTGGTGGAACACGACTTTGGCAATGCTGCAGTAGCTGCACATGCATCAGAGGGCTGTCAAGGAGTACCTGTGTGAGTATGGCACAACGACAGGGACAGGCAGTTCCAGATGCTGTAATCCTCAGTGACCCAGAGGAGGCCGTTTCTCATGCCTCCGCAAATTTGCAGTGCATGGGCTCCCTCATTTTTCAAAGTCTGCTAAAGGACCCGAGAATACGTGGCATCAAAGAGAAGGATCACTATTGGTTGGCATAGTTACAAGGGGAAAGTCTCGGAACTCATCCCGTCTCCACAGAGGGAGCAGAAGATGAAATCTCTTGAGAACACCTTAAAGAGGAGTTTATGAAACATCTTTTCCCGACTCTGGTAGGTTACAGTCTGGTGGAAAACATTGTTTTGCGGCTTATGTTGGTCAAGAGAGGAGTGGTGGAGAAGGGGGGTCGCTTCAGTGCCTTTCAACATTTTTTTAGTCACCACCCAGGGCTGTCAGCTTCCACATCCCATCGCCAGCATCTTCATCATATGGTGGGAGATTATCTAGGGGTGAAAACAGATATGGAGAGCTTTACGGTTGACGATTCATTGGGTTACTGGGTCATGAGAATAGACCACTTGCCAGAACTTGCCCAGTATGCAATAGAGCTTCTGAGCTGCCCTACATTCAGCGTGCTTTCCAAACGGGCACTCAGTGCTGCTGGAGGTTTTGGGACAGATAAGAGAACACGCCTGTCCACAGACTCTGTGCACTGGCTGACATTTATCAAAATGAATCAGTCCTGGATTAGCAGCAGCTATCAAGTCCCTGATGCCGATGTTGCAGATTAAGTGCTTTCTGTATCTCAAATCTCGGCAAGACAGTTTTTTTTGGTGTAGGTTTCATGGGCACAATTAACAACCAAGGTCCAATTTTTCCACACAGGTACATATCATTGCAATTTTTGACAGCAAGGCCAATTCTTGCTTTCATCAAGAGTACCTCTAAAGCAGGGATCTCCAAACTATAGCCCTCCAGTTGTTCAGGAACTACATTTTCCACCATGCCTAGTCAGGTCTGTGAATGTCTGAGATTTTTTTCAATGTTTCATGGGACGTGTAGTTCTGAAACAGCTGGAGGGCCGTAATTTGGAGATCCCTGCTCTATAGGGCTACAGTGTGAAGGCACCACCGACACCCAAATCTCTGCAAGACTGTTTTTTGGTGTAGGTATCATGGGCACAATTAACACCCAAAGACCAATTTTTCCGCACCTGTTTGACAAGTGCATATTATTGCAATTTTTGACAGCAAGGCCAGTTCTTGCTTTCATCAAGAGTACCTTGATAGGGTTATGGTGTGAAGGCACCACAGACACCCAAAGACCAATTTTTCCGCACCTTTTTGACGGGTGTATATCATTGCAATTTTTGACAGCATGGCCAGTTCTGCTTTCTTTTTTTTATTATTCTTTATACAAAAAAGCCAAGTATCCATCAAATACAATATACCGCAAAATGTCACATTCACCAAAAACAAAATGTTTCAAAACACAGCATTATAGCGCAAATAACCAAAATGCTAATGATCGCTAAGGCCTACACCACTTTCTCCTCTCCATAGCTAAGGAGATGAAAAAAATAGTGCGACAAGGTTTACGCCGACGGACACCTCAGTTCCCTTTTCTTTTTGCTTTCATCAAGAGTACCTCTATAGGGTTACGGTGTGAAGGCACCACCAACACCCAAAGCCTATTTTTTTCCGCACATGCTACTTCTATCCAAATTCTGTGAAAGACACCAGAATTTATCCAAAAAAAATCTCCTAAACTTGTTTCCAGTGTACTACATTGTGGCCTCATAATACAGACCGTCTCCCTAAACCATTGTTTATAAAATAAAGAAAGCTTAAATGGAAAATATCATTTTTTTGGCTTTATAAATGCCATTATTGCTGCAGCAGGCTCTATACATGGTACAGATGTGCCACATTACAGGCAGACGAAGGGGACCCCCCATGCACTATATTTAAAGGAATTTTTAATTTTTATATTTCTCATTTTGATGGTTTTGCTTTAAACATCAGTAAATCACTGTTCATTTAAAAATATTTTTTGCTAACTTTTTCCACCGATACACGTCCCCAGACCAGACCCCCATAACCATTGTATGACCAATTACTTGAATAGAAGCTTTATAAAAGGGGACTTTTGATTTTTCCAGTTTGGGTCCCATAGACGCCAATGGGGTTTTCATTATTCGGTTCCGAACTTTTGTGATGTTTGAAACTTCTGCCGTGAACTGAACAGGGGGTCGTTCGGCGTATCTCTATTACTGAGCTTTGCACAAGCGCTAACTACTGCTTTACTACAGTAAATAAGCCTTTTATATCCAATTTAAAACACAAGCTTCATTACTAATTTATGTTAAAAGCATGATCTAAGGCTTATAAAAACAGTGACCAATAAACATAGGAAAGGAAATCAAATAAATAATCTAGCTGTTATGGGTAGCACCTCATTTTCTTTTTCCTGCAGTCACATCAACAACATAAAAAAATAATATGATCTTCCTCTAATATTATTTCATACACAGAAGGGCTGGATAAAGAAGCATATCTGGATATGGGTTGTTGTCTGTCCAGCAATTAAATGATTTCCTCATAGTAGATCATTTGTTTATAATGACATGGTATCTTTCGGCACAGAAGTAGTAAGTATGCAAATAGAGAGTTATTCCACTGAAGAGAAGGTTAGTGTGCAGGGGTCTAAGGTGGGGCATGGGGCATCGCTCTCTACAGAGGGAGATCTGTGACAAAAACAGTGCTGATCACATACAGATGAAGGTGAAAATGTAGCCTGGCAGGGTGCCTATTGAGGGCAGTGGGGATTCAATGTAAATGAAGGAGCCTGCATATTCAAATGTGGCCCAGATGCAGCAGGCAATGTTCTGTAGACATGCCATGGTAGAACATCTGTAATGAGATGAAATATACTACTGACCCTTCTGGGCTAGGGGAACGCAGTGCCCTCTGTCCGTGACAGCGGTGTCCACCAGACACAGTAGATTACTGTTACCGGTAACCAGGTATCATGTGATCATTATGATTGGTCAAAACGATCACATAACAACGCAACAATGTTAAACCTGCCATGAATGGCTTTTCAGTCATGAACAGCTTGCCTACTGTTGTGATCTGAGATTGGCCCGCAGCAATCACATGGTACCTGGCTACCTGTACCATTAGCTGTAGTCAAACACAGAAACCCATTCTTAACAGCTAAAACTATTGCTTTTATACACACACACACACACATTATATATGAAACATATACATACATACATATATATTTTTTTACATACTGTCACCAGTTAGTATCCCTGATCACTGCCACATCAGTCATACGACAACATATTGCACTGGTGACCATATGTTTAACCAGTTCAATACCAGGCACTTAGACCCCCTTCCTGCCCAGACCAATTTTCAGCGCTGCCGCATTTTGAGTGACAATTGCGCGGCCATGCTACTTTGTACCCAAACTAATTTTTTATAATTTTGTTCCCACAAATAGAGCTTTCTTTTGTTGGTATTTGATCACTGCTGGGGTTTTTTTTTTTTTTGCACAACAAATAAAAAGACTGAAAATTCTGAAAAAAGATCTCATATCTCCTTTTCTATGCAAAAAAAGAAATACTGTGCCACTGGAAGTCGCCGTCTCCCCCAACGGTCGCTACTTGGGAGGCCAAGATTAATGCTGCCCTTCCCTTATACAAATTGACTTACATTAGTCAGGGATGTCCATGGAAGTTTGACAAGGTGTGGTTGCCATGGACTGGGGAATATTAGATAAACCTGTTGCTGGATCCTTCATCTGCCAACTCCTCCCCCTCCCCCCTCCCCCTTCATAACCCCTTACCCCTCCTTTTCCTCCCCCCCCATTCCCCGCCCGCCCCCTCCCCCTCTCTCCCTACTCCCACACTCTCTTATGTCACCGGGTTGAGTTTTTCCCCTTTGCTTCTTGCTCCTTGCCCCCCACATTCCCCGCCCCGCCCCCTCCCCCTCTCTCCCTACTCCCACACTCTCTTATGTCACCGGGTTGAGTTTTTTCCCTTTGCTTCTTGCCCCCACTGGGGAACGGAGGGTTGACGTATATCTTGAAGGATGCTTGGTTAATATCACCCAGATTGCTGTAATGTATACTGTTCTCTAGGATGAATAGCTGAAGTCCTGTACTCGATCTAGATTAGCTACTATGAATCATATGTACTGATTGCATCTATTGTGTTAACTTGTTCATTTACCCTGTACTGTATGCTTTCCTTCAATAAAGCACCCCTGTTTTGTTAAAAAAAATAAAAATTCTGAAAAAAACGTTTGTTGTTTCGGTTATAACATTTTGAAAATAAGTAAGTTTTCTCCTCCTTTGATGGGCACTTATAAGGCGGCACTGATGAGGTGGCCCTTATAGGTGGCATTGGTATGCAGCACTGAAAGGCTGAACTGATGGGTACTTATGGGTGGCACTGCTGGGCATCACTGATGAGGAGACATCTGGCACCATTTGTGGGCTCTGATTTGCATATTTTTGGCACTGTGTGATATCCCTGGTGGCCATGGGGGGGCATACCTGATCATCCATGTGTGGTGGGCATCCCTGGTGGTCCAGTGTGGGCATCCGCAGGGGGGGGGCGGGGGGGGGCGGGGGGTGGCACCGGGGGGGGGCTGGGGGGGGGGGGGGGGGGGGGGGGGGGGGGGGGGGGGGGGGGGGGGGGGGGGGGGGGGGGGAGGCTGTGCTGATAAACAATCAGCGCAGACCCCTCAGTCAGGAGAACCGCTAATCGGCTCTCCTCTACTCCCTACTCCTCTTTCAGACGCGAGTGAGGAAAAGCCGATAAACGGCTCTTCCCGTTTACAATGTGATTGGACATGGCTGATCACGTGGTAAAGAGCCTTATGCATTAAAAAAAAAAAACACAATTTTTTTCCTTAGTTTAGGCCGATTCTTCTACATATTTTTGGTAAAAAAAATAAAATAAATAGAAATAAGTGTATATTGATTGGTTTGCGCAAAAGTTATAGCGCCTACAAAAAAGGGGATAGAATTATGGCATTTTTATAATTTTTTTTTTTACTAGTAATGGCGGCGATCTGCAATTATCGCGACTGACATTGCGGCAGACAAATCGGACACTTTTGACACTATTTTGGGACCAGTGACACTTATACAGCGATCAGTGCTATAAATATGCACAGATTACTGTACAAGTGTCACTGGCAGGGAAGTGGTTAACACTAGGGGGCGTTCAAGGGGTTAACGGTGTTATCTAGGGAGTGATTCCAACTGTGGGGGGAGGGGACTGACTAGGGGGGGAGAGACCGATCAGTGTTCCTATACCCTCTCCCCTGACAGAAAGTGGATCTGTGTGTTTACACACACGCAGATCCACATTCCTGTTCTGTCACCAGCAATCACGGGTGCCCGGCAGACATCGCGGCCACCGGGCACGCGCATTGGCTCCCGAGTGATACACCCACACACACACAGATATTCACACTTCATTTTTTGAGCTCTCTTTTTTTTAACGTTTCAGTATGTCCCTTTGGCTTCCATTCTTGCCTGGGAGAAAATTGCATAATCCTCTCCCAGTGCCTTCTGGGAAATGCATGTCATATATCCCAGGAGGCATAGGCTTCTATACAGTGAGTGAAGGAGAAGGGTGGGCCTGGAAGCTCATTATTAGGGGGGCCAGATGTCTGAACCTGGAAGAGACATACGACTCTCGATGACATCAGGGATGAGGATGGTGCCAAGGGACCTGACTTGTGGCAATTGAATGTGAAGCCCAGCAGAACAATCCTGGATTCGCTGGGTGGGTATGTAAATTGGGGACAACCCAGCATTTGGTAAAGAGGTGGATTTTAAAAATAAAAAAAATTATATTTATATATAATAATAGGGAGGGGGGCAGGGTATCAAGTTCCTCTTAAAAGTTAACTCTGTCTCACTATTGCCCAACAGTGTACAATCCAGTTGAAAGCTCATTAGGGCTGAGGCAGTTGGAGAAAAAGTTTCAAATGGATTGGTTACTGTGGGCCGTTCTTTTTACAGCCATTTAACAAAATTGTTTTATCTGGCTAGGAATTAAATCTCTTTATAGGCCTGGCAGAGTAACTGCATATACTGCATTGTTAAATGGTGAACAGATGTGCTAGAATATTCTGTGATAAAACACAGAAGGTGTAACACATCCCTCGTAGGAACCTGACAATATATTATTAACAGTGCAGAGAAGATTTTCAACAAGCTTGTTTTAGAGGGATGTCGAGTTAGAGACAATACAGTGGTGTGAAAAAGTGTTTGCCCCCTTCCTCATTTCCTGTTCCTTTGCATGTTTATCACACTTAAGTGTTTCGGAACATCAAACCAATTTAAACAATAGTCAAGGACAACACAAGTAAACACAAAATGCAATTTGTAAATGAAGGTGTTTATTATTAAAGGTGAAAAAAAATCCAAACCATCATGGCCCTGTGTGAAAAAGTGATTGCCCCCCTTGTTAAAACATACTATAACTGTGGTTGTCCACACCTGAGTTCAATTTCTCTAGCCACACCCAGGCCTGATTATTGCCACACCTGTTCACAATCAAGGCATCACTTAAATAGGAGCTGCTTGACACAGTAAGGTCCACCAGAAGATCCTTAAAAGCTACACATCATGCCGAGACCCAAAGAAATTCAGGAACAATTGAGAAAGAAAGTAATTGAGATCTATCAGTCTGGAAAGGGTTATAAAGCCATTTCCAAAGCTTTGGGAATCCAGCGAACCACAGTGAGAGCCATTATCCACAAATGGCGAAGACATGGAACAGTGGTGAACCTTCCCAGGAGTGGCCGGCCGCCCAAAATTACCCCAAGAGCGCAGCGACGACTCATCCAAGAGGTCACAAAAGACCCCACAACAACGTCCAAGGAACTGCAGGCCTCACTTGCCTCAGTTAAGGTCAGCGTTCATGCCTCCACCATCAGGAAAAGACTGGGCAAAAATGGCCTGCATGGCAGAGTTCCAAGGAGAAAACTGCTGAGCAAAAAGAACATCAAAGCTCGTCTCAATTTCTCCACAACACATCTTGATGATCCCCAAGACTTTTGGGACAACATTCTGTGGACCGATGAGACAAAAGTGGAACTCTTTGGAAGGTGTGTGTCCAAGTATATCTGGCGTAGAAGGAACACTGCATTTCAGAAAAAGAACATTATACCAACAGTAAAATATGGTGGTGGTAGTGTGATGGTCTGGGGCTGTTTTGCTGCTTCAGGACCTGGAAGACTTGCCGTGATAAAAGGAACTATGAATTCTGCTGTCTACCAAGAGATCCTGAAGGAGAATGTCCGACCACCTGTTCGTGTACTCAAGCTGAAACGAACTTGGGTTCTGCAGCAGGACAATTATCCTAAACACACCAGCAAGTCCACCACCGAATGGCTGAAGAAAAACAAAATGAAGACTTTGGAGTGGCCTAGCCAAAGTCCTGACCTGAATCCTATTGAGATGTTGTGGTATGACCTTAAAAAGGCCGTTCATGCTCGAAAACCCTCTAATGTAACTGAATTAGGACAATTCTGCAAAGATGAGTGGCCCAAAATTCCTCCAGGACGCTGTAAAAGCCTCATTGCACGTTATCGCAAACGCTTGGTTGCAGTTGTTGCTGCTAAGGGTGGCCCAACCAGTTATTAGGTTTAGGGGGCAATCACTTTTTCACACAGGGCCATGATGGTTTTGATTTTTTTTCACCTTTAATAATAAACACCTTCATTTACAAATTGCACTTTGTGTTTACTTGTGTTGTCCTTGACTATTGTTTAAATTGGTTTGATGTTGCGAAACACTTAAGTGTGACAAACATGCAAAGGAACAGGAAATGAGGACAAACACTTTTTCACACCACTGTATATCAAATAGTCAGAGGTTAGCATTATGTATTCATAGCAAATATCTTTCCCAAATACACACAAAACAAATAATAGATTACATTTTTTATATTTTTGTATATTTTTCACAGTCATTTTGTTCATAGATAAAAATTAATTTACATGGCAGTGATGTTTACAAAGAATACATGTCTGAAAAAGGCACAGTAGGTTTATCAATTGTAACTGACAAAAGATATCACTCCTAGTGATTGATACATATCAACAGCAACATGATTTATATTAAAGGGCCAGCTACACCTAGTAGTAGAAGGCATACATTTCAATATGGTATATGGCAATAATGCAGCTGTCCTTTTATAGATTAATTATGCACTTCAGTGAAGATGAAGGTAATTCAGTAATGTTGGGGCACTCCATATTGATGGCTTGAAAATTCACCGTTCATGGAAAAGATGTTCTGGATTTGCAGGAGAACCAGATAAGCTCGCCAAAGTGTTTATATGTGTTACAACCAAAAAGTTCAAAGAATAGTTCACACTGGAATGCAATTGCTCTGCCTACTTAAAATAGGAACACATTTTGTCCAAATATAAGGCAACCTCTTCTCCAGTAATAGTTTGGTTCAGAAAAAAAGTGGCAACATTTATGGAATCCATCATATATCCACAATATAAGCATAATGCACATGGCCAGCAGTGAAAGATGATACTTTGCCAAGGCTAGAACACAAACAGTCCAGGACTCTTATTAGACTTATTAGACTTATTAGAACCTTCTATGGAGGTCGTTGGCCACTTTCCATTTCTGAGCCAAGAGAAGCCAATCTCAACCTTCCACTGTGTTTTTCACAAAGGTTGTATGAAAGGTCACATGAATCAGGAGTAAATATCATGGCAACGTCAGGCATAAGATGATTAAAGCCAAGTCTTCCATAATTGGTGAGCTTTATATTATAGGCCCATTCACTGCCAATGCACCAGAACAGAAAAAATAATTGGCAAGTTAAGATGATAGGAGCTGTCATTTTTCATTTCAAAGGTGCAGGCTCTGAAGTGGTCAGCCTAACGTTTCACTGCTTAATGAGACATACTTCTTATATAAAGTGTCCGCAATTCAGATGTCCCATCATTCACTGGGAAATGCATTAGGCCAATTAAATATTTTGGAACTCTTGGTATGTACAATGCTCATATGAGGTCAGTGGCTCACCAAGCACTTAAAATGACAGCTCCAGAGCATACAGATATTAAAATGAATGTTTTTTTATTTTTTTTAACAGAAATGCCATTAAGGCGATGGTGATGATATTTGCTGTCACGATGAAAATACTTTTTAAAACAGGGTGTACACTGCAGAACAAGTTAGACCCAAGTTGCCCTTCCTGAATACAAATTCAACATTACTAAACAATATACAGATATTGTGAGTTAGGAAGATGTGTGTTGTAGAAGGTTTCCATCTGGATCTAGACAAAAATGGCAGTGACTTCATTACTAAATATTGCTTTATACCAATAACTGGATAATTGTCCATTCTAGGACTAGGTTGTAATGCTATTTCAGGGCAAATCTATTAAATGGATTTGGTCAGTGATTTAGAACATGTGGGTAAATCAGGAAAATCAGCTTTGTCTGCATTAACACTGGTTCCACTGTTCTCATAGTGCACTCATTTTACTATGCAAAAAAAAGTTCCTTACAACAGATTAATAAAGGCAGACAATGTAGCCAATATTCTCTCAACATCCTTCTGCTGGAAAATGGATAGCCGTTTTCCCAAATGTTTCTGGGCTCTCCAGCTGACCATGAAGTCCAGTGACTTGTTGGCTTAGCTTCTTTTTGACACCGCGATCCATGCCTCTTCTTTAGGAGAAGTCACTAGCTCATATTTGGTCTCCATCACTTGACCTTTCACAGGTAACAAATGCAGTTTCCGCACAAGGACACTGAGAAGGACTGTTGCCACCATGTAGGCAAACCTAGGGACAAAAAAAAAAAAAAAAAAAGATAGGATAGGATTAACAAAATCTTGTGGAATAACACAGCCACTTATATATATATATATATAAATATAAAAAAGAACGAATAAATGCAACTCAGTATTCATTAATAAATCATTTTGGAAATGCAAGCGGCCTATCCTATATAAAGGCTCAGATTGGGAGAGGGAGAAGCAGCATGAGGAGTCAATCAGTTGTACTGCAGTGCTCATGTGTCAACAAGGAGCATGCTGACAGGAGGAAAGAGAAGATAGAAAGGAGCTCAGACTGTTTCTTATCCAGTACTACCCTTTTACAGGCAGGGGTGCATGGGAAAGGACCTTGCTGCATTACTTCATTGCACCAGAGAAAAATCAGGTCTCCTGCCCCTTCAGACAGAGTTGTGCTATGTGATATGATTGTGAAAATCTCAGAACTGGATGGATACACACATTCTTTGGCAGGTAAAAAAACTCCCATATGAGAGTTCAGTCCTCTCATTTACTTAATGCTGCCAAAGCCTGCATCACTTTGTGATGGAAAGACCCCGACCCTCCATCTATTTCAATGTGGCTCAGCAAGGTAGAGGATATCAACAAACTTGAAGACTTTGGTGACGATTTAATAAAGGCAAATCCACTTTGCACTACAAGTGCAGTCGCTGTAGATCTGAAGGGAAGATCTGAAATGAGGGGAAACTCTGCTGATTTTATCATTCAATCATGTGCAAGCTAAAATGCTGTTTTTTTTTATTTTCCTTGCATGTCCCCCTCGGATCTACAGCAAATGCACTTTCAAGTGCACTTGTAGTGCAAAGTGGATTTGCCTTTAGGAAATGAACCTCCCTGTGCTTTCTGCTCAGAACAGACGAGAGCGATATAAGAAAACATGGCTTCCTTGGAACAGATTTATTCGGATAAGGGCAAGTTCCTGCTGAATTTTTGACCATGGGATTAATCTCTCCCCGCCGCTCTAGCGGTCCCCACTGGCCAGTACTGTTACTCCTTTTCTGATTTAAATTTTCTTAACCAGAGAAATTACAGTTGAGCCGAGAGTCAGTTTTAGAGAAGATGTCCATCTACACCTATAGAACGTTTGAATGTTAGAGGTCCATTAACATTCATACCAAATTCTGTAAAAGGAACAAGAGAGTGATCCTGGGGTACGCCATATTTTAGTGAAACTAATAAAGAGGTGAAAGAACCAAGAAAATGAACACCACTGAAGAGTTGTGCTGTAAACAACAAACTGCTTAACCGCTTCCCGACCACCTCACGCCGATATACGTCGGCAGAATGGCACGGCTAGGCAAAACCACGTATAGGTACGTGGTCCTTTAAGAGCCCAGCCGTGGGTCGCGCGCGCCGGCAGCGGCGCGCTCGCAACCCGGTCGGGAGTTCCGTGACCACGGCAGCGGGACCAGCGGACCCGATCGCCGCTGGTGTCCCGCAATCGGGTCACAGAGCTGAAGAACGGGGAGAGGTCTGTGTAAACAAACCTTTCCCCGCACTTCCTACACTGCCTGTCATTGATCGGCGGTTCCCTGTCATCGGGAAAGCCGATCAATGACGTCAGACGTCAGCCCCGCCCCCTAATGTAAAAAAAAAAAAAAAAAAAAACCCACACGTCACAGACCATAACCCCTCCCTGTCCCCTAGTGGTTAACTCTTTCACTGCCAGTGTCATTTATACAGGAATCAATGCATTTAAAAAGCATTGATTGCTGTATAAATGACAATGGTCCCAAAAATGTGTCAAAAACGTCCGATGTGTCCGCTATAATGTCGCAGTCACAATAAAAATGCTATAAAAACTATCCCCTATTTTGTAAACGCTATAACTTTTGCGCAAACCAATCAATAATTGCGATTTTTTTTTTTACCAAAAATATGTAGAAGAATACGTATCAGCCTAAACTGAGGAAAAAAAATTTTTTTTTTATATATTTTTTTGGGATATTTATTAGAGCAAAAAGTAAAAAATATTGAATTTTTTTCAAAATTGTCGCTCTATTTTTGGGGTGATCAAATACCACCAAAAGAAAGCTCTATTTGTGGGGAAAAAAAAAAAAGGACGCCAATTTTGTTTGGGAGCCACGTCGCACGACCGTGCAATTGTCAGTTAAAGCAACGTAGTGCCGAATCGCAAAAAGGGGCCTGGTCCTTTGGCTGCCAATTGTCCGGGGCTGAAGTGGTTAAATCCGAATGTACATAGATTTTTATGTATTTATGTTTCTTCCACACTCACATTTGAAATGTTTTTCTACATTTTCATTTAGAAAAATATGAAACACTGCAAATTAATATTTAAAATGGACATCATACACGCACCAGGTGGTAAGCTCTATGAATCAGCAGTTCCCTGCACGCGTGAATGATTCAGAGGAGGGATCTCCCTCCCGCTATTGAACAAGTTATTAGCTTCATTACACTGCTGAACAGGCAGGCAACACAGAAAGCTGCAAAATCAAACCTGAAAACAGTGAAGTCATGCAACGCTGTACCCAAATTAAATTGATGTCCTTTTTTTCCCCACAAATAGAGCTTTCTTTTGGTGGTATTTGATCACCTCTGCGTTTAGTTTTTGCGTTATAAAACAAAAAAAGGCCGACAATTTTGGAAAATAAATAAATATGTTTTACTTTATGCTATAAACCCATCCAATAAAAAAAAAAAAAAAAAAAAAAAAAAAAAATCAATTTCTTCATAAATTTAGGCCAATATGTATTCTGCTACATATTTTTGGTGAAAAAAAAAATCCCAAAAAGCGTATATTGCTTTGCACAAAAGTTATAGCATTTACAAAACTATGGGATATTCTTATTTACTTCATTTTTTTTTTTTTTTTAAACTAATAATGGCGGCGATCAGCAACTTATAGCAACTGCAATATTGCGGTGGACATTCCGACATTGATCCTTTTGACACTTTTTGGGAACCAGTGACACCAATACAGTGATCAGTGCTAAAAAATATATGCACTGTCACTGTACTAACGACACTGGCTGGGAAGGGGTTATCATCATGGACATTCAAAAGGTTAACCGTGCCCCTAACCAGTGTTTTACTAAACTGTGGGAGGTGCTCTTACTAGGGGAAGACATGGATGCTAGTTCCTGCTTAGCCTCCCGCTATGTGTGATCACAGCACACAGAAAATAATATATTGCAACTTACCAGTTGCAATATTTTACATATACAAGTCAGCTGCATTAGTTTTCTCTTTCTTCCAGGCTCGTCTGTAATTTTGGTAATGTTGCCAGTAACACTTCCCAAAACATTTAACAGGACCGATTTGTTTACTTTTGGCATCTAAAAAATTCACGACACGTGTATCATTTGTGTCAGAAACATAAAATCTGCGTTACATAAAATCTGTTATTTCCATCCTCACAGATGTCTCCTGTAATTGGATTAACTGTCCTCCATAGTCCACCAAGTAAAAGATAAACAGAAGCAAGAAATAGCTAAAGATTGTGCAATCACACCCTTCCATTGCCAAAAAAAGACATCAAAGTCTATACGTAAAATAACCAGAAATAAATCTTTTGATTGCTTTTTATAAGACTGTATTGCCATAAAGATATTCTGGGATCTAGGTTTATTAAGCATAGACTTCATGAAGGCATTGTAGAATACTAGCACAATTCGCAACTTGCTTTTGGCCTTGCTCAGGTGGTCGATCAGTCAGGTCTTGCACATGCAGCTCATCTGTCCATTAGTAAACATGTTCACAGAATGGACACAGATAAAAGGCACAGCCATTTACACAGATGCCTTTGAGTTTATTTAACTACTTTGTGTGACAGCTTCATTCGTCTGTATTTAGAATAGAAGTCAAGTCTGAAAGATACTGCATCTCGTCTGATCTCGGCTAGCGGCTTGTTGTCTACAGGTAAAGCTCGCCATACACAGATCGAAAATTCATACAGTTTAGTAGGGATTGGCAGAATTTTGATCAGTGTGTAACTGTCTCTGCTCAACAGAAGTTGATCCTTTGATTCACATCTGTTGAACAAACAAAAATGTTAGCGATCATCAGCTGCTGATCAGTGTATTCTGACAGTTCCTTCCCCTACCTTGTTTGTGTGAATGGAAGGAATCTGTCAGTTTCCTCGTTCAGCAGGCTAAATGGTTAAAAAAAAAAAAAAGGCTGTGTTTGGGCATCTCAACACAGGACTGAATGATCTAGTAATGTACTGTAAATCTGGTATATGATATGCATCTCCTGGACCCCAGCAGGCTGTAATGGGATAATTGTATAGAGAATAGCATGGATCTCTCTACTAGCCTCATTTCCTCTAATAGGGCTTCAGGTTCTGGCAGTCCTCTCCTCCCATTACATATATTGAACATTATGTGCCGCCCTTTAGTGATGTCAGGGGCCGCATCAGAGGTCCCCTTTAGCTCATAACTGGACATCCACTGCGCTAAATGGCCAGGCAATGGTCACTTTCTGCAAGTTTCAGGCCCCTATGCCAGTTCATGCAGGGGTAGACCAGTAGTGGATTTGGTTCCTGTGGGATCCTTTATGTCAGATTAAGACTGTTGTGGTTTGTTAACATGCTTTGTAAGAAGACAGCCCATTTATTTGAAAGAACTGCCTAAAGCAGCAAAAAGGTGGTGAATACACTATTTTTGGAATACAGCGCATTACTATGCATTGTATTATTCACTGTGGTGTCTATATTGAGTATCCAATGTACCAGAGACAGTGTATTGCAGGTCAGGGAGTGACTGGCCACATGCAACTACAATACTGGGTGGACTGACCCCGTAAGTGGATTGTACAGGTAACTTACAAGTACCTAGACCACAAGAAGATGCAAAAGTGTTAGCAAACTAATTTTTTTGTAACAGTGCACAATGCAGAACAAAGTATCACATCCAATACAAATAGCAGCAGCATCTTTATCAGTGTCTGCCAAGCTTCACCGAGCAGAAGGCACACAAATCTAATTTATGACTACAGATAGATAAAGCCGGTTGTTCATGCGGATCATCATAATGCAATTGCTCATACTATATAAAATATCAACAGGTTAAGATTTAGTGCCTTGAAAAAGTATTCACACCCCTCGTCATGTTACAACCAAAAACGTATATGTATTTTATTGGAAATTTATGTAATAGAACAACACAAGTGGAAGGAAAATGATAAATGTTTTTCAAAATTGTTTACAAATAAATATGTGAAAAGTGTGACATGCATTTGTATTCAGCCCCCTGAGTAAACACTTTGTAGAACCACCTTTCACTGCAATTACAGCTGCAAGACTTCTTTATGTCTCTATCAGCTTTGCACATCTAGAGAGAGAAAATGTTGCCCATTATTCTTTGTAAAATAGCTTGAGCTGTCAGATTGGATGGAGAGTGTCTGAACAGCAATTTTTCAAGTCTTGCCACAGATTCTCAATTAGATTTAGGTCTGGACTTTTGACTGGACCAGTCAAAAATGTGTCAAAAATGTCCGATGTTTCTGCCATAATGTCGCAGTCACAAAATTGTCACTCTTTTTTTGTTTATAGCGCAAAAAATAAAAACCGCAGGGGCGATCAAATACCACCAAAAGAAAGCTCCATTTGTGGGTAAAAAGGAAAAAAAATGTTTTTTTTATATATTTTTTGGGGATATTTATTATAGCAAAAAATAAAAAATAATGCATTTTTTTCAAAATTGTCGCTCTATTTTTGTTTATAGCGCAAAAAATGTGGGAAAAAAAAGGACGTTGATTTTGTTTGGGAGCCACGTCGCACGACCGTGCAATTGTCAGTTAAAGCGACGCAGTGCCAAATGGCAAAAAGTGGTCTGGTCTTAAGCCAGCAAAATGGTCCGGTCTGAAAGTGGTTAATATGCTTTGATCTAAACTATTCCATTGGAGCTCTGGCTGTATGTTTAGGGTCGTTGTCCTGCTGGAAGGTGAACCTCTGGTGCCAGTCTCAAGTCTTTTGCCGACTCAAACAGGTTTTCTTCTATAATTACCCAGTATTTGGCTCCATCCATCTTTCCATCAACTCTGACCAGCTTCCCTGTTCCTTGCTGAAGAAAAGCATCCCCACAACATGATGCTGCCACCACCATGTTGCACGGTTGGGATGGTGTGTTCAGGGTGATGTGCAGTGTTAGTTTTCTGCCACAAATAACATTTTGCTTTTAGACCAAAAAGTTAAATTATGGTCTCATCTGACCAGAGCACCTTCTTCCACATGTTTACTGTGTCTCCAACATGGCT
This sequence comes from Lithobates sylvaticus, assembly GCA_028564925.1. NCBI lineage: Eukaryota > Metazoa > Chordata > Amphibia > Anura > Ranidae > Lithobates > Lithobates sylvaticus. Next base: position 124,011,199 of record CM053031.1, read on the forward strand.
CTCACAAACTGCAAACGGGACTTCTTATGGCTTTCTTCTTGCCACTCTTCCATAAAGGCCAGATTTTTGCAGTGTCCAACTAATAGTTGTCCTGTGGACAGACGGCCATGTCTTGGTAGGTTTGCAGTTGTGCCATACTCTACCATTTTCGGATGATGGATTGAACAGTGCTCCGTGAGATGTTCAAAGCTTGGGATATTTTTTTTATAACCTTACATTGCTTTAAAGTTCTCCACAACTTTATCCCCAACCTGTCTGGTAGTATTCCTTGGCCTTCATGATATGGCTTGTTCACTAAGGTGCTCTAAAACAGAACAGCTGTATTTATACTGAGATTTCTTTACACACAGGTGGACTCTAATTAGGTGACTCCTGAAGGCAATTAAATAACAGCTACAGGAATCATTCAGATTTCGTTCTCTTCAGCCGGTGATTCTGTGCACCATAAGAACAATCATAGCGGCAGTTCAGCTGGCTCTCCCGTGCTATCGGTGACCCGGTGAAGGAATCCGCCAGCAGAGAATCAGAGAAATCCGAGAGGCCCAGGTGCGATGGTATGACGTCATGTTCAGGCTGGTAGAACTTAGCCTTTCCTGCCTAAAGGAGAGATGTGGGGTCTTTTAGACCCCACATCTCTCCATAAAGAGGACCTGTCACGCACTTTTCCTATTACAAGGGATGTTTACATTCCTTGTAATAGGAATAAAAGTGATAAAAAAAAAAAAAAAAAAAATGTAATATTAAAGTGCCCCGTCATAAATCTCTGCAGTATTAAGAGATTGCAGACATGATACAAGATGTAGAGACTGAAGACTGCATTTTTCTTGAGATTTTCTTGAACTAAAAAGGTGCCAATAATGGCCAACAATAAATACATATTAATTCAAATTGATGAGATTAAAAAAGTGGAATACAATTGTATATAAAAATATAAATATTTTTTAAAAACTGTAATTTTCGGTTTTCTGCTAGGTGCATCCTGCATTTTCGGGTTCGGCACCAAAATTTCCATTCGGTGAACCTCCAAATTGAAATATAACATACAATTCTGATGTCTCCACTATACCTAGAAACTATACCATAAGAGGAGGCTATCCAGTTGTAAGTATACTTTGAAAACAGTATATGATCCCAAAGGCGCAACAAGACCTGTAGTGGGTCTTATTTTAAGTTGAACATGCATTGCACCCAGAGGTGTCAGTGTGATGGCTATCTTTACTTTAATTTGGAGAGAATTCCACTCATCGAGCAAAGATTATACATACTATTCTCACCCACACCACTCCCATTCTAGAATAGATCAAATCTTGGTGGTCTGCCAGTCTTTAATACTGCACCCTCGACAGTCCCCATGGATTATGAACGACTCACTTTTTTCGCTATTAGAGGTCAAGGAGGACCTTTTAAGAGCCTCAGTGGAGTATTTCCGCCTTAATTCTACCTCTGTCTCCTCCCCGGTGACACTCTGGGAGGCCTATAAGGCCGTCCTTAGGGGACGAATTATACAAATAGCCTCAAAACGTAAAAAAGAAAGACAAAAACTGCAGACTAAACTGGAATCCCGTTTGGAGTCCATCTCTGCAACTTTCAAACAATACCCCACATTGAAAAACCGTAGGCTCCTGGACCAGGCCCGCACAGAATTAGACCTTTGCCTCACTGACCAAGCAGAACGTGTGTTGCGTTGGTCCCGACAGCACTGGTACATTAAAGCGAACAAACCCAATGCGATGCTGGCCAGGCGACTACGAACTTTCAATTCCAAACCCTCCCCTATTACTCTACGCACCCGACAAAATATACTCACTAGCAATCCGACCCGCATACTGGATGAATTCCGTTATAGACTCGCTAAACTGTATTCTGCTCAGGATCTCACCAGTGAACGGGACAGGGTTGACTTTTTACAGCACATCTCCCTTCCGACCTTATCAGAGACCCAAAAAGACCTGATGGACAGAGATATTCAGGAATCTGAAGTACTACAATGTATCAAGGACCTGAAGATAGGTAAAAGGCCTGGCCCCGACGGCTTCACGGCCCTTTACTATAGGAAACTAGCGGACGTGGTGGTCGCCCCCTTGACAAAAATGTTAAATGCAGTAAAAAGTGGACAGGCACTGTCACCCGACCTTTTGACAGCAAATATAGTGATGATACCCAAACCCGACCGAGACCATTCCTCTTGGGCCAATTTTCGGCCCATATCATTGATCAACATAGATATGAAAATCCTCACCAAAATCCTGGCCAATAGGTTGAATTCCTTTCTTCCCCGCTTAATCAAAAAAGACCAGGTCGGCTTTATTCCATTCAGACAAGCGGGGGATGCCATTAGAAGAATCATTCAGCTACAACACCTAGCCCACAATCGCTCCCTAGAAACCATGCTTTTATCTCTGGATGTGAACAAAGCCTTTGACACCTTGTCCTGGCCATATCTTATGTCGGTGCTCCGCCACTACGGTTTCGGCCCCTCGTTCCTGCGATGGTTGGCGGCTCTGTACGATGCCCCTCAAGCCAAAGTTAAATACTACGGGTTTGAATCCCCTATTTTTCCTATACGGAGGGGCACTCGGCAGGGTTGCCCGCTTTCGCCGCTTTTATTTGTTTTGGCTATGGAACCGTTGGCGGAAGCAATTCGTTCACATCCAGATATAAAAGGGATTACGGTCGCAGGTACTGACCATAAGATCTCTTTATTTGCTGACGATATTTTACTGACACTGACATCGTCCAGAATCTCCTTACCTAACTTGTTCTCCCTCCTAGATTCCTTTGCTTCTCTTTCAGGCCTACAAGTTAACCCCACAAAGTCAAAGGCAATGTCTGTAAATCTCCCCCCATTAGAACTTGCTTCCTTAAAAGAAAATTTTTCATTTCAATGGCTCCCCTCGCTCCCATACCTAGGTATACGCCTCACTCCCAAATATGAGGGTCTATATCAAGCTAATTTCCCTCCCCTCTTTCGGAAGCTAACTGACACACTAACCTCCTGGTCGAATCTCCCGCTCTCTTGGTTCGGCAGAATCTCCGCTGTCCGCATGACTTACCTCCCGAAATTACTTTATTTTTTCCGAGTGCTACCTGTTCCTATTCCATCCCATATCTTGAGAATCCACCAAAGAAGGCTGCTAAAATTTATCTGGGGCTCCACTCGGCCCCGGATCAACAAACATATATTATATGCTAGGCGAATCAATGGTGGCTACTCGGTTCCCAACCTTCAGGCCTATTATTCAGCAGCAAATATCGCCCCCTTAGCCCACCTCCATGATACACATCAAATGCCTCTATGGGCCACTTTGGACCTAATTGATTCCCACCCTACTCCTATCCCCTCGGTACCTTGGTTGCCTCCTCAGAGCCGCCCGCAAAGATTCGGCCCAGGTCTGGCCCATACCCTTCGTATATGGGACTCTCTCAAGTACATCCTTCACCTCTGACACCCACGACAAATTTCTTAATGTTTGGCGCCCGTGGATAGCATACCACCAGCCCTCTAGATTCAACACCCAGCTACTCTCAATATAACTGATTTCTGGACGCACCCCTCACTACAGGAACTCTTCCCCCTCTTTTCTACTCCCCCCCTCCTTTCCCTATTTCCTTTCTCCTTGTAAGTCATCTCTTCTATGACTCGCAGGCTTCCTAACCTCTGTTTTTCCTCACACATCTTTCTCTGAGGCTCCCGATTACATGGAGCCGGGCTACTGAAGACGCTCATCCTGTAATATGTTAAATAAAGTAGCAATGAGATGAGGAAGTACACCAACGACTATCACTAGATCTTAGATAGACTCTTAATTGAGCTGTATCGCAGATAGTCGCTGTATATTGTCCCTTCTTTTTTTTTTTTCCTACTGAATGCTAAGTCATGTTTGCAATGTCCCATTATTGGGACCCCCCTCCTTTCTCGTTATGTGTTTTGATGTATCTGTTACATGCTTGTACTCACCTGTTATGTACATTTTCAATAAAACATTTGTAAAAGAAAGATTTATTTCATACAGTGGACTACCATTTTGGATGATTGTTGTAATATCACCATCTTTTACTGTATATGTCATCACTGGGCACAGTGTTTATATGGATTATTAGGAATAAAATGTACGGTATGTGATTATTATTTGAATAGAGCATAATTCTATTTAGTTATTTATATATTTGTGTGGTAGGTGTTTACCAATGTCAATGGTGCAGCAGTTCCTCAGTTTGCATATACATAGCCGCGCATGGGTAAAGATCTACAAAAATTCTGAAGGGAATTGATTCCACTAGATTTTAGTTAGGGGTATCAGAGTAAAGGGGGCTGAATACAAATGAACGCCACACATTTCAGTTATTTCTTAAACATTTTGAAAACCATTTATCATTTTCCTTCCACTTCACAATTATGTGCCACTTTGTGTTGGTCTATCACAAAATCCAAATAAAATACATTTACATTTTTGGTTGCAACATGACAAAATGTGGAAAATTTCAAGGGGTATGAATACTTCAAGGCACTGTATAAAAGCAAATCATTTAGCTACTTTTAAATAAAGTTCAGCCTAAGAGCAGGCAAAACAAGGTGTCAAACAATGAAAGTGCATCAACTGTTCACTGAGGCATACTCACTGGACAATGTGTCAGCAGGTTGTCCATCAGAATCAGAAAGGTAATAGCAGAGATTTACCTGTGTGACATAGGTCATCTACCGCTGAAAAACCTTTAATTCCCCGCTTTCCACTACATACTTCATCTTAGCTATATTTTAGAATGCGCCAACATGCATTTCTGAGCTGGTGTACTTGCTCAGGTCACATCATTGTAAGTTGTACAACTACCTCTTTAACTGCAACAAGCCATTTCCAAGTTGTGTGCAACAAGCCATTTCCAGGCAGGTGCTCTGTGTGGTGAAAAACAACCCTTACACATGTAGTTTGTGTCTCCTATATGAACTAACGCTTTACCAATACAGGTGGCCGCTGGCATCAGCTGCATACACATTACAGCATTGTGTACAGGCAGCAGAACAGAGCTCCTTTCAGTGCTGTTCCCAGAACGAGCCTTTTTTTAATTGATGAATACAAGGCTTCCTCAAAATGGCTGAGGTGGAGAGGCAGATGGATGTCATGATCCACCTTAGCCATTCAGAAGAAGCCTTGTATTCATTGATACAAATACAAGGCTTCCTGTGAAATGCTGAGAAGCACAGAGTTCAACCCGATTTTTCTTCTAGGAATAAGATGAGAAGCACAGCACTGTGTAAGGTATGCATTATCAGCTACATACAGTCTATATAGCATCAACAGTGTACATATACACTAAAGAAAAAAGTTAGGGCGAGCTTAGCCTGAACAAACTACTTAAATTGGTTGTACACCCTGTACAAAACCACTTTTACCTACAGGTAAGCCTATATTACCCTGTAGGTGCTTGCAATATCTCCTAAAGCTCCACGGTTCAGGACATATTTACTAAAAAGACGAGCGCCGATGACTACGGCGCGTGCACCCTTTAGAAAGGGCACATCGTGCCGTTTCTAATAGGGGTCATGCCGTGACGTCCGGCCAGTCACAGGGCCAGAGTTTGCGGCACCGGAAGGAAGAGGGGCGAAGATGGAAGCTCCCTGCTCATGGGGACAACCGAATCTAAAAGCTAAAACTGTATCAACTGAATCAAGTTAACAATTTTAATCTGACAGAGAAAATTGAGTACTGTCCGTGATACTTTTTTTATTTGCACTAACATATAATTTTTCATGGACGAGCTTTTGTGGTGTGTCCCCTTCTTCAAGGTCTAAGCAGTACAAAAAAAGTATCACGGACAGTACTCAATTTTCTCTGTCACAATTGCACTAATACGGCTACAATCACTTCAATTTTAATCTAAAATTTCAAAAAATGTGCCTGCAGACATGTGAATGAGTTCTTAATTATGTTTTTTTTTTAGAATTTTTATTTTATTATTTTTTACAATTTCATTTTTTCTTTTTTCAATGCTGTTGGGGGGGGGGGGGGGGGGGGTAGGGAAAGAGATTGAGGACACAGCTCAATCTCCTTCTCTGTAGCTGGACTCACTGAGCATCTGTGAATTTGCTGCAGGGTGCGTTTGCTGTACCTTCTGGAAACATAGGGAAAAGGTCTCCTTCCCTTTTCTGAAAATGCACTGGTGCTTTGGCACCATGCACAGAGTTCTTACTGGCACCCCTGTACATCTGCTGAACAGTGCACGTTTTGGCTGTGTTCTACTGGTACTTTTTCTTTCCTTTATTTTGCTGATCTTTAGATTTATGGTCGAGCACCTAAGAGTTTTTTTAAACTATTCTAGTGTCTCAATGCATGGTCTATAAGGCTTGGAGAACAAAAGATTATAGTGCACACATACAAAAATGACATTTAAATCCTGCAAGGCTATTTAAAGCACCTGAACATATTAAGGAAATAAGCAAAAATATGGGGATTTGGTCACACAATTTGGCCATACAGTGCTTAAGCTCACTACTGCATCAAAGTACCCTATTTTCAGTGAGAAAATGGGGTACTTTGACGCAGTAGTGGGCTTAAGCACTGTATGGCCATAAATTTATTTATCCCATAGTTTGTAGAAGCTATAATTTTTGCGCAAACCAATCAATATTGCAATTTTTTTTACAAAAACTATGTAGAAGAATATATATTGGCAAAAACTGATGAAAAAATTCAATTTTTAAAAACATTTGGGGAAATTTATTACAGCATTTTTCAAAATTGTCGCTTTTTTTGTTTATAGCACAAAAAATAAAAACTGCAGAGGTGATCAAATAGAACCAAAAGAAAGCTCTATTTGTGGGAAAAAAGTACATCAATTTTGTTTGGGTACAGCTTCTCACAACCACGCAATTGTCAGTTAAAGCGACGCAGTGTCGTATCGCAAAAAATGGCCTAGTCATTGAGCAGCCAAATCTTGCGGTCTGTAAGTGGTTAATGTAATGCATTGTTAGCCCCCCCCCCCCCCCCCCCCAGTATTTAGAAGGCTAGGAGCACACACGCGATTTTTAGTAGTTTGATGGTGAGCAGTGATTGATTACTTCACGTATGGAAGAAATGGCTCCATATGGAGAGTAGAATATACAGAAAGAAGTTAGCAGGTTCGTTTCTTTTCATACTTTTATATTAAAATAAACGAGTAATATGTAGAAGTCAATCACTTTTAAAATATTGCGCTCATTAGCATTTACTTTTGAACCTCATTCCATAGGTAAAATGTGAGGTGATCAAGTCCATTTCTAAAAATGTTTTTTTTTTTTTTTTTTTTTACAACTTTTATCCAGGATGCACATATTTTTCCAGTTGAACCCAAATAGATAATCTGCGAATCTTGTGTGAAAACATTAAAGGGCCATTACACACCAGAACGAGGTGGAGGAAAAACAAACAAAAAAAAACACACATTCCGTGCGTTTTTCCTGCACGTTCAAAACGCACTTGTGATCTGCAGGTCGCAAATGCAATCAGTTTGCCTGCAACAGAATAAATGGTACAGTAGTACCATGCAATCTGGTTAATGCGCATTTTGTAAAGTAGTGCATACAATACTTGTGGTGCGATCCAGCGAAATTTCAGCCCACTCAAATAAATGGGCTGAAATTGCACTGCACCAGGATTTGCATTTCTGTGTGATTTATGGTGGGAACTGGCCCTGATAAATGGAACCTTTGGGTGATTGTGAATAATTTTAAAACCACCCATGTCTTCCTAGCCTTCTTGCAATTGTTGAACCCAATATATTCAAATGTGTGGCTTACGTTAGAAGTAATTTCCTCTTGGTGGCTGTTCAGCATGGGGGATGTGCTGGCAGTGATTACCAATAGATAAAGAATTTACAAATATCTAATAGAAAAACAGAAATGGAAGGCGCGCACACCTAGTGCATTACCAAAGATAATTTAATAATAAAAATGTTTTATATAAAAAGTGGCTACTCACAAAATGCAACTGACAAAAGGCCATAAAAACAATACATGGACATGCACAGAACACGGGGTACAGCTAACGTGTTTTGGGGACGCACCCCCTTCCTCAGAGCTAAGCTCAAATATCTAATAGTTAAAAACACTACCATGAAAAGATGCAGCAAGTAATATAAAATGTCACAGCATGAACCGCTTTCAGGCAAATTCTACAAATTTTTTTTTTCGAAATGTGTACTTCCTGAAATTTTGACATGTATAATTACGCTTACCTAAGCTCTGGGCACTCCTGACTTCCTGAAAAGCCCAGCAAAGTAAGGTTTTGCTTCGCAGATTCCTCTTCAAATCTGTCTGGGTTGAATCTGAATGAATATAGCATATAATATAACTAATGTGGAATTCTGTAACAATTTACCTAAATATAAGCATACAAAATATTTTTTGCAGAGTAAACAAAACCCGACATGATATAAACAACATGGGCTTGATCACACCAGATGCGGTGGGATTGTTTTGGGCAGCTATTCCAGTGCAGTCCCACTGCATGGACAAGGCAAAATGCCTTGTCTCTTATATGCCCAGTTAACAACATTGCATTGCAGTGGTGTGTGGGTGTGGCACGCTAATAAAAAGTACTGCATGCAGTACTTTTCTGTGCAGTTCAGTGCGAGGAAATCCACTGCCTTGCACCGTGAGGCTGGTGATTGAACTTTATGAGATGTCTGTGTGACATCTCAATAAAGTTAGTTAGAAGAAAAAAAAAAAAGAAAAAAAGGAAACATCACTGCGCTGATCTAAACCATACACTAGCCGCTGTTGTGGTCCAGACAAAAAAAATAAATAAAAAAGGTGGATAAAGAACCTTACACCCAAGGCTTACACCCTGATTTCAGCTATATCCAAAGCCATTGTTTCTACTTTTTAGAGACTCTTTAATGACTGAAATAGTATTACTTGATATGTGTAATGCCAATGTGGTGCCTATATTTAAAAAGGGCTCAAAGTCTTTACCAAGTAACTATAGACCAATTAGTTTAACTTCTATAGTCGGGAAGATACTTGATAGTTTGATTAAGGACCACATGAAAGAGTTTTTGCTAGAAATTATATTTTAAGCTATAGTCAGCATGGATTCAGGAAAGACTGAAGTTGCCAAGCTAATCTGATTTCTTTTTAGGAGCAAGCAAGCTAAAAAACTTAGACCAAGGAGTGTCTATGGATGTAGTATACAAGAATTTTGCCAAAGCCTTTTACACAGTGCCCCCCACACACACGGCTTTTGTGTAAATTAAAGACTACAAGCTTCGAAAAATTCAGTTTCGAAACGGATAGAAAACCATATTCAGGGACTAGTGATTAACAATTCATACTCTGAATGGTCTACGTTTATTAGTGGTGTACCCCCAAGGTTCAGTGTTGGGACCCTTACTTTTGAATATTATTTATAAATGATATAGAGTCTTGGATTTAAAGTACCATTTCAGTCTTTGCAGATGGCACCAAGCTATGCAGTAGAATTACATTCTCATAGGATATCTCCAATTTATAAGCCAACATCGATGCACTGTTTATTTGGGCAACTGAGGTTTAATGTTGATAAAATTAAAGTTATGCACTTAGGGGCTAAAAACATGCATGCATCATACATATTAAGAAGAACATTTGGGGGAGTCAATGGTGGAGAAGGATCTGGGTTTTCTTGTAGATCACAGACTTAATAGCATGCAATGCCAAGGTGCAGATTCTATAGCTAGCAAAATACTTTGGTATAAAAGACTCAGACACCAGAGAGAGAAAGAGAGACATGATTTTGCCGCTGTACAAATTGTTAGTAAGACCCAATCTAGAGCACAAAGTTAAATTGTGGGCACCAGTTCACAAATACAATATTGGGGAACTGGAGAAAGTGCAGAGAAGGGCAACCAAACTGATAAGAGGCATGGAGGAGATCAGCATTGAGGATAGAGTAGAGGAATTTCTTCTGTCAAGAAGGAGATTAAGGGGGTATATGATCAACATGTACAAATACATTAGTGGTCCATAGTGAACTTGGTGGAGTTATTCAATTTCAGGTCATTAAAGAGGACAAGGGACCACTTTTACATATGGAGGAAAAGAGATTTAACTTAAACATAAGGAAAGGCTTCTTCACAGTAAGAGCTGTAAAAATGTGGCATAGAAACTCCCTCAATAACTGATTCTGGCAAACTCAGAAGATAGATGTTTGCAAAAAAAAAAAAAAGAAGAAGAGCAGGATGCATTTCTAAATGCACAAAATATTACTAGTTATTAAAATTTGAAGGTAATAACGACAGGGGAAGTTGATCCTGGGACTATGCGTCTGCCTCACGGGGAAATCGGGAATGCCATTTTTTTTCCCCCAGAGTGGATCATGTTTATTAGGTTTTCTTTGCCTTCCTTGTGATCAACTGTGGGTATGGGTTAGTGTGTGTGTGTGTGTGTGTGTGTGTATATGGGTTAGTGTGTGTGTGTGTGTGTGTGTGTGTGTGTGTGTGTGTGTGTGTGTGTGTGTATATGGGTTAGTGTGTGTGTGTGTGTGTGTGTATATGGGTTAGTGTGTGTGTGTGTGTGTATATGGGTTAGTGTGTGTGTGTGTGTGTGTGTGTGTGTGTGTGTGTGTGTGTGTGTGTGTGTGTGTGTGTGTATATGGGTTAGTGTGTGTGTGTGTGTGTGTATATGGGTTAGTGTGTGTGTGTATATGGGTGTGTGTGTGTGTGTGTGTGTGTGTGTGTATATGGGTTAGTGTGTGTGTGTGTGTGTGTGTGTGTATATGGGTTGTGTGTGTGTGTGTGTATATGGGTTAGTGTGTGTGTGTGTGTGTATATGGGTTAGTGTGTGTGTGTGTGTGTATATGGGTTAGTGTGTGTGTGTGTGTGTGTGTGTATATGGGTTAGTGTGTGTGTGTGTGTGTGTGTGTATATGGGTTAGTGTGTGTGTGTGTGTGTGTATATATGGGTTAGTGTGTGTGTGTGTGTATATGGGTTAGTGTGTGTGTGTGTGTGTATATATGGGTTAGTGTGTGTGTGTGTGTATATGGGTTAGTGTGTGTGTGTGTGTGTATATGGGTTAGTGTGTGTGTGTGTGTGTATATGGGTTAGTGTGTGTGTGTGTGTGTGTATATGGGTTAGTGTGTGTGTGTGTGTGTATATGGGTTAGTGTGTGTGTGTGTGTGTGTATATGGGTTAGTGTGTGTGTGTGTGTGTGTATATGGGTTAGTGTGTGTGTGTGTGTGTGTATATGGGTTAGTGTGTGTGTGTGTGTGTGTGTATATGGGTTAGTGTGTGTGTGTGTGTGTGTATATGGGTTAGTGTGTGTGTGTGTGTGTGTATATGGGTTAGTGTGTGTGTGTGTGTGTGTGTGTGTGTGTGTGTGTGTGTGTGTGTGTGTGTGTGTGTGTGTGTGTGTGTGTATATATACACATACCTTACTCAATGCTCAACTGCAGGTTATCTCCATATAAACCAAAATGTGTGCATAAGTATATTACACCAGTGCACCTGGGAAATGCTGTCAATATAACATAGGACAAAGAGGGTGGAATAAAAAAAAAAAATATGGTATAATTGGAATGTCAAAAGTGCATACCTGTATGAAGATGGCCAGGTCATGCTGTCTTGGAGAACAACACCAAGAGCATAGAGAACAAGTGTCTGCAAAAAATAGAAAAGTGGTGAATTATTTTTTATTTTTTTTATGCAACGCTTAGAATGACAGTACAGTGATGTTGCATAATTAATACTGCTAATTTTGGTTTGGGTTTAATACAAACGACCTTTGTTTTTGATCCTCTACCCAGGCCACAGCGTATACTGTATATAAATTAAACTCCTCTCCAATCCAGACACCAAAGTATGGCATTAAGTTTTGGGAAAGGGTTGTGGCACTTTAAGTGCTGGTCCAAGCATGGGCCGTTTGAGTTAACCTAAATGTTTATTTAATTGCCCTTATAGAATTCCAAAACCTTAGAAGTTCACACTATGTTTTTACATTAAGTTTTGATACTGTATTGTTTCTTGACAAATGTTCAGATATCTACATCTCTACAACCTTCTGTTTTTAACCTTGTACAGCAATACCTAGGATTACAAGCATAATTCGTTACAGAAGTGCCTTGGAATCCAAAGTACTCGTATATCAAAGCGAGTTTCCCCATAAAAAATAATGGAAACTCAGATAAGCAGTGGTTGTGGAACGGATTGTCTATGCAGTACTGCATGTGGCCAGAGGTGCGGGGGCCCCGGAGAAACTCGAAAATGGAGTGTTTCCGAGCGTCACCGGCCCCCCGCAGCTTAAATCCAGCTAGTCCTATGAGAACGCTCGCAAAGCGAGTCAGAAATCTTTGTTTTAAATTAGCTTGTATTGCGAAACGCTCGTAAACTGCGTTACTCGCAATCCGAGATTCCACTGTATTGGGTTTTGTATTTACGATTATAAGTCGATACTGCGGACCGGAAGTTGGCATATGAGGTGGCGTAGAACGCCGTTTTGGTCTATGTTTGGCATGTCTTTTGCTGCTTTGATGTAAGCAGTGATTTTTATTCAATACCTTTGAAAATTTATGAAGAAAAATGTATTTGCCAAGTTTGCCCGGAAACCAAGAAACTTTTTTTCACTTAAAATTTTCAGTCTTTTTTCCACCAAAAAGAAAGCCACCGGCCTCAAAAAAAAATTATAAAATGTAATTTGGGTACAGTGTTGCATGACTGATTAACTGTCATTCAAGGTTTGACAGCAATGAAAACTGAACAATGGCCTGGGCAGTAAGAGAGTGAAACAGTCCAGTCTTGAAGTGGTTAAACAGGATCACTCAATCACCAGTGTTATTTATAAGCTCAGATAATACTTTATAGAATTAGTTGGGAATGTCTGAATATTGCCATTTTATTCAAAAGAAAGTATCTTTTCATTTGCATGATTTCTCATCCCATTATCGTCTGTTTTATTCTATATTTAGCATTTATCCGTGAACATTTCTGTTCATGACATTTTTATAGTCTGCATATCAGAATGATATGAGACATACAGTATATGCACAATGAAAAATACTGCATGGCCTTTAAGCTCAGTTCTGTTAATCTGATTCACAAGCTGTTGCTACTAACAAACTGACACCGGTACATTTATTTTCAGGATTTCTCATCCCACCAATGGCTGCCATTTCTTATATTCAGCACTATTATATGAACATTTGTGGGCTGACTTTATGACATCTATATACTCTGCACATGATTTGAGAAATCAATGCGCAGTGTATATATATTGGCTTTATGGGCATCCTTATGGACCAGAGTAATCTTTACACTTCCACCATGGGCCTGTTTATTCAATAACTGTCATTACTTAAGAAGACAGAGTAATAAAAAAATAATTTTTGGGGGATAATATAGGGAGATAAACTAGGCTCCCTTTCTTTTAGTAATATGGTCTTGCAAAGTTAATCTTATTTTCTATGTAATCTATAGACAATAAGATTTGTGACCGTTTTGACTAGTGCCATTTTTAAAAATGTAGTTTTACTGTAAATAAAAAAAAAATTAAAAAATTACACTAAAATTATGTTTCAGATACAACACATTATAAAGTTATTTGCAAATAAAAAAATAAAATAAAAAAAATAAAAAAAAGGTGTTTTTTTCTTATGAGACATCTTTGATCTACACAAGAATGAAACAGAAAATACAATAAAACAATACATTTGTTACACTGTATTTATCCTTCAAGAATATCTGCTTTTGTAATTTTATACGGGAGCAGCTGCATTTTCTGTGTAAAACAGAGCAATTACTGGCCGTCATTTTGACAGGTGATAATAATGAGGAGGGGGTGGCAGCAGAGGGAGAACAAAATTTAAACAGTTGCATCCTAAACTGTTTTTTTCCATAGTGCTTTTCTTCCTGAGGATTGCGCATAGGTGGCGAGGCAGCCATCTTGGGAACCAAATAAATAATCTACCAGCATGTCTTTGGAGTGTAGGAGAAAAATAGGGTACCTAAAAGAAACCCACGAGAGCACAGGGAACATGCAAACTCCAAAGGACCAAAGGCTGAAGTGCCAAACTATGCCACTTGTTGCAGTCTGCATTTTTTCCTTCATTCGTCAATAAGTGAATATTAGTATACTCTGTGTCACTCTACCCCACTTTGCATCATCAATTTTAAATGTTTTTTCACCTTCCCATTTTATTTGTATTCACCAACTGGTTACTATTGTATATATTTTGTTCACATTTGGTTGGCATGATGCCCTTCAGGTTTAGCTACAGATTCCAGTTTATTTTCGCTCTCGCTTTAAGATATATTGGTATTCTGTTCGTTGTACTGATTAGTTTCTTATTCGTACTCAACAATGTTTTTTCTATATTGTGTTGAATATTCTAGAGTGCAAAGACTGGAAAACAATATGTTTGGCAGAGACTTTTTGGGCCATCACATACCTCTTTAGGAATAACATGCTGGTCTACTCTCCCTTCTAGTTCTTGTAGACGTGCAGAGATTGGGGTTAGTCTTGCTGTTCTCACGGTTTCACACAATATCTGCCGGCAATAGCTGTGGCAAAAGAAGAAAAAAAAAAATAGGATTTTTAATGACAGCTTACCTGTAAAATCCTGTTATTTGAGTACATCATGGGACACAGGGCCTTAAGTAATTACTTAATGGGTTATAGACCACCTTCAGGTGATGGACACTGGTATACCCAATCCAGGAAGTTCACTCCCTATATAACCCCTCCTCCTTCCAGGAGCACATCAGTTCTTGTAGCAAAGCAATATACTTAAATCCCAAAAAGAGGTGAGGGACCTCTGTGTCCCATGATGTACTCCAAGAAAAGGATTTTACAGGTAAGCTGTTATAAAAATCCTATTTTCTTTATCGTACATCATGGGACACAGAGCCTTAAGTAATTACTTAATAGGATGTCCCATAGCAATGCTACTTGAGGGGAGGGAGACTTGAGGACCTATACTGCTGCCTGCAGCACACTGCGCCCGAAGGCGATATCCTCATACCTCCTTACTTCCACCTGATAACATTTTGTGAATGTATGCACTGAAGACCAAGTTGCGGCCTTTCAGATCTGAGCCATGGAGGCCTGATGACGCACAGCCCAAGAAGAACTAACCGCCCTGGTAGAATGCGCCTTAACTTGAAAAGGGGGAATCTTACCCCTTAAATCATAAGTTTGAATTAGAACTTGCCGAATCCACTTAGCGACAGTGGATTTCGACACTGCCTGTGCTTTCATAGGACCTTGTGGCAGAATAAATAAGACATCAGTCTTACGAATCTGAGCAGTTGCCTTTAGATAGATTTTCACTGCTCTCACCACATCAAGACAATGTAGTGATTTTTTTCCCTGCAACATGGTTTTGGAAAAAACGACGGCAGGACAATATCTTGGTTCAGGTGAAAACCTGAAACCACTTTTGGCAAAAAGTCTGGACGAGGGCGCAACACCACTCTGCCCTCATGAAAAATCAAATATGGCTCTTTACAAGAAAGAGCAGCCAATTCCGAATCCCTCCTTGCTGAGGATATAGCAACCAAAAATACCAACTTCCTTGTCAGAAGGACTAGGGCAGTGATGGTAAACCTTGGCACCCCAGATGTTTTGGAACTACGTTTCCCATGATGCTCACCTACACTGCAGACTGCATGAGCATCGTGGGAAATGTAGTTCCCAAACATCTGGGGTGCCATGGTTTTCCATCACTGGACTAGGGGAATTTGTTGTATCAGTTTCATATGGCTGTTTTTATAACACAGACAAAACTAAGTTCAAAGTCCCAAGGTTTCAAGGGAGGTTTGATTGGCGGATTAAGCCGCATAACCCCTTGCATAAAACCCTGGACTAAAGAATGTGTAGCAAGTGTTTTTTTTTAAATAAGACCGATAAAGCTGAGACCTGGCCTTTAATAGTACTCAAGACCAATTTAATTTCTACCCCTAATTGTAGAAAGGCAAGAATTCTGCCTATGATATATCTCCGAGTGTGCCAACCCTTGGATTCACACCAGGAAACATAAGCCCTCCAGACTCTATAATATATAGTTCTGAAAGCTGGCTTCCTTGCATTAATCAGGGTAGAGATAACCGACACGGAGAGCCCACATTTCAATAGCCAAGCCATTAAATTTGGAGACCGTAAGGTAGGATGGAATATCGGTCCCTGTGAGAGCAGATCTGGCCATAGTGGGAGGGACCATGGGCCCTCCACTACCATCTTTACGATTTCTGCATACCATGACCTTCTGGGCCATGCTGGTGCCACCAGAATTGCTGGCTTGCTTTCCAGCTTGATCCTGCAAAGAAGTCGAGGTAGCAACTGAATAGGGGGGGGTGGGGGAGAGCATAGATCAGTGAGAACTGATCCCACGGGGTTCCGCATACGAGTGGATACCTTGTTCTGGCCACAAAGTCGACTAACTTCATGTTGAACCTGGACACTAGACAATCTACGTCCGGAGTCCCCCATCTTTGGCAAACAACCCGAAATATGTCGGGGTGAAGAGACCATTCCCCTGGAAATAACTGCTGGTGACTTAAGTAGTCCGCCTGCCAATTCTCTACTCCCGGAATGAAGACTGCCGATAGGCACAGAACATTCCTTTCTGCCCAAGTTAGAATATGGTTCACCTCTCTCTGTGCTGAGAGACTTTTGGTCCCCCCTTGGTGATTGATATAGGCCACAGCTGTGGCATTGTTAGATTGAATCCTGGCAGGACAATCCCGTAACCTGAAAGTCCAGGCCTTTAGAGCCAGACGCACTGCCCAAATCTCTAGGATATTGATGGGCAAGGTTCTTTTGGTTCTTGACTACTGTCCCTGGACAGTTGTCTTTTCTAGTACTGCTCCCCAGCCTGAAAGGCTGGCATCCATCGTTACCACCTTCCAGATGACTGGTCTGAAGGATTTTCCCTTCAGCAGATTCTGGGTTAGTAACCACCAACTGAGGCTTTGTGACACCCTTGGGGATAACCGCATTAGCAAGTCTAAAGATTGAATCATTTTGTTCCAAGGGGACAGGATACTGTTTTGCAACAGTCTTGAATGGAACTGGGCATAAGGAACTAGTTTGAATGAAGCCACCGTGGTTCCTAGCAACCTCATGTAGAGGCGAATGGAGGGATTGCCGTTTGACCTGACCATCCGCACCAGCTCTCTTATGGAGTTGATTTTTGCCTGAGGCAAGAACACCTTTTCCTGGGCTGTGTCTATGATCAGACCCAAGTACTCCAGCCTTTTTAGCGGTATTAAAAAAGATTTTTCTAGGTTGAGAATCCAACCCAAACTTACCAGATAACTGTTTGCAGTGCGTACACTTTGCTCCAAACGAGCCACCGACTGGTCTATTAGCAATAGATCGTCTAGGTATGCTACGACTGTTATGCCCAGTGCCCAGTGCCCTTAACCTGGTTAGAGGTGGGGCCAGCACTTTGGTGAACACCCGGGGTTCTGTGGCTAGCCCGAAGTGCAGGGCTACAAACTGGAAATGCTGCTGTTCTAACTCGAACCGCAGAAACTTTTGGTGAGCGGGAAATACAGAGACATGCAGATATGCATCCCTGATGTTGATTGATGCCAGAAGTTCTCCTCCTAGAAGGATAGAAACGACTAACTTGATTGTCTCCATGTGAAAAGGAGTGGATCTTCAGGAACTGATTTAGATTTTTTTAGATCTAGAATGGGTCTGACGTCTCCATTTGATTTTGGTACCATAAAAAAAAAAAAAAAAAGATTTGGAAAAAACCCTAGACCTTGCTGTTTTGTGGGGGTCTGTATGATCACCCCTTGAGATATTAATCGGTCTAGTGCCTGAAACAGAGATTGTCTTTTCTCCGGATCTTTGGGAACGATTGACTTCAGGAAATGAGACGGTGGAAAGTCCCGAAATTCCAGCTTGTACCCCAGCATTACCGTGGAGATGACCCATCTGTCCTGAATTTCCTCTTGCCAGACTTCTGAAAGCTGCAGAAGTCTATCCCCCACCTTGATGAGGGGGGTTGCCTCTTCATGATGAGGCTTTAGGATTCCGCTTTGCAGGTTTCCGACCCCAGGACTTCTTTTGAGCCTGGGTCTGACCCTGAGGTTTTCCTCAAGAGTCTGATGGCAGAGGCCATCGCCACTGCCTAGTGGCGGAAGCCCCTGGTGCAAGGGAAAGAGCCTGTTTAAATGAAAGGCGTTTATACTTTCTTTTGACTGTCAAAACAGTACTTTTACCACTAGAAATTGTTTGGATATATTTGCTCAAGTCTTCTCCAAATAGTCGCTCCCCATGAAAAGGGAACCCAGTTAGGAGGTTTTTACATGGTGCTTCAGCTGGCCAACTTTTTAACCACAGGAATTTACGCATATGTACAAGCATAAGCGTAAGGCAGGATGCCTGGTGAATAGAATCTTTAAAAGCATTGCATAATGCTTTTGTTAGTTCAGCCAATTCCTGAGCTTGTTGTGCAGGAACCTCTCTAAGGGTCTGTTTAAATTGGTCCTTTCGGTATTGACAGGCCCCTTTTGCAGCGACTGCAGGCTGAGTAATGGCACCTGCCAAGGAAAAAGTGGATTTTAACAGGGATTGCAACTTTTTATCTGTTGGATCCTTAAGCATTTGTGCATGGTCTACAGGACAAATTAGGCCTTTATTCACACTGGAAATCACAGTTGCAACTGCTGGTACTTTCCATTTTTTGGAGAATTTCTCCTCCAGGGGATAGTGAATTGAAAATATCTTAGGAGGGAGAAAATGCTTATCTGGGTGATCCCATTCAGCAAAAATAAGTTGTTTTAGTAATGCATGTGCAGGAAACGCATGCAAAGGCTAAGAATGTTTTAAGGAACCCAAAGAAAGAAACCAAGCTTTCAGGAGACTCCGTTAGGGGCAGCATGAAAGTGGAACGAACCATCTCCGTAAGAGTTTGTATCAGCAATTTCTCAGATCGTGAGGCTGAAAAAGGTTCATCCAACGATGTTTCCTCCACAGAGGAATCATCAGTTTGTTTTTCCTCCTGATCAACAGAGGGTAACACCTCATCCTGAGCCCACTGTTCCCCTTGCAAAGGTTCTGAAGTGGGGGAGGGGGGATCTAGCACGCTTCCTATCCATTTGAATGGAGGATGCGATTAAAGCCACTGCAGGGTGGAGGAAAGGACATCTTCAGTCACATATACAGGGGCTGAGATGTGATAAGCAGTTGCACCATCAATTTGTTCCAATGGCTCACCCTGGCTTGTCATAACTGGCAATTCAGGCGAGGATGACAGCGTGGAAATGCAACTCGAGATCCTAATGCCTGGGGGTGAAACTTTTAGTACTTTTTGGTCTTTGTGGTGTCTTTTTTGGTAGGCAAAGTCCTAGGTACAAAAACAGAGGCACTATACAATTGCACTTAAATCGCTGAAAATAGTCATGACATTTAAAGCCGCTATAAAGTTCAGCCTAGTGCTGGGGAAAAAAAGTGTCCTTCCTGTATCAGGAATGCCAGTTTGCAACCCTCACGTGTCCCACAGCTCCTGTGTCCCTGTGTGCAGGCTGCTTGTTTCCTCCTCGTCAGCCGAGGAGAGACTATCACAGCTGAAGTTTTATCTGTTTTGCCTGCTGTGCATCCTCGTGGACGGTCACGGCACCACGCTTAGGCCCCGCCCCCTCTGAAAAAATTCAGCCCCTTTTTACATTTAAAAAATGTTCCCGCGGGTCCACAGAGAGAGGCGTTACAGGCAAAACCTTGTGCTTCGGATACGAGTCCCCAGGTACCATCCTTTTAGGCCTCAGTGGCACTTTGGATGGATCTGGTCTTTATGGAGGCTATTTAAATTCAGCTTGGATCCCTCCTGGAGCTCCTCATAGCACATCTTCACTTGTGACCAACACCTTAGACACTGGCGAAAAAACTGATGTGCTCCTGGAAGGAGGAGGGGTTATATAGGGAGTGAACTTCCTGGATTGGGTATACCAGTGTCCATCACCTGAAGGTGGCCTATAACCCATTAACTAATTACTTAAAGCTCTGTGTCCCATGATGTACGATGAACAAAAAAAAAAAAAAAGTTACTGTAAAATATGAGAAGCTGGAATTTAAGGTTTGAGATGTATTCTTGGAATGGGCAACCTGCAAGGCATCAACTGGTGAGGTGGCTGTGTGCTGTAATTCTACTACAGTTAAAAAAAGGAGAAGTCCAGCCTGAGCTTCTTAGGCTGGGTTTCTCCTGAGGGTCACAGAAGTTTGCACTCCTGTGACCCATTTTCAGCGAAGTCTGCTCTCCTCTGACGTCACCAGGATCAGTCGAGGCAGCGCGTCATCCCAAGTCTGGATCCGGCAGCTGCCTGGACCAATGGCAGTCTCAGCGAGCCGCTGAGACAGCCGCTCCCAGCCTCTCAACAGCTCAGCGCTTAAATGAGCATGGAGGAGCAGAGCAGGAGAGATGCTGACTGACAGTCAGCAGATCTCCGCTCGGTGAGGTGAGAGAACCAAGCCATCGGCGATGTTCGGTGGTTCAGTTCTCAGTGAAGAGGCGGCGGGGGTCAGATGCAGCATCGGTCTGATGCTGCATCACCTAGGTAGGTATGAATATGCAAAAAAAAAAATTGGCTACATCATCGATTTCTCCATGGGAAACCAAAAGGAGCATAAATATTTCCTTCCATAGCAGAAATCTATTTTTTTTTCAAACATTCAGTGTTCCCTAACTTTTGTTTTAGGCAAAGTTTAAAAGTTCAGTGACCCCAGTTGACCGCCTCAACGCAAGGATTTTGCACACTTGACAGTGTGATGAACATGATCATGGAAAATTAAAAATTGTAAAAACAAAGCCAACCTGAGCTGGTCTAATTTCTCCACTGTGATAGGCCCTTTCCCAAGGACCTGGGTCACTTCCTTGTACAACTTTTCCTGAACACCTTCTGTGGTTGTTAAGAAATAAATGGCCCAAGTGCACACTAGAAAACAAAGTCAATGGCAGGGTAAGTATCACAGTAAATGTTACATGTTTTTATAAAAAAGTAAGCTCCCATAAAACACAGCAGAACAGAAGCTGCCAGCTTTAAAGCTGGCTATGTCTGACAAACTGGTTGCATCCATCCAATAAGGCACGTGTCAAGCAGAAGGCCCGCCAGGCCATTTAATGTGGCCCTCGCACACCCCCTGTAGCTGCGGCAAGCCCTCCTCTCCGACCCCACCTCATTTCAGCAGTCGGCAGCAGTTAGGAGCATGAAATTTTCTTGGTATGCTGAAACCTCTTCTCATCACTGGAACTAAGAGGTCAAGCCCAACCCATGAAAAACAACCCCACACCATATAACGGAAAAATTCCCTCATGGGGTTTTTTTTTAGCACCAAGAAATTGTTCAAGGATCATTAATTAAAATTCTTTCATTACATGGGAGTTGTAAAAATTGAGCTCTGGCATTTACATGAAAATGACGAAACCATCAATCATGATCGAACTACATATTGTAAAAAATCTTAAAATTGTATTTTACTGCAAAATATGGTCTTCCACATAAAACTCCTATGCATTTCGACCCTTCTAATTATGGTCTTCTTTGGGGGGGGGGGGGGGGGCATTTTATTCTATGCAAAGAAAAAAGGAAGCATTTTACATTTTAGTAATCATTTGATTTGTTTGCCAATATAACTAATCACACAAATAAATGTATATTTACCAATCAAGACGATGGAAGAGAGAAAAACATGTCCTATAACCAGAGATTAAAGTTTTCAGCCTACCCCTCTAAAATACTTGATTCATTATGGACAGTATCTTTGGTTGCAAAGGAACTGTTCTAATAATGAGTCGTTTAGACAAGAAGCGGGTAAACTCCAGGGCAGATTATTAGCCCGGGGATATAGTCATTCGTGCCATGGAAGGCTTACAATAAAATGATTAGTCAGTCGCTTCAAAATCTCTTATGCCAACCAAAATCCCAAAAATTCTAATTTTGATCCTATGAAGATCATTATTCGCTACTCAAATCAACACACAGAAATTATAGAACTTAGTAAAAAACATTGGTCGATTCTGACAAAAGACCAGAGAATAGGGCAATTTATAGCAACTAACCCTTTGATTACTTACGAACGTGCTTCTTCGATTAAAGATAAATTGGTTCAGAGCGAATATAAGGTTTAAAAAAAAAAAAAAAAAAAATTGTCCTATATATGGTTCCTTCCCCTGTGGATATTGTTCACACTCTTACCTTATTAGGATAGAGAAGTCTACTACTTCCCAATGGCGAAATGTTTGGCCCCAAGCACTTTGCCAACTGCCAAACATCTGGGGTCGTCTACTTGATGTCTTGCGAATGAGGGGCATAATATGTAGGCAAGACAAAACAACAATTTTTGGCGTCGAATTTCTCAACACATATATAGTATGGAAATTGGAAACAGACATCTACCGGTGGGTAGACATTTACTCTCACATCATAATTATCAAATGCCAAAAGTTACCTTTGTTGCCCTCGACAGAATACACATTTCTGATCGAGGTGGAGACTGGAATAAAGTGTTGCTTCAACACGAGCAACGCTGGATTTTTAAATTACAGGCCACCACTTTTCCTGGCCTAAATTAATCCATAACATTTCCTAAAAGGATTTGTGTCTGGCAAAACTAACTAAAATGGGATAACACATTTTCACTTTATGAACAAACTTTTTTTTTTTGATGCATTTCAATTATTATTTTCTGGGAAGAGGAAAGGGAATAAAAAAAATTCAGCGGAGCTTTGGGTAGACCCTAAAATAAAAATGAAATGAATGTAAAAATAGGTTTGAATTGCAGAGTACTAAGTAACATTTTTTTTCTGTATGTATTTTTGCAATTATGCACTTTTAAAATATAAAATATTGAATGATTTTTCTTTATGCATTTTGTAACTATGTATTCCATTTTGCAGTTCCTATCAGCATCCCGATTCAGTGTCCTCCTCGCATCCATTGATGGTATCCTGCCGCTCTTCTAATTACTCGGCACGGTAAGGGAGAAGCAGCTGCTTTCTCCCATTCTTTTTCTCTCGACTGGTGCAAAATCCATCAGTGCCACAAGAGGGGTTGTTTGTAGTGCCGGCGGCGTCCCGCGATCATGCCTGGACGTCATTGGGCGTTGCGCGCATGCGCGGCCTTAACGGCGCGTGACATCACACGCTTTGTCACGGAAAGGATGGAAGCTTCTGTGGCAACGCCTTCCGGAACACCAAGGAGACAACCATGATGGTGGTCGGAGCACACAGAAGGTTTTGGAGGGGGGGGGGGGGGGTTGGAAGACAGGCACCTGTACTCAATGAAATAATTTAGGAAGTATATATATGACAACAGCTCTTGTGGATCCTGGAGTGATCCCAGCAAGCTGTTGACACACAGACACATTGAAAACTCTGAGAACAAGTAAGTCTTGGGACAGGGAATGAAATACCAATTTGAATTTCTTTTATTAAAAAAAACTTCTATAGTTACTAATATTTAAATCCTCAATTTACCGTATATACTCGAGTATAGGCCGACCCGAATATAAGCCGAGGCACCCAATTTTACCACAAACAACTGGGAAAACTTATTGACTCGAGTATAAGCCTAGGGTGAGAAATGCGCAGCTACTGTAAGTGGAAAAGAGGGTCAACGATGCCCATTTGCAGCCTCACTGTGCCCATGCAGATGGACACAGTTGACCGATTTGGGGCCCTGTATCTCAGGGTCACTTAGTGCTAGGAACCCCATCTTTAGATATGTTGTAGTGCTAGTTTCACTGGGTTGGAATACAACATTTGGGGTTCCTAGCACCAAGTGTCCCCGAGATATGGGGCCCCAAATTCGGGTCAGAAAATCTCAAGCACTTTTCTGCAGCAGAGAATGACATTTTCTGAACCGAGTTTGGGGCCCTGTATCTCGGGGCCATTTAGTGCTAGGAACCCCAACTTTGGATATGTTGTAGTGCTAGTTCAACTGGGTTTGAATGCCAAATTTGGGGTTCCTAGCTCCAAGTGTCCCCGAGATATGGGGCCCCAAATTCGGGTCAGAAAATCTCAAGCACTTTTCTGCAGCAGAGAATGACATTTTCTGAACCGAGTTTGGGGCCCTGTATCTCGGGGCCACTTAGTGCTAGGAACCCCATCTTTGGATATGTTGTAGTGCTAGTTCAACTGGGTTTGAATGCCAAAATCTGGGGTTCCTAGCTCCAAGTGTCCCCGAGATACGGGGCCCCAAATTCGGGTCGGAATTTTTTTTTTTTGCTGCAGAAAAGTGCTTGACTCAAGTATAAGCCGAGGGGGGCACTTTCAGCACAAAAAAATGTGCTGAAAAACTCGGCTTATGCTCGAGTATATACGGTAGTTCACCAACATAGATAAAGATTTTTGGAAGCTTTCCACGCTCCTCCATCTGCATTGTTATTTTATTACTTCAACTGCGTGTCATATGTATGCTCACATCACCTAAAAGGTATTGACAGCACTTATTTACTATTCTCGTTATTAGTTTTCAACTTTTTTTCTTTCAAAGTTTAGTTTAAATTTATCATTCAATAATATATAGCACATTCACTGAACTAGCCTCATTCAATTCATTTCACCTTTTTGTCACATAAATTGAATTCAATTTCTGATTATTGCTTTGTTTTATTTTCACATCAAATCACATGGCACTTATATGGACTCATTGTTGCCATAAAAATAAGTATAGAATTAAATCTTCTTATATACTAATTATAACCAATGATTTAAATATTTAATCATTGGTTATTCACAGTGGTAATATCCCAAATATTTTCTTTATTACTATTTTTACATTGAATTCAAAAAGTAAGTCTATTATGACACACCACAGGTGCCTGTTGGCTCCCTTCCTCATGTCTTTGGGATTGCTGAAATTAGCTTTTAAAGAAATCTCTGGCTATAGGATATGTGTTTTTCTCTCTTCCATAGTCTTGATTGGTAAATATACATTTATTTGTGCCATTAGTTATATTGGCAAACAAATCAGGATTATTAAAATGTAAAATACTTCTTTTTCTCTGCATAGAATAAAATACCACCCTGAAGAAGACCCTAATTAGAAGGGTCGAAACGCATAGGATTTTATGTGGAAGACAATATTTTGCAGTAAAATTTTATTTTATTAATATTTCATACAATATGTAGTTCCATCATAACTGATGGTTTTGTCATTTTCATGTGAATGCAAGAGTTCTTTTTTACAACCCCCATGTAACTGTCAAATTGCTTTTTGATATAATAAAGAATTTTAATTAATGATTTTTGAACAATTTCTTGGCTGCTAAAAAAAACCCCCATGAGGGAATTTTTCCATTATATAAATGTTTTGGGGTGTGCAGCACCAGTAGCTCACACATGTGTTTTTCTATTCTACAACCCCACACCATAATCTCCCCTCCACGAAAGGATTTGGAACAGTGAGTTTGGGGTGGAGAAACTTTACTGGTCAGCACAGAGACATGACCTAAACCCGACAGAACACCTTTGGGATGATTTAGAGCATCATGCGCTTCTGGAGGAATGGACAAACATTTCCATAGACACACTCCTAAACCTCGCGGACAGCGTCCCCAGAAGAGTTTACGCCGTTATAGCTGCAAAGGGTGGGCCAACTTAATATTGAACTATACGGAAGACACTATTAATATTCATGTGCGTTTAAAGCGGTTCTGCACA
This sequence comes from Lithobates sylvaticus, assembly GCA_028564925.1. Classification (NCBI taxonomy): domain Eukaryota; kingdom Metazoa; phylum Chordata; class Amphibia; order Anura; family Ranidae; genus Lithobates; species Lithobates sylvaticus. The sequence continues at coordinate 124,036,809 of CM053031.1, forward strand.
CATTTCATTTAGTAAATCTCTTGCAAATCAGGCAAAGAGTACTAAATGAAGTGTATTTTTTTTTTTTTCCACTTACCTTGTAATCGGTGACTTGTAAGCGGTGGGCGGGGTCTCTGCGTCGATCGTCGTCACACCGCACTGTCTCCTGGGATCTGGTGTATTGATCCCAGGAGTCAGTGCGGAATCTTCCGAAATCTCGCGAGATTTCGGCCACATCTTCCGAAATCTCGCGAGATGTCGGCAGATGTGCCGACATCTCGCGAGATTTCGGAGAACGTGAGCTGCACTTTGCCGTTACTGCGAACGCGCGAGCTCGGCGCAGTAACGGCGGTGCATGCTGGGCCATCTAAAGTTCCTGTGGGGTTTCACATGCCCACAGGCAAGATGGCACCCAGCAGGAAAGCATTATATAAATAATTTTATTGGAGGAAAACCGGCTGCGATCGATTATGAAGATGGAACACGCGAGTCCCCCAATTTACCTCGTAATCCTTGGCATTGTATTCCCCCAAAAAAAAAAACACACAGCGCAGAACCGCTTTAAAGGCAGGTGTCCCAATATTTTTGGTAATATAGTGCATCTCTTTTACTATGTCTTTGCGCCTAGAACTACATTTGTGGACCCATATTCCTGACCTCTATCCATTTTAAACTGCGATATATGTTTCTACCCCACTGTCCTGCAGTAGTACTTAAAGTGGTTGTAAACCCCATTCATGTAATCTGGCCTGGGCACATATATCTGTAGTGTTTACTTATCTCTCTCCAAAGCTCCAAGTCCTGTGTCTTTCTGCGGCTCCGTTCCTCTGTTATCAGCAGAGTCACTTATGACAAGTTATTCGACACAGGGGAGGGTGCTTAGAGATAGATAACCAGAGAGCTGGTTTATTCACAGTCAGCTCTGCACGTTTCTTCGCTCTTCTGCCTATGTGGAGGGGGTTGTGTGCCTTTTCTCTAATCAGCTCTCACACAGTGTATGTCCAAACTCCACACTCACTGCTGAAACAGGAAGACAAATTTCTAACACCATGTGCACATTCTGAAGAGTATAGAAAGCTAAAGACAGCAGATATACATGTAAAACTTATGTAGGGAGATTTGTTTCACCTCTGTGCATCATCTGAGGCTATTCACTTCACTGGGTATAGCAAAGGGTTTACATCCACTTTAAGGTAAAATTAGAAATCATATTTTTCTTTTTAAGGAATGCACAGTGATCTTAACAATTTGCAGAGGAGTGAATACTTACAATTTGCAGTTATCACACATCCTGCCAAAGAGAATATCATACTGTCTTCTAAGACCTGAAGAAAACAAATGTCAGATTTCAGGATTATTACTGTATCTGCATGTGCACACATAAGATAACCTGATGAAATGGTGACAAACTGCCTAACACTATTCAGCCATCTAACACTTAACCACTTTCAGACCGGACCAATTTGCAGCCAAAGGACCAGGCCCCTTTTTGCGATTCGGCACTGCATCGCTTTAACGGACAATTGCGCGGTCATGCGACGTGGCTCCCAAACAAAATTGACGTCCTTTTTTTCCCACAAATAGAGCTTTCTTTTGGTGGTATTTGATCGCCCCTGCGGTTTTTATTTTTTGCGCTACAAAACCAAAAAGAGCGTCAATTTTGAAAAAAAAACGCATTCCTTTTTATTTTTTGCTATAATAAATATCCCCCAAAAATATATAAAAAAAAATTTTTTTTCCTCAGTTTAGGCCGATACGTATTCTACATATTTTTGGTACAAAAAAAAAAAAAAAAAAAAAAAAAAAAATCGCAATAAGCGATTATTGATTGGTTTGCGCAGAAGTTATAGCGTTTACAAGATAGGGGATAGTTTTATAGCATTTTTATTAATAATTTTTTTTTCTTTTTTTATTAGTAATGGCGGCGATCAGCGATTTTTATTGTGACTGCGACATTATGGCGGACACATTGGACATTTTTGACACATTTTTGGGACCATTGTCATTTATACAGCAATCAATGCTATTTAAATGCATTGATTCCTGTATAAATGACACTGGCAGTGAAGTGGTTAACCACAAGGGGGCAGTGTAGGGGTTAAGTATGCCTAGGCTTGTGTTTCTTACTGTGGGGGGGCGTGGCTGTCAGCTAGTGAATGCTGATCTCTGCTCCAATCACAGGGAGCAGAGATCGGCGTCACTAGTTGCTAGGCAGAACGGGGAGATGCTGTGTATTTCCGCATCTCCCCGTTCAGCCTTCCCGTGCGACGATCGCGGGTGTCCCCGCGGCGATCGAGTCCGCGGGACCCGCGACCGGCCTCACGGGGGTCCCGACCGGCGCGGGAGCGCGCCGCTCCCGGCACGCTCCCGATGGCACGGACGGCATTAAAGAGGGACTTATATATACGCCCTCCTGCCTGTCCGTGCCATTCTGCCGACGTATATCGTAGTGCGTCGGTCGGGAACCGGTTAAAGTGAAACTATAATGGTTTGAAATCAATGGTTATGTTTTGTTCACCTTCATACATAATTAAGTGCAGGGCCGGCCCAAGACATTGTGCTGTCTGGGACCAAGAATGAATGAAATGTATATAGGAGTATAAAGACCTGTCATGGCTCTATACACGTATATAGGAGTATAAAGAGGACCGGTCATGGCACTATACATGAATATAGGGGTAGAAAGAGAACCTGTCATGGCTCTATACATGTATATAGGAGTGCAGCGTTAGTGAAAATAGTGAAAGTATATCTATTAAACCAATGATATGGATAGAAATAGTGCAGATAATAGAAGCCTGGCCAATGCCAATCACAGCATGAAACAACAAAACACCTGTGCAAATAAAAAAGACACCAACCACGCCCCGCCGTAAGAAGATTGTGGGAGTTTGACGCCGTTTTCCTGCCTCCCTCTTCAGAGAAGAACAGCAGACTTCTCTTTGAGCTGGAGCTCTGACGGGGTTATCGCACACCTGACATCATGGTTGGACGTATCGTTGAATGCTGTCTGATGCTACATCACTCCAACGGGAGGAATGGTCGTCGTCGAGAACTTTCATGCCTGATTGACTCACCACTACGGTGCGTGGGTTCACACCCTGGGGTAAGAGTACCCATTACCTTTATTTGATGTCAGTCTGTCACCTCTCGGCTGTATGTTGGAAGAGAAGCTACATGCACCTTTAGGGCATTCCACACATTTGAATTCCCCTGTTTGAAGTTTGGCGATCCCCCTGTGGAGGAATCTATATATTGTCAAATGAACGTTTTTGCGATATACAGTCTACCATCCATATTATTATAACATGGACTTCACTGGTTTTGTATTTCTTTATTGATTTTTATATCACATTAATTATTCACTTTCATTTGAATGAAGTGGATCATATATTACTACTTTACAGTGGACACTTTATTTGCACAGGTGTTTTTCATGTTTCATGCTGTGATTGGCATTGGCCAGGCTTCTATTATCTGCACTATTTCTATCCATATCATTGGTTTAATAGATATATTTATTATATATATCCTGCCTGGATATATTACTTTAACTAGTTTATTTTCACTAGCGCTGCATTCTTATTTTTCTGTTTTGTTTTCACAATTGTATCATTGTTGATGCTGGCCACTACACTTCACTTTTGACACATTAGTAGCGCAACTATATATTGTTTTTATGAATATAGGAGTAAAAAAGAACCCGTCAGGGCTCTATACATCAATGTAAACAGACAGATCCCCATTCTGACAGGGGAGGAGAGACAGATGTGCTGTTCCTAGCGATTAGGAACAGCGTTCTCTCTCCTCCTTTAGTCAGCCCCCCCCAAGTTAAAAACACCTGAAAAAAACATTAAGTGCTGGCATTCTAAAAAGGTATGTGATGGAACACCAGGGAAAACATTTAACCCCTTGATCGCCCCTAGTGTTAATCTCTTTCCTGCCAGTGACATTTACACAGTAATCAGTGCATTTTTATAGCACAGATAGCTGTATAGATGTCAATGGTCCCAAAAATGTGTCAAAGCTGTGTCACCTGCCGTGGGACCTGCCTTCAGATGCGGATGTGACTACTACCCCAAAAGGAGTGAATGCGGTCATAAAATGAATAGTTGCTTCAAATGAATAGTTGCTTCAACACATTTTAAGACCAACATATGTGAACCCTCACCTTCTAAAACAATGCATATAGTTTAAAATAGAAATGCAAGTCAAAACATTCGCATATATACAGTACCATGCAAGCTTTTTAGGCAGGTGTAAAGAAATGCTGAAAAGCAAGAATGCTTTCAAATATATATATTTAAATCATTTTATAAAAAATTACAAAATGCAAAGTAAGCGGACAGAAGAAAAACATAAATCAAATCAATATCTGGTGCGACTACCCCTTTGGTTTCAAACTAGCATCAATTCTTACACCAAGTCATTTTTTAGGACTAGAGTCAGGTGTATGATTAACCAAATATACCAAGCAGGTGCTAATAATCATTAATTTCATATGTAGGTTGAAACAGTCCTTAACTAAAACAGAAACCGCTGCATAGGAGACTTAAAACTGGGTGAGGAACAGCCAAACTCTGCTACTTGTGATAGCTTGGGCAGTGACAGGTATTCCTTACCGAAAAATCTGGGGGGGGGGTGTATTAAACAGAGATTGGTTTGATCAGATGCTTTACAAGCCGGTAACCGCTTGTAAACAAACCGAAACTGGCAGTGGCAAAATCCTCATCAGTCCCGCACGCATATGTAAATGGTGATCGTACTACAGGCGAGACATTTTCGTGAATGTCAGCGTGAGCGCAATAATTCTACCACCAGACATCTTGTACAACTCTAAACTGGTAATACAAAGGCTTTTAAAAGCATTGCCTTTGGAGATTTTTCAGTACCATAGTTTGTCGGCATTCCACAGGTAATTTTAAAGAGTGACAAGCTCAGTATCTATTTACTCGGCTTAACATCAAATTTTATATTTTACCAAACAATAGGGCATTATATTGCGTTTGTGTGCACCAAGATTCAAGTGATTTTTTTTCTAAAAACTTGCATTTGAAAAATCACTAAGCAAAATCTGGCCTGGGGGTCAAATGGGTAACTTAAAAATAATAAAATAAAACATTTCAAAAGTGAGTAATTCCTTGATCAGATTCATAAATACATTTCAGTTAGATTAGCCTGATAAGAACTGCACTGAAAGCAAGAACAGAAAAGGAAAATAAAAACAGAAACAGGTTAATGGCAAGCTTGGAGACTGTGTACTCTGATGGCTGCTTATGTACCTGCTTGTCACTAAGGTTCCCTTGTAGTAAGGCGTCCACAAACACATGACGTCCAAGATTTTTCCCTCGTCGCTCTTTAATAGCTTTCTTTAGCAGAGTTTCCATCTCCATCAAAGCTTAAACCACAAAAGGAAATTATTATTTCTCTTAACCTGATAAAGAACAGCCTTTCCATAAACTTTTGTCTAAGGGAAAATCAACCAAGATAATGCTGTTAGGAGTTCTATCTACACCTTAATCTTCAGTCAGGTATGAAATTATAAAGATGCCAATAAGTTAAAACATAGGATTCTGGCAATATTATGTGGGTGTTCTGCCCACTGTTGGTGACTGAAAGAAGGACCCAATAAATCTAATTTATTATTAGTAGGACTAATTTTCTGCTTTTCCCTGAAGTCTACATAGAACTGGAAGTTGGATTGGAGGGATTCTTTGCAATAGGAACTTCATTCTTGTGGACATCCTTTCTGAGATTCTTCACAGCTAAAGAAATGCAAATCATGATGGTGATAATATGATGGATCTTAACCACTTCAGCCCCGGACCAATTTGCAGCTAAAGGACCAGGCCCCTTTTTGCAATTCGGCACTGCGTCGGTTTAACTAACAATTGCGCGGTCATGCGACGTGGCTCCAAAACAAAATTGGCGTCCTTTTTTTCCCACAAATAGAGCTTTCTTTTGGTGGATTTGATCGCCCCTGCGGTTTTTATTTTTTGCGCTATAAACAAAAATAGAGCGACAATTTTGAAAAAAATGCAATATTTTTTACTTTTTGCTATAATAAATATCCCCAAAAAATATATAAAAAAACATTTTTTTTCCTCAGTTTAGGCCGATACGTATTCTTCTACATATTTTTGGTAAAAAAAATCGCAATTAGCAATTATTGATTAGTTTGCGCAAAAGTTATAGCGTTTACAAAATAGGGGATAGTTTTATAGCATTTTTATTAATATTTTTTTTTTTTATTAGTAATGGCGGCGATCAGCGATTTTTATTGTGACTGCGACATTTTGGCGGACACATCGGACATTTTTGACACATTTTTGGGACATTTGTCATTTATACAGCAATCAGTGCTATTTAAATAGCACTGAGTCCTATGTAAATGACAGTTGTAGTTAGGGGGTTAACCACTAGGGGGCGGGGAGGAGTCAGTGTGACGTGTTGTGTTTTTTTTTACAGTAGGGGGGCGTGGCTGTACGTGTGACGTCATTGATCGGCGTTCCCGATGACAGGGAACCGCCGATCACTGACAGTCAGTGTAGGAAGCGCGGGGAGAGGTTTGTTTACATAGACCTCTCCCCGTTCTTCCGCTCCGTAACCCGATCGCGGGATACCAGCGGCGATCGGGTCCGCTGGTCCCGCGGCCGGGGTCACGGAGCTCCCGACCGGGTCGCGAGCGCGCCGCTAGCGGCGCGCGCGCGACCCACGGGCAGGCACATGCACGATCACGTACAGGTACGTGATTCTGCCTGCCCGAGCCATTCTGCTGACGTATATATGCAGTGGCCGGTCGGGAAGCGGTTAATTCTCATATTCTGTTCTGCAAATATTGAGAGAGAGGTGATTCTAGTATATTCACTGAAATGTTAAAAAAAAAAATGAATATCAAGTTGGAGGTTTAGCCTTTAACTACTATGAAATAATCATCACCCATTTTTTAATTTGTATCCATCACATACCTTTAGAATGCCAGCACTTAATGTTTAAGTTTTATTTCACAGTGTGGCACATTTCATACATTATTCAGTGCAGACATGGTCGAATTTCGAAAGAATTTTCCTTTGAAAAATCAGAAAATTTGTGCGTTTTGTGATCCGATGGTGCCACCATTGATTTCGAAATTCAGCCAACCAAGCTTTCAATTTCACCTCCTGTTGCTACAGAAAATAAATTTTCATGGTTGGGAATCTTCTTTTCTTTCCGGGAATTTTCTTTTCTTGCACATTTCTTTTTCGATTACATTTCTCGCATGAGTCTCCCATCATTGATTAGAAAATCATTAGTTTTTCAAAAAATTTCCAACATGTCCGATTACTCAAATTTGATTGCTGCAGACCACTAATGGTGCGAAATACGAATGAAAATTCTTAGGTAAGATTTTTGAAAGAAAATTCTTTCGAAATTCGACCCATGTATGGCCAGCCTTAGATGCCCAGTAAGCAAAAAAAGGTGTAAAAGGGGTGTGAGTATTTTAGGAAATGCTGACAACAGCATACTATTACCATGGTTGCAAGGAAGAGAAGAGTGTGTGTGTGTGTGTGTGTGTGTGTGTGTGTGTTAGAAATGAATGGCTGGCTGCAGACTTAATTTATCCTAACACTAAACTGCAAAACATTGGGTAAAGAATTTGTCATATTACTTTTCTTAATGAAGATGTAAAGTCCCTTTAAGGCCCCTTTCACGCTTGTGCGACCTGAAAGTCGTGCGACTTGAAGCAATGTCTGTGTAATCTTGAGGTCTATGGACCTTGAGTTGCATCAAAGTCGGACCAAAGTACGTAGTGCAGGGACTACTTTGAAGTAACACAGATATGAATGGTACTCATTGGAAATCATGGGGTTTGCAGTGACAAGTCGCAAAAGTGTGAAAGGGGCCTAAGTATAAATGTATAAAAGAAATAAAAGTACTTTGGATGTTTAACCACTTGCCGACCAGCGCACGACGATATACGTCGGCAGAATGGCACGTACAGGCAGAAGGGCGTATATATAAGTCCCTCCTTTCTGCCTGTCCGTGCCATCGGGAGTGGCACGCTCCCGCGCTGGTCGGGGCCCCGGCGAGTCCGGCCGCAGTCCCCGCGGACTCGATCGCCGCGGGGACACCCGCGATCGTCTCACGGGAAGGCTGAACGGGGAGATGCTGTTTATCTCGGCATCTCCCCGTTCAGCCTTCCCGTGAGACGATCGCAGGTGTCCCCGCGGCGATCGAGTCCTGCCTAGCAACTAGTGACGCCGATCTCTGCTCCCTGTGATTGGAGCAGAGATCAGCATTCACTAGCTGACAGCCACGCCCCCCCCCCCCCCCCCCACAGTAAGAAATGCACCCCTAGGCACACTTAACCCTTACACTGCCCCCTTGTGGTTAACCCCTTCACTGCCAGTGTCATTTATACAGAAATCAATGCATTTTAAATAGCATTGATTGCTGTATAAATGACAATGGTCCCAAAAATGTGTCAAAAATGTCCGATGTGTACCCCCTTAATGTCGCAGTCACAAAAAAAATTGCAGATCGCCGCCATTACTAATAAAAAAATTTTTTTTTAATAAAAATGCTATAAAACTAGCCCCTATCTTGTAAACGCTATAACTTCTGCGCAAACCGATCAACAATACGTATCGGCCTAAACTGAGGGAAAAAAAAGTTTTTTTTTATATATTTTTGGGGGATATTTATTATAGCAAAAAATTAAAAATAATGCGTTTTTTTTTCAAAATTGTCGCTCTCTTTTTTGTTTATAGCGCAAAAAAATAAAAAACTGCAGGGGCGATCAAATACCACCAAAAGAAAGCTCTATTTGTGGGAAAAAAAGGACATCAATTTTGTTTGGGAGCCACGTCGCATGACCGCGCGATTGTCAGTTAAAGCGACGCAGTGCCGAATCGCAAAAAGGGGCCTGGTCCTTTGGCTGCAAATTGGTCCGGTCTGAAAGTGGTTAAAGAAATATATGGAGCATATTGAAAATGTAATTAAAAAAAAAAAAAAAACACCACCACACAAACAAGTAGAGGTTAAAATGACCAGTAGATCCAGATATACAGGGAGCTGAATATATATGTAAATCTTCACTTCTCCAGTAAAATTTAAACTTAGGCTGACCATACATTATACAATTTGCTTATTATTTCCTTTAGATTCACCTTCAACTATGTAGTGCAAGGGCCTGCCTGACTGCATACAAATTGAAAGGGTTTAGGTTTGACCTCATATTACTGTACTGTATATGGTTTTGGTAAAACTAAAAGGAAAACTGTAGAATGTATGGCCAGCCTTAGACATTTCCTCTCCTGCCTCCCCTTACTGGTGTGTTAGGCCACCCATCACAATAAAAGACCACCATTAAGAACTGACAAGTGAGGGGCAAAATTTGGTTTTCATATAACAGCCCAAAGCTTATATAAAAGATCCTTTAATGCGCGTTTTTTCACTAAAGGGAAACACTCATTTGACAGCTTTCACACTGTAGCTAGGAAGTAGCTTCTTTGAAAATCTATTCTTTTTAGGGTAAAATAAACCTACAAAAGCTAAGAATATATATCAATCTATTATTTAGCTGTCCTAATTTTAAAATGTAAAACCTCATAGTTGTGGCCCGAACACAAACTGTAATAGCCTATTCCAAATACAGAAATAACTAATGGGATTAGGAACAGAGCAAACTATTGTTCAAATGTATTTTAGATATTTATAAAAATTTTGATGTTCAGAGAGAATACAATTAAATATAATTTAAACAAGCTAAGAAAAAGTTAACTATTTAATTAACAATATAGTAGGAAAAAAGTATTACCTGCCAAATGACGGAATGAGGTCTACTGCAAGGGAAATGCACCCAGCCGCTCCGACAGAAGCCCACCGAAAAAGCTCTGCCAACCGACTCTCGATCAGCACAATGGCCGAGAGCGCTGACCTGAGTGTTCTGGCAGGGCGGGGGGGATGGGGGGCGTCCCTCTGTCAGAACACAATAGCACAACAGGGGAGATTGCTGTACTAACATTGTATTGTTAGTACAGTGGCTCTGATTTGAGCTGGCAGTTTAAAAAAAAAACTAGTAGTGTGTACGAGGCTTTACTCATTTACCCATAATTGGCCAGGTTGAGAAACCCTGGTCACTGCTCGATACAAATAATAAAGCAAAATACAATGGCATTGCCCGGATGTCCTATGCGCACCGAGCTAAAATACTGTATAGCCACAGAGAGGCTGTGCTGTGTAGATCACATACCAGAAGAGAGCTCTGGGGCATAAAACATATAAAGAAAATAATCAGTTACTCTGGCGACACTCTGAAAATGCTTCTGTTGTTTCATGTTGAGAATTAAAGTGGCCTCATCCCCATATAAGACACTTCTATTCTAAAAGTTTGATTGCATTAAATACTTACCTGGTCACAGAAACCACTGCTATGGGATTTTTTACTTAGTTTCTGTCAGTAAATTTTGTAACTAAAGTAAATTTTCTCCTTCACTGATGTGCGCTGATGAGGTGGCACTGATAGGCTGAACTGGTGGTCATTGATGAGGTGGCACTTATGAGGAGGCACTAATATTCTGCACTTATAGGCACTGATGGGTGACGCTGATGGGCATTAAGCGACAGCAGTGATGGGCATTAATGGGCGGCACTGATAGCCAGCACTGACTGAAATCGCTAATGGGTACCGATTGGTGGCAATGGTGGGCACTGATTGGCGACATTGTTGGTGCTATATTGTAATCAGGACACTGATTATCAGTGCCATGATTGCATGTGTAGATGTCCCCCCTGCGTGGAGATGCCGCTGATCGGCTCTCCTCGCCACACACTCTGTCAGTGTGAGGCGAGGAGTGCCGATTACCAGCATCTCCGTGTTTACATGTGACCGGCTGTGATCGGACACAGCCGAACACATGGTTAAAGAGCCGCGGCTCTTTAGAGATCGGGGTCAGGGCGTGTCCTAGCAACATAGCGTGGCCGCCGCCGCGCGTGTGAGCGGGCGTTCTGGGACACCGTCATATGACGGCAACCCAGAACGAGGGCCGCACTGTCCGCCGTCATTTGACTGTGGGCAGGCGGCAACTAGTTAAATAAAAATCCCAGGTATGAATATTTTATACATAGCTACATTGGTCCAGCTTGGAGCAATGTACCTATGCATATTCCAAACCGTGCCAATCACCTTAAACTCCACTGATCTCCACTCGATTCCGGCTAATTTGCTGAGTGGATGTCCTGCTGCATTCTGAACACAAAAGGTCAGTTGCTTGGCATATGCGCCATTCAGAGAATGCTTTGCAGTTTCTGGGTGAACGCAAAGCATTCTTCGAATGGAAAGAGGTGGAGATTTGGGGTGCTCTCCACCCGACCTGGAAGCAAGTGGAGATCACTAGATTTGCAGTGTCTACTTCAGTGGTTTCCAGAGGGAATCTTTCAGGTATGGTATATTCATAGATACATTGGTCCAAGCTGGAAAAATGTAACAATGTATAAAATATACATACATGGAATTCTTCTTTAAAGGGGAAAGAGCAACTATGCTGAACTCCACCCCCTTCATTAGAGATGACATAACTGATGGTCACCTGATCCATGTGACCAACTTCTGTGGCATGGCGCATTGGTTTCTAGAACCAAGATAAATACTGCAGGGCTTCTGCAGGCTTGTATGGCTTTCAGGTATTTGGCCTTGAAACTGGGGATTAGTCTTACCAGAATTTTTGTTTTCAGTAAGCTTCTAGAAGAGTACTGTCAAAAATGAGGACTCCTCCCTGTCCAGATAGAAAGCCACGAAAAGTAAAAGGATGAGCTTTTCTAACCACAACCCAGTTCTGTAATAGATAAAAATGAAGCAAGAAAAAGCAAATTGAAATAAGTAATGCTGTTGTGGAAGATTCCTAGAAACTGAGCTACAGGTAAGACCAACTCCTAGTTTTCCCAAGTTAACTATTTCTTCGAGGCCCAGCAGAGACCTGTGGCACATTTGCACATGCATGGGGAGTTCCCACCAGTTATTGGTTGAACTGGTTGAATTGGTTAACTATGCATGCGCGCACACGATGAGGTTTCATGACCGCTACCTGTGATATCTTCACATATGTGCTGTAAACGCTTACACATGCGTACATGCGCCACAGATCTCTGCTGGATCCTGAAGCCCGGCAGCATATCTATGTGTCTAGATGCAAAAGTAAGAAGTGTTGTACACTACAACACAAAAAAAAAAAAAAGTCAAACACTTAAGCTAAAAAAAAATAAAAAATTCCAACTGTGCGAGCGGGAATTTTGGGGAGGCGGTGGAGTCAGGTGTAAATAAGCTATTTTATTGGGTGAATGTCTGCTTTAAGCATTGCCTTTGCCATCACTGCCACCAGTCAAATCGCTATAACGATAAGGGTGTTACCCCACTCTAAGCATAGGCAGAGCAGCACAGAAGCAACATCAGTGGATTTGAGGAACAAGAAGAAGTAAGCTAAACATTCAGGTTTCTTAACGACATAAAATCCTAAAGCATATCTAAACCCAAAACCAAAAATTTACCATATTGCAGCTCATCAGTGCTTAAAGTAGCTTTCATTTATTTTTTCCCCTTCTATTTTCACATGGTGATCTTGCAAGTAACACACTTCCTGCTCCAGCGTGACAATGCTCACTCACTATACTGTATCTATAGAGAAACAGCTTTATCACCTTAGGCCTGACCTAAACCTATAAAATACCCCTCTATTGCACAGATGGGAGGCGCTCTGTAGTTTACAGAAGATAGCTAGGAAAGCTGATAACATGGTTTGTTATTTCAGTTCAGTGAATAGGAAGTTACAAGGACACAGTAATCCTAGCAAGATCAGATATTTTTCTGTATTTTCCTTTTTCTTTTCACTGCAAATAAACAGTCACCACATCAAAGCCTGGTTAGCTGAAAGATATTCAAGTTTTGTTCTTGGGTTTAGAAATCTTTTACAATTTCACAACCACAAAAGTTAATTAGCATTGGTAAAGGCAAGTGTTAGAGATTTAGGAGCATACGGGCAATCTTTGCAGTTTATAGAACTTCTTTAAGCTCACCATTTTCATACTGCTTTTTCCGACTTGGACTCCTTTCTATTGAACCATCAAGGAAACCCTTTCCAATTTCAGACCAAATCTAAATGGAACAGATATATACAAGAATCAAGTAAAACATTGTGGAAGGTCTCTTCTTTAATTATATGTTTTTTTAATCTTTTTTACAAGGAATTTGCACATATATCTGTGCATGAGTAAATGGGTATGATATATCATCACTAAAATAGGTTTCACCTACCTGCGTCTCAGAAAATACTAAAAATACTCAAGACCTTACCTACAAACTCACACTTACATTCGCACTGCTGAGGAATCCATAACTGTCATTCTGCTGCCAACACTATGCCCTCTGAGAGGCCCACTGTGCACTAAGTACAATGCCATCTCCACAGAAGCAGATTTGCTTTCCATTGATATTCTTAATCTTATGCCATTGGTAGATGACAATAGTGCAGGAATAGTGCACACATTCCAAGTCCTAATGTGTATCACCTATGGTGAAGATGTGTACCGCCAATCGTACGTCTCATACTTTAAGTCCAAATTCACTAAAGTGGTTGTATACCTCAGACATGATATATGAACAAAGCATATCCCTAAGTGTCATTTCTGTCCGCTGACTCCTTCCTCTGCTATAAGCATGAGTCACTTCTGATGAGTTTTCCTGACACCAGGAAGTTTTCCTCTCAGAGCCTAGAGATCCTGTGTAAATTCTGGATTTTGAATGTATGTAGGGGAAAAACAGCTGTATATAAATAGGTACAACTTATGTAGGAGGATTTGTTTCATCTGGGCATCACCTGAGGCCAGTCACTAAGCTGGGTATATGAGGTTTTACAACCAATTTAAAAAGGCCAAAGTGGTTCTATAGGTTGTTACCACTGCATGGGAGAACTCTATGCCATTATTTTCTGCACAGGGTTTCCCAGAGAAAGATAATTGTATATTATTTAATACAAGAAAAACAGACATTCAGCGCCAATCTAAGTGCAGCAATATTGTAACATATTTAATTTAGTAGTAATGCACTCACTTGAAACACGATAAAAGCAGGCACATCTTGGTAAATGTCAGATGGTCATCAGGAATCCAAAATGATCATCCAGGCAGCGCTGTATTGTCTTTCTCGGTGGCACCAGTGGTTTCCGGTGTTCCGGACTAGAGCGTACATGACCCAGCAGGAAGCTGTCATTCAGGAAGTCCCTAGTCTCAGTGGGAGGAAGCTATGATGTGCACGCTTTCGGAGCATGCGTGCTCCATCAGGAATAGTCTTCGCCCATCTTAGGTGTGGTATATAGAGCTGGCAGGGTGGGCGGGCCAATCGGATCATGGGGCCGTCCCCCTTTCAGTAACCATACACACCAAGGAAGCCGAGGGCTGGGAATTGGGCATTGTAAAACACACATGTACGCTCTAGCCTGGAACACCGAAAACCACTGGCGCCGCAGAGCAATACAATACAGAACTTTGGACTACATGTTCAGGATCCTGACATCAAAATCATTCCCTCAAACCCTGATGACACAGCTTTGCCTGCTGGAATACCTTAGGGCAACATTATTGTGTTTTTTCTATTATTTAATATGTGGGATTTTTTCACAGTCTGGAAGAACCCATGATAAAAACTGCTTGCGACAGCTATGTTTTATTTACTGTATCACTGAATTAGAGCTTTTCAGATTGGCATTTCTGGAAAAAGAGAATGCAGAGTGCAGTCTTGCTCTCATCTATTTCTGTTAACAAACATACCTGAATCAAAACTCAGTGGAGGAGTGCACACAGATACCAGAACAAATGCACTAAGAAAACGCAGTGTCTACTGCTCTAGGGGTAGATATGGAAAAAGTAGAGAAAAAGAGCCAACAGGGAATGAGGCGAAAGGATGACTGCACAGTGCTGCTGAGAATATCAGAAGAGAACAAGGCAGGTTCTGGGAAGGGAGGATAGGAAAGGTGGGTATGGGGAAGATTTTTGTGAAAAATGTTGTTGTTAGGGACAAAGAGAGATAGACAGACAGACAGATAGAAGTGGACAGTGTTGCTGGAGAAAAGGTTCAATAGAAGGTTGGACTGTGGTGGTAAGTCAGGGATCAGTAGAACAGACATCGACTCCAGGGAGAGGGTTTATGGGGAAGAGCAGAAATTGAAGGTGTTATAAAGGGGTGAGAGATTGGTAGAGAGTGGTTACCCAAAATTTGATTTTATATTATGATTATTATGCTAAGGTAGGTTAAAGCTGGATTGTAACTCCCTATACTCACATCATCATGATTTTTACGGAAACGAATGACCTCTTGTTCATCTTCAAAGCCGCTTCCCATTGCAGTCTGAGTGACAGATTTCATGGCGAACCCAAGCATGTGCTGGCATAAGGGCACATGCTGAGCCTGAGGGTAGGAACTCCACTTTGCCAGCAGCTCCTCTGAAAGCTGCAATAGAAAGAGTCTATTTGGTACAGTGTTACAAAGTTCAGATAAGAATCAAATCAGGAAAATTCCCTATGTCCTTGTCAAGTTGTACATAGGAACTTAAAACAGTATGCATATTAGCTACTGATATTTTGGGACGTTCAACCTTTTATATTAATACACTCCAGAGAAATACAGTGGTTTATAGTACTAGATGAAAGCATAGGTAGAGGTTGGTCTGAAGCAATTATTCATATCATTGTACCACAATTTTCCTAAAAGGAGTTGTAAGGGTAAAAGTTTTTTTGTATTCTCTTAATTAAAAAGGTAAAAAAAAAACAAAAAAACAAACACACAACCTCGTAATTGTAGCCCCCCCAATACTCACCTGAGACCGATTTTGGTCCATTGCTGTGCACGTCTGCAGTATCTCTTCTCCCAGCTCTCACAGGCTTGGCTGAGAGCTGTGGGAGCCATTGGCTCAGTAGAGAGAGGGGGGCAGGGCCAAGCTGGGCTGTATGTCTAAATAAATGCAAACAGCCTGGCTAGGATTGAGCATGAGTGCCAGTATCTTAACAAATTTATCACAAGAAGTAGAGGTTTAAACTCTTCAGAATGTTTAATGCAAGGTTCAGTTCACATATATGCGAATTGGATGCGTTTTGAACTGCATCCGATTTGCATGACATATAAAATAACATTGAAGCTGTTCAGATATATGTGGTGCAAATTTAAAAAAAGGGTCCCGCGCATTTTTTGGGCGCTGCAGTGCGGTTCATCTGTAAATTCCAGGCTCATTGAGTTCTATGGGAACGTTTCTGAATCGCACATGTGTTCAGGGAGTTCAGGATTAAGATCAAGATTTCAGCATGAATTTCTTTCCTACTACAGGAGTTGACACCCTTAATCTACTATGTATTGGCCAACACTGAAATCACAGCTCACAAAAATCCAGTCCTGAGCCTAACAAATTTGCATCAGAACTCCATCAAAAAACGATGAAACAAATGCCTTTTTTTATTCGCAGTGACAACAGACAGACATACAATTTGCACTGGATATGTATGTCAACCTAGCCCAAACCTTTTAGCCATTTAAGAAAAATGAAATTCCAAATAAAGGGCAGACACCACAAGATGCATGGTATCAGCCTTATTAGCTTTAAAATCTTGCTCTGTCCTCCCTCTTAAACAAGTTTCACTGGGGCCTGAAATCAGCAACTTATGACCAAAGCACAGTCAAAGGCCATCCCTCTGTCCAGTATAAATGATCCAGTTGCCACTTAGAGCTCTCTTACTGGACAGGGGGATGTAAATTGGCAGGGATTGACCCAGACAGTAAATTCTGGTCCCTAATAACAAAGAAGGGGGAGCACAGAAGAGGGTTTTCTGGCAAATAGTTGTATCTGCTTTTTAGCAAGACTTTTAGAAAATTTTAAATGGGTCATTGGTTTTAGATTTGTTTTTTGCTTTTGAGGGCGTAAAGCAGACCTGATTGGCTGCTATGGACAAACTGACTTTTATTAAACACACATAAGGGAAAATCCTAATAATTAGCGGGTACAAACAGGAATGTGGAATTACCCTAGAGAGGATTATTGATTCTTTGGAAGATGCAATTAATAAACTTTACCCAAAAACAAAGAAATACTCGGGATTCCCAGGGGTATATTATTGCTACAGAACACACTAGTGTTGGAGCAGCCAGCGTGAAATCACAGCATGGAGATGCAGACATTCAGCACACCCAGGAGTGTTGAATGCTGAAGATACTAGCAGTACCTGCAACACTGAAAAAGGGTAACGATTCTATTTATCACAGACAGTAATGGTAACTATAAAACATGTATTTTAGAGACTATGTTGCTAGGTTACAAGAGCACTAAAGAAAGTGTACAGTTACAGCCCGCAAATGACTGCTGCACCAACAGATATCTGCCTTGACACTGTATGGTTAAAATGCTTAAACCAAGGTTTAGTACCTTAATTATTACACTGAAGTTGCTTTGTAAAGATTTGTTTATTCCATTCTCATAAAGCTTTTTCTGTACATGACTTTCAGCTGGTTCTCCGATAACTCCTGATTGGTAACCCAAGAGAGATTTCAGCATCATCTGAAAGGGATCAGCTAAGAAGGCAAAAGAGATATTTATTAATACAGACATACATATCTAAAAACAACTTAAAAGTTGTGTATTATGTACAGTACTCAAGTATATCCAAAACCAAGAACAAAAATTTTTAATATTGCAGCTTAAGAGTACGCAGATGTGATGGCTGCATTTTTTTTTCTCTTTCAAAGATTTCGAATCGATTGCATGATAATCTAATCATTAGTACACAGCTTTCAAGAGCCGATCAAGACAGTTCATGAGAAATAATCCAAAAGGGACAAACACAAAAAGTTTTCCTGTAGGATACCAGAACGTACAATATTCATTTGATCAGTACAGTATTCATTCAAAAAGAAATAGAGAAGACCAAGACCACGCATGCTTGGAAACTAAAGAATACATTACATCACTTCCAAAGTTGCATTCTGCCATATGAGAATTTCTGTAACTTTAGTAACCTCTTTATTTTCAATACGAGACTAGAATGCAACATAAAAAGAAAAAAAAAAGAAAAAAAAATTGTCCGATACTCTCATCGTGTGTACGAGGCTTAACCACTTCAGCCCCGGACCATTTGGCAGCCAAAGGACCAGAGGTCATCAATATACGCTTATTGCGATTTTTTTTTACCAAAAATATGTACAAGATTACATATCCACCTAAACTGAGGAAAATAGTATAAAAAAAAAGAAATGGGGGATATTTATTATAAAAAAAGTAATAAATATTGTGTTTTTTTCAAAATTGTGGATCTTTTTTTATTTATTAAAAAACAAAACCGCAGAGGTCAAATACCACTAAAAAAAAGCTCTATTTGTGGGGAAAAAAAGGACGTCAATTTTGTTTGGGTACACAGTTGCACGACAACGCAATTGTCAGTTAAAGTGACACAGTGCCATATCGCAAAAAATGGCCCAGTCAGGAAGGGGGTAAATCCTTCCGGGGATGAAGTGGTTAAAGACCAAATAAATGTCTTCTAATGAAAAAGTATTGTGAGTCAGGTATGAAAATTGCAAGTGAAATATTTTAGGCATTAATAACACCTGAATATTTTCCCTCTATAAAGCATTATTAACACATTCCATTTGACTTGAACAGCCAACTTAGGCATACTGTAAGTGCTATCACACATGATGAATCAGCCCCTATGCATGTATTCAGCTTGGTGTTCAGTTCTGTGTGTCAGTGGCAACGTAATTATGCACTTCCATTTTTTCTTTCTGCTTAAAGTGGTTGTAAACCTCAGACATAACATATAAACAAAGCATATCCCTCTATAGTGTGTACTTGTTTCGGTTTCAATTCAAAGAGCACTAAGTGTAATTTCTGTCTGTTGCTTCATTCCTCTGCTATCAGTGATTCTGTCACTTTTGACATGTTTTCCTGACACCAGGAGAAAAAAGGTGACAGGGGAGGGTACC
This sequence comes from Lithobates sylvaticus, assembly GCA_028564925.1. Lineage (NCBI taxonomy): Eukaryota > Metazoa > Chordata > Amphibia > Anura > Ranidae > Lithobates > Lithobates sylvaticus. The sequence continues at coordinate 124,055,779 of CM053031.1, forward strand.
CCAGCTGATTGACAGCCTCAGCTCTGTTCCTGTGTGCTGTGTGAATCAGCTATGAGAGCTCTCCTCACTGAGCTCTACAGTGACTTCAGCTCTCTGCCCCTTTTTTCTGACAGCTCAGACATGCTTTATAAATTCTGTACTTTGAACGTCTGTAGAAAAGAAAGGACTGCAGATAAACAGGTATAGTTTATGTAAGATGATTTGTTTAATTTCTGTATATCACCTGAGGTCAGTCACTTCATTGGTTATATGTAATGCCGCGTACACACGGTCAGAATTCTCGTCGGAGAAAGCTCTGATGGTTTTCCCATCGGAATTCCGACGGAATTTCACTCAAACTGTCTTGCCTACACATGGTCACACCAAATTCCGACGGTCAGTAACACAGCGGCATAAAACACGTTCGACAGCACTATAAAAGGGAAGTTTAATGCTTCCGAGCATGCGTTGAATTGTTTTCCGAGCATGTGTCGGTATTTTGCGTGTCGGAATTGCCTACACACGATCGGAAAATCCGATAGAAAGGTTTTCCGTCTGGAAAATTGAGAACAGGTTCTCAATCCAAAGTCCGTCGGAAATTCCGACAGAAAAAGACTGATGGGCATACACACGGTCGGAAAATCAGTTGAAAAGCTCCCATCGGACCGTTTCCATCGGAAATTCCGACCGTGTTTACGCGGCATAAGAGTTTACAACCACTTTAACCCATTAGGAGGTATATTCATAACACATAACATTTTGCATTTTTTTGCCATTAAAACTCCATAAAAAAACATTTGCCACATTTATAAAGCCTATAATCTAGATAAAAGCTTTATCACTGCCATACAAAAACATTTTGCATTTTCAATTTTGAATAGATTTTTGGTTTATTGTAGAAAATTTTTAAATAATGCATTTGGGTGGCAAAAATATGCATACACAGGGGGGAAAACCTCTGGGGCAATATAAGCTGGAAAAGGACCTAGGGGTCCTAGTAGATGATAGGGTCAGCAATGTCACGCAATGCCAAGCTGCTGCTAACAAATCAAACTGGCATGCATTAAAAAAGAGGTTAACTCCAAGGATAAAGCGATAATTCTCCCACTTTACAAGACTCTGGTCCGGTCGCACCTGGAGTATGCTGTCCAGTTCTGGGCACCAGTCCTCAGAAAGGATGTACTGGAATTGGAGCGAGTACAAAGGTGGGCAACAAAGCTAATAAAGGGTCTGGAGGATATTAGTTATGAAGAAAGGTTGCGAGCACTGAAGTTATTCTCTCTGGAGAAGAGACGCTTGAGAGGGGATATGATTTCAACTTACAAATACCGTACTGGTGACCCCACAATAGGGATACAACTTTTTTGTGGAAGGGAGTTTAACCGCTTAAGGACCGCCTCCTGTACATTTACGTCAGCAGAATGGCCCGGCTGGGCACAAGCACGTACCTGTACGTCCTCCTTTAAGTACCCAGCCGTGGGTCGCGTGTGCGCCGCCAGCGGCGCACTCGCGACCCGGTCCGTAGCTCCCTGACCGCGGCCGCGGGACCAGCGGACCCATTGCCGCTGGTGTCCCGCGATCGGGTCACAGAGCTGAAGAACGGGGAGAGGTCTGTGTAAACAAACCTTTCTCCGTGCTTCCTACACTGCCTGTCACTGATCGGCTGTTCCCTGTCATCGGGAAAGCCGATCAGTGACGTCAGACGTAAAGCCACGCCCCCTACTGTAAAAACACACACACACAGACTTAACCCCTTCCCGTCCCCCTAGTGGTTAACTCCTTCACTGCCAGTGTCATTTACATAGGAATCAGTGCATTTAAATAGCACTGATTTCTGTATAAATGACAATGTTCCCAAAAATGTGTCAAAAATGTCCGATGTGTCCGCCATAATGTCGCAGTCACAATAAAAATCGCTGATCGCCGCCATTACTAGTAAAAAAAAAAAATATTAATAAAAATGCTATAAAACTATCCCCAATTTTGTAAACGCTATAACTTTTGCGCAAACCAATCAATAATCGGCGTATCGGCCTAAACTGAGAAAAAAAATTTGTTTTTATATATTTTTGGGGGATATTTATTATAGCAAAAAGTAAAAAATATTGCATTTTTTTTCAAATTGTCGCTCTATTTTTGTTTATAGCGCAAAAAATAAAAACCGCATAGGCGATCAAATACCAACAAAAGAAAGCTCTATTTGTGGGAAAAAAAGGGCGCCAATTTTGTTTGGGAGCCACGTCGCACGACCACGCAATTGTCAGTTAAAGCGACGCAGTGCCGAATCGCTAAAAGGGGCCTGGTCCTTTGGCTGCAAATTGGTCTGGGGCTTAAGTGGTTAATAAGACACGTGGCCACTCATTAAAATTAGAAGAAAAAAGGTTTAACCTTAAACTACATAGAGAGTTCTTTACTGTAAGAGTGGCAAGGATGTGGAATTCCCTTCCACAGGTGGTGGTCTCAGCGGGGGGCAGTGATTGTTTCAAAAAACTATTAGATAAGCACCTGAACAACCGCAACTTACAGGGATATACAATGTAATACTGACATATAATCACACATATAGGTTGAACTTGATGGACTTGTGTCTTTTTTCAACCTCACCTACTATGTAACTATGTAACATTCAACATCCTGCAAATGATGTTAAAAGCCTAAGATCCTTATTTAAAGGGACTAAGTCATTTTGCCTATTCAGGGCACAGTGATTGTATAAACAACATTCTGTCCACTTATAATCTTCATCTCCCGGCTGCTCTGTTCTTCCACTAGATTCACCTGCCTAAACCCTGTTTAAGTTCTATATGATGGTGCAGCTTACATAAAGTTAAAGTGGAAGTCTATCCTAACACTAAAATCGCTACATCTATAGACATCCATGATCTAACACTAACCTTTCTAGCCCTGTAAAGAAGAAATCAGTTTACATACATTTTTTGAAGTGTCTCCAGTCCGGTCTCCAGCGCCGGAAGCTCTGCAGTGGAGACAGCCGACAGAGGCTGTTAAATGAATGGGGAGTGACGTCACCCATAGCCGTTGTCGGCTGCCTCTTCTGCACCCGCCTCCAGAGCGAATCTGCAGCTGACAGCTCAGCATGGGATCGGGTTGAATTGGCTTCAGAAAAGGTATGTATAGAGATTTCTTCTTTACAGGGCTCAATGGGTTAGTGTTAGATTGTGGATCATGGCTAGATAGTTAGTGTTAGAATGTGAAAGTGAATGTCTATAGATGTAGATATTTTAGTGTTAGGCTGTACTTACATTTTCCTCATGTTGGGGTGTTCAAGCCTGGTCAATGACCTCTCAAGCCCGGGCACTGCATCCTGGGGTGAAGTTTCGTGCTCCCCCCATATCCTGAAGGACCAAATATTTACCAAAGGCTCCAACAGAGCTGCAGGGGAGTGCTGCATCTACTTCAGCAATTCCAGGGACATCGACTAGGTATAGTATACACATCATTACATTAGTTTAAGCTGGGCAAATGTATGTCAGTGTATAGTATTATCACTGATCACTGTATTAATGTCAATGGTGATGCCAGTGGCAGTTAGTCAGTTACCCCCAGCGTCAGTTAGTACAAGATTGTCCGCTGCACTATCGCAGTCCCATTATAAGTCGCCAATAATCACCGCTATTGGTAGTATAAAAAAATTAAAATTCCAGTATACATACCATAGTTTGTAGGCTCTATAACTTTCATGCAAACCAATCAATATACATTTATTGGGAATTTTGTTTTTTTATCAAAAACATGTACCAGAATACATTTTGGCCAAAAGTTATAAAGAAATTAGATTTGTTTATAGCAGATGTTTTATAGCAGAAAGTAAAAAATATTGTTTTTTATTTAATTTTAGTTTTTTTTCATTTATATCACAAAAAATTAAAAACCCAGTGGTGATCAAATACCACCAAAAGAAAGCACTATTTGGCCTGGCCATGAAGGGGCTAAAATCTTCCAGAGCTCAAGTGGTTACCCTCGCCAATGCTTATCTATGTGCACCATCATTCATTTTTCAGTAATGGTGGCACAAAGTAACGTTTTCATCACGAATAAACAATAAGTAATTTTAACTTAGCATATAGCATGAACATGATACGCACTAGAAATACATTAGTGTAAACCTTACTGTAGGTCCTTCTAGGGGACAGAGAAATTAGTCACAAAACAATGTGTGGGCATTTCAAAACAGTTCATGCTATTTCATAGAGAGAAAAATGAGGCTTCCAGCTTACGCCTTGAGAGAGGGGGCGTTCTTTGGCTCTAACAGTTTGCATTCTGTAAACGCTGCTCAATGAGGTGCACAGTCTTCCATTTATGCTAATCATTATTCTGCCTGTTGGTTTACAATTTGTCACCACTAATTACAGTGTTATAGGCTCTGAAAATATTTTGTGCTGTGACATGAAAAACACATTCTTTATCCATGACCCTCGTTCAAATGAGCGATTTTCATCTTTTTTTTTTTTTCCTTTTCTCTTGTTTGTGATAATTTATAGAGAAACATATCAGTTGAAATGTGCTGATAGGAGATCTGCATCCTTTAGTTACAAGTCTCCTTGGAGCTGATTTTTCATTTGCAGATTTACCATGTGGGAGCTGGCTGCCATGGTGGAAAGCATCTTGCTAGAAAAAAGGCTTAAAACCCATTCAAATATTAAAGAAGAAACCACATAAGAGCTGAAGATTAAATAGACATTTGACTAGTGCTGGAAATTCTGAGGCATTTTAACCACTTAGCCCCAGAAAGGATTTACCCCCTTCCTGACCAGAGCACTTTTTATAATTTGTCACTGCACTGCTTTAACTGGTAATTGCGCGGTCATGCAATGCTATACCCAAACGAAATTTGCGTCCTTTTTTTCCCACAAATAGACTTTTCTTTTGGTGGTATTTGATCACCTCTGCAGTTTTTATTTTTTTGCAATATAAACAAAAATTATTATATTTTCTACTTTTTGCTATAAAAAAAATACAATTAACTCAATTTTATTCATACATTTAGGCCAAAAAGCATTCAGCCACATGTCTCAGGTAAAAAAAATTCAATAAGTGTATATTTATTGGTTTGCGCAAAAGTTATAGCGTCTACAAACTAGAGTACATTTTCTGGAATTTACGCTTCTTTTAGTTTATTACTGCCCATCTAATTTTTTGAGGTGCTAAAATGGCAGCGCAGTACAATACCCCCCCCAAATGACCCCATTTTGGAAAGTGGACACCCCAAGGAATTTGCTGAGAGGTTTGTTGAGCACATTGAATATTACATTTTTTTGTCACAAGTGATTGAAAATTGACAAAAAACAAAAAAAGAAGTGTTTACACAAAGTTGTCACTGAAATGATATATTGCCCAAACATGCCATGGTCCCCAAAAAAACAATCACCACCTTCAGGATTTCTAAGGGTGTAAATGTTTGATTTTACTCATTACTAATGACCCCATTTTGGAAAGTAGACACCCCAAGCTATTTGCTGAGAGGCATGTTGAGTCCATGGTTTTTTTTTTTTTTTAATTTTTTTTATTTTTTTTTTTTTTGTTTTTTTTTTTTTTTTTTTTTTTTTTTTATTTTTTTTTTTTTTTTTTTTTTTTTTTTATTTTTTTTTTTTTTTTTTTTTTTTTTTTTTTATTTTTATGTGGTTTATATTTTTAATTTTTATATTTATTTTTTATTAATTTTTTTTTTTTTTTTTTATTTTTTATTTTTATTTATTGTTTTTTTTTTTATTTTTTTTTTTTTTATTTTTTTTTTATTTTTTTTTTTTATTTTTTTTTTTAAATGTTTTATATTTTGACACAAGTTTCGGAAAAATTGCAATAATTTTTTTTTCCAGAAAGTAGTCAATACTACTACCAAAATACATTCTGCTGATTCTGCTGAGTACGGGGATACCACATGTGTGGGACTTTTTGGCAGTCTAGCTGCGTACAGGACCCCGAAAACCAAGCACCGCCTTCAGGTTTTCTAATGGCGTAAATTCTTGATTTCACTCCTAACTACCTATCACAGTTTTGGAGGCCATGAAATGCCCAGATAGCATAAACCCCCCCCCCCCCCCCCCATGACCCCATTTTGAAAAAAGGACACCCCAAGCTATTTTATGAGAGGCATGTTGAGTACATGGAATATTTTATATTTTGCCACAAGTTTCGGGAAAATTACAATACGTTTTTTTCACTAAATGATATATTGCTCAAACATGCCATGGGAATATGTGAAATTACACCACAAAATACATTCTGCTGCTCCTCCTGAATACAGGGATACCACATGATACCACATGTTTGGGACTTTTTGGCAATCTATCTGCGTACAGGACCCCGAAAACCAATGACCGCCTTCAGGCTTTCTAAGGGCGTAAATTCTTGATTTCACTCCTCACTACCTATCACAGTTTCGGAGGCCATGAAATGCCCAGATAGCACAAACACCCCCCAAAAAGTACCCCATTTTGGAAAGTAGACCCCCCAAGCTATTTGCTGAGAGGCATGTTGAGTATTTTGCAGATTTTGCTTTTTCTTTCAAATTTTTTTATTGCTAAGACATGCAAATGGCACATCTTGAGCAGTATATAACAAGGTGACAAAATGGAGCAGTCTAGCTAACAACTGCATATTTAGGCTTACTCGCTGTCATCATTGAGGAATAGAGGAAGACTAGAGGAGAGAGGGGACCCCCGGGAGGCACCCCTAATGGGAGCATACTGTGCCCTGGGGCTCCCTCACTCGCTGCCACTAGCAGAATGGGTCTGAAACAAATAGTAAGAACAACCCGAAGGTGAAGATCCTGTAACACCTAGAAAACCGAATTAGGTAAAAAATTTTGAACAAGATGAAAGCAACTGAAGAGTTGATAGGAGGAGAGAGAAAGGTGAGAAGAAAAAAAGGAGGCGGGGGGGGGGGGGGGGGTGCAAGGAGGCCAATCACCTGGAAGGAGTTGAAGAGGAATTGGGTACCTGGGGGATCATAGTAATGGGAATCCCGACGAGATATGTGAACCGGCTCCATAGGGAGCCAGTCACATTCTCCTACTATGTGAATTAGATGTGGGGAAACACACATCTAATTCGCATAGGTGTGAATGGAGGCTTAAAGTTTTTATCTTGTAAGTGGATTTGTTTTGGGGGCTTTTAATAAACATGCAAACAGAGTACACTATGGCACTTGTGTTTGTTGTTTCATGTCTATAACCTACGGAAGTAATAGTGTGATTGAGCACTTATGAGAAAGTGAAGGAAGGTTTGTCTGACGGCAATACAAACACTGATTACCCACACAGAGGAGCAGTCTGGAGACTGTAGCATTACGATTGGAGAGTGAAAGTTGATCCATTGTGATGGACACGAGGAGTGATTTGTCTATGCTTTTACATGCATCATTGAGGTGAGCAGCCACTTTAGCTGGTGGAGGTGTGTACTGGATATTGGTCCTTTTGAGGATGAACACACACGGCGATGATTGTTTTGGAAGCATTGACACAGATGAACAGTTTTTTTCAAATTTTTTTTACATTTTTATTTTTTAATTTAAAATATTTTTTTGATCATGAAATATTTAATATAAATTTTGTATGCACAGCGCTGCACTATTTAGAAAACAAAACTGAGCTAATCTAGCTACTCCTTTAAATTTAGGTTGAAATAAGGTCCTACGGGGAATCCTGCAACCCAAGCCACCCCAGACAAATTTAATTATTTAGCTTTGGAAGGATCTTAGGTGGTCCTTCCTGAACAAAATGGGGAAGGCTCAGAACAAGTACAGCATTCTAGGGAGGAGCATCATCTTAATTGAATGAATTTTGCCTAGCCAGGATAGTTCCCCTCTGGACCAGTTTTTCAAGTCTGATTCAAGTATAGGTTTTACATTTTATCTGTAAGGGTTATTCCCGGATATCTGATGGATGATTTACTCCAAGCAAACTCTAATTCATTTTGTAGGGGAGGGACTTCTTCTGGGGAAAGTGATATGTTGAGGGCCTGGGATTTAGAATGGTTGACTATAAGGCCTGAGATCTCCGAAAAATCTTTAAGGACTTTGCACAGGTTGAGGAGCGAAGTCAAGGGGGGCGTGATGTGTCTTTGTGAGTATCTTCAGGTCGTTGTTAATGAGGGATATGGGTCTATAATTACCAACTTCTTCTGGATTTTTGTCCGGTTTGGGGAGCACCGTGATGTAGGCAGTGTTCAGTGCGGGGTCTAGGGGGTTAAGAAGAATTTGGCCATTAATGGGGCTAAGTTTTTTGCAAAGGCCTTGTAATACGGGACAGAGAGGCTGTCTGGACCGGGAGTGGATCCCTTTTTTAGGTCCTTGGTGTGGGGTAAAACTGTCCACATAGACCATCCCCCACACTGCTGGCTCTCACCGCTGTCAGTCTGCAATCGTGCCTGGGAAGACTACCCTGACGTAGAGCGATCTGAAAGTGAGGCTTAAAGCACTTGTAGAGCGCAGCGTGGAAGGAATGATGTTGATGGCGGTGCGGAGGATGGTCTATGTGGACAGATTTACCCTGGATGCATGCATACTTAGATCTGCCTGTTTTAATCATCAACCATGTGAGTTGTTAAATGTTGTACCTTCATTAAATGTAACCATATTGCTACACTTAGAGGCACCTGTCTTCTCTTTTATACTCAGTTGTGACGTGACGCTACTTGTATATCAAGACATCGCTTGTTTATCAAGTCAAAATTTTTTTTTAAAATTTGCTTGTCTTGCAAAACTCTCTCAGACCAAGTTACTCTCAATCCAAGGTTTTGCTGTACCGATTTTCACTCATGTCCTTTAAGTGGGTTCAATATACCAAAATATAAAGATGTTGCATTTTCTTGCATTCAGGCAGTCATGGGAAAGAATTCAATCTGTTTCACTCTAATGTACAATTTATTCTGCCAATATTTATACCTTCCCTTTTGTGTGTGAAAATTCCTGATATTTCCTAAATTCCTGATAAATTCCTGATATATGCTGTGCTAACACAGTAATCCACTATGTAATGGGAGCTGTATCTCCTGGCTGATGTGGAGAGGCAAAAAAGTGCATCATGGAGGATCTATATCTATCCAATCAGCAGGACCGTCTTTAGCGCAGGGCAAACGGGACAGCTGCCCAGGACCCTGTCACTGTTTGGGGCCCAAAGCAGAGCTGCCCGTTAACCCCGCGCGCTGCCCGTAAATCGGCGTTGTTGTGTGAATGTTATGTCAGCGGTGGCGGCGCGCACGGCGCCCACAGTACCTTATTTTTTTGTTTGAGGAGCAGACCGCGGGTGGGCGGGGCCTTGAGCTCCACTGACGCCTTGGCCCCGCCCCTTGCTATGCCTGCAGTGCTGTGTACCTGATCGGAGGAGCGGAGAAGGGGAGGAGGAGTGAGCCAGCAGCGCAGAGTGGAGTGCACTGAAGCCCAGTGTTGGTCATCTTACTTTAAAAAAGTAATTAGTTAAGTTACAAATTACTTCTCCCAAAAAAGTAATTGAGTTAGTAACTCAGTTACTACATTGGAAAAGTAATTAGTTACTCAGCAAAGTAACTGACTTTTTTTTTTAATATTCTTAGGGGCGGGTCTAGTATTACTGTAAGCAAGGGGCGCGTTCCCCCTGCACGTCTATTTCCCCTCTGTACCCCCCTGCACGTCTGTTCCCCCCAAACACATATATCTGTTTCCCCTCTGTACCCCACTACGCATCTGCCCCCCCCCCCCCCCACACACACATATATCTGTTCCCCCTCTGTACCCCACTACACGTCTGCCCCCCCCCCCCACACACACATATATCTGTTCCCCCTCTGTACATCTGTCCCCCCCCAAACTCACGGATCGGATCGTTGCTCGGATCAGAGTCACGGATCGGATCATTTTTTGGATCACCAAATAATAATTGAATTTGCAAAAAACCTTTGAAAATTCCACCACCATAAAGCCCCCACTGTAATATCCACAATCTCCCCCACTGTAATATCCACGTAATCTCCCCAACTGTAATATTGGCTGAGTATAGCTGGGTACAGCTGAGCATGGCTGGGTATGGCTGGGTATCACCGAGTATGGCAGAGTATGGCAGAGTATGGCAGAGTATGGCTGGGTGTTGCAGAGTATTGGCAGGGTGTTGCAGAGTATTGGCAGAGTATTGACAGAGTATTGGCAGGGTGTTGCAGAGTATGGCTGGGTATTGCCGAGTATTGCAGAGTATGGCTGGGTATTACCGAGTATTGCAGAGTATGGCTGGGTATTACGGGGTATTGCAGAGTATTGGCAGGGTATTGCAGAGTATTGGCAAGGTATTGCAGAGTATTGGCAAGGTATTGGCAGAGTACTGGCTGGGTATTGTCAGGGTATTGCAGAGTATTGGCAGGGTACTGGCTGGGTATTGGCAGAGTATTGGCAGGGTATTGCAGGGTGTTGCAGAGTATTGCAGAGTATTGGCAGGGTATTGGCTGGGTATTGCAGAGTATTGGCAGGGTGTTAGAGAGTATTTGCAAGGTATTGGCTGGGTATTGCAGAGTAGTGGCAAGGTATGGAGGGACGGCTCCCCGGATCGCGGCGGGTAATTGCGGTAATGCCGCCACAGTAATGGGAACGGCGTTACCGCGAGGGGACGAGTAATCAGTTAGATTACTGGTTACTCTCTAAAGTAACGGCGTTACGTAACGCCGTTTACTTTAGCAGCGTTAGTTCCATCACTGCTGAAGCCTGGTGCCTGCCTGGTCAAGTGAAACAAGAGTGTGGAGAATTGAGCTGAGAATCAGAGCTGTGCTTTCCAGCCCAGGACAAGGTAAGGTCTTCTTTCTCCTCCCCCTCAGTTAGATTACTGGTTACCCTCTAAAGTAACGGCGTTACGTAACGCCGTTTACTTTAGCAGCGTTAGTTTCATCACTGCTGAAGCCTGGTGCCTTCCTGGTCAAGTGAAACAAGAGTGTGGAGAATTGAGCTGAGAATCAGAGCTGTGCTTTCCAGCCCAGGACAAGGTAAGGTCTTCTTTCTCCTCCCCTGGCTCCAGCTCCCCCTATCCCCATGCCATGTCTGATGTCTGTGTCAGAAGAAAGTTTAAAAAAAAAAAAAAGCAGACTTGCAGTCCAGGCTGAGTGAGGCCTAAGGAGAGCACACAGCACATGGCATACTGTAATTAGGCTGCTTTTACACGAAAAGCGCCAGGCATCGGCGGTAAAACGCCACTATTTTTAGCAGTGCTTTACCGTAATTTTTGAGGCGCTTTTCAGTCGCTAGCGGGGCCGGTGGTTCAGCGGCGCTGCCCATTGATTTCAATGGGCAGGGGCGCTTTAGGAGCGGTGAGTTCACTGCTCCTAATGCGCTCCAATGGGCTTTCACAGTGGAGTGAATGGAGCCGCTGTTTCAGGGCGCTTTGCAGGCACTATTTTTAGCACTGTAGCGCCTGCAAAGCGCCTCAGTGTGAAAGGGGTCTAAACTGCTTGATGGGCTTATTTTGTGTCTGGCTGGTTCACATGTATGTGTTTTGGTGGCCCACATTTGCGCAGGCACAGTGCCCATTCATTTGAATGGGCTGCCATGCTTGCGTTTCCTGCAAAAAAAAAAGTGCATGCATCATTTAATGGGCCGCGCACACCTATACCCATCAAGCAATGAAATACAGCACTGTCTGTCCATTCTGCTTTTGCACCATGCGACTCACCTGCAGTTCCTGCACCGGCAAACTTGCTGCATTTTTAGATGTTTAGGTCACGCGTTTGTGTGTGCAGGAACTGCAGGTAAGTCGCATGGTGCAAAAGCAGAATGGATTTCAAGGCCACTGCATTTTTAAAAAGCTGCATGCACCTTTTTTTCTGCAGGAAACGCAGGCATGGCAGCCCATTCAAATGAATGGGCACTGTGCCTGCGCAAATGATGGCCGCCAAAACACCTACATGTGAATGTGACAATGGCTGCAATGTAATTGGGGTGCTGTGATGTGTAAAGGGGCACTATGACATGAACAGGCATGTACTGGCCATCGGGACTTGGAGTTTCAACTAGGGTTTCCCAGCTGTTCTGCAGTGAATTCCCCCGGAGGTCCGTGGCGATGTACCCCAATGTACCCTGATGTGCCCCATGTGCTTTGATGTGCCCCAATGTACCCTGATGTGCCCCAATGTACACTGATGTGCCCTGATTTGCTATGTGCACTGCGCCCTGATGTGCCCCATGCCCTGATGTGCTATGTTCCCTGATGTGCCCCCTGTCCCAATGTCCTGTGCCCTGATGTGCTGTGCCCCGATGTCATGTGCCCTGATGTACTGTACCCTGACGTACCCTGATGTGCTGTGTTCTGTACCCTGATGTGCCATGTGCTGTGTCCTGATGTGCTGGGCTCTGTACCCTGATGTGCTGTGCCCTGATGTGCCATGTTCTGTACCCTGATGTGCTGTGTTCTGTACCCTGATGTGCTGTGTCCTGATGTGCTGGGCTTTGTACCCTGATGTGCTGTGCCCTGATGTGCTGTACCCTGATGTGCTGTACCCTGTGCCCTGATGTGCTGGGCTCTGTACCCTGATGTGCTGTGTCATGATGTGCTGTGTCATGATGTGCTGTACCCTGATGTGTTGTGCCCTGGGCCGGTCTGAATGAAGTCCAGGGCCACATTTTTGTCCTAGTCCAGCCCTGGACATGAAGGGGACTCTAATGTAGCGGGGGTGCTGTGATGTCATAAGGGGCACTGTGATGTGTAAAGGGGCACTATAATGTGGAAATGTCTGCAATGTAATGGGGCGCTGTGATATGAAGAGGCTGCAATGTAATCAAGGGCGTCTTTAACGCAGGGCAAAAGGGGCAGCTGCCCTGGGCCCTGTCATTGCTGTGGGGCCCAAAGCAGCTGCCGCTTAAGCCTGCCCGCAGTTTTCCCGGAGTAGGTGCAGCCGACCCCCTCCCCCAAGTGGCGGTCACATTAATTATACTGGGACAGCTTGGGGCTTCATGTGTTTGAGCCCACTCGTCCGGCTTCTCCTCTGTCAGGAGCTGTGGACCGGAGTCAATGACAGAGCGAGAGCGGCGCTCTGTGTTCCTCCCGCCCCCACCCCTGCCTGGCAGATCTATCCAATCAGCAGGACCGTCTTTAGCGCAGGGCAAACGGGACAGCTGCCCAGGACCCTGTCACTGTTTGGGGCCCAAAGCAGAGCTGCCCGTTAACCCCGCGCGCTGCCCGTAAATCGGCGTTGTTGTGTGAATGTTATGTCAGCGGTGGCGGCGCGCACGGCGCCCACAGTACCTTATTTTTTTGTTTGAGGAGCAGACCGCGGGTGGGCGGGGCCTTGAGCTCCACTGACGCCTTGGCCCCGCCCCTTGCTATGCCTGCAGTGCTGTGTACCTGATCGGAGGAGCGGAGAAGGGGAGGAGGAGTGAGCCAGCAGCGCAGAGTGGAGTGCACTGAAGCCCAGTGTTGGTCATCTTACTTTAAAAAAGTAATTAGTTAAGTTACAAACTACTTCTCCCAAAAAAGTAATTGAGTTAGTAACTCAGTTACTACATTGGAAAAGTAATTAGTTACTCAGCAAAGTAACTGACTTTTTTTTTTAATATTCTTAGGGGCGGGTCTAGTATTACTGTAAGCAAGGGGCGCGTTCCCCCCTGCACGTCTATTTCCCCTCTGTACCCCCCTGCACGTCTGTTCCCCCCAACACATATATCTGTTTCCCCTCTGTACCCCACTACGCATCTGCCCCCCCCCCCCACACACATATATCTGTTCCCCCTCTGTACCCCACTACACGTCTGCCCCCCCCCCACACACACATATATCTGTTCCCCCTCTGTACATCTGTCCCCCCCAAACTCACGGATCGGATCGTTGCTCGGATCAGAGTCACGGATCGGATCATTTTTTGGATCACCAAATAATAATTGAATTTGCAAAAACCTTTGAAAATTCCACCACCATAAAGCCCCCACTGTAATATCCACAATCTCCCCCACTGTAATATCCACGTAATCTCCCCAACTGTAATATTGGCTGAGTATAGCTGGGTACAGCTGAGCATGGCTGGGTATGGCTGGGTATCACCGAGTATGGCAGAGTATGGCAGAGTATGGCAGAGTATGGCTGGGTGTTGCAGAGTATTGGCAGGGTGTTGCAGAGTATTGGCAGAGTATTGACAGAGTATTGGCAGGGTGTTGCAGAGTATGGCTGGGTATTGCCGAGTATTGCAGAGTATGGCTGGGTATTACCGAGTATTGCAGAGTATGGCTGGGTATTACGGGGTATTGCAGAGTATTGGCAGGGTATTGCAGAGTATTGGCAAGGTATTGCAGAGTATTGGCAAGGTATTGGCAGAGTACTGGCTGGGTATTGTCAGGGTATTGCAGAGTATTGGCAGGGTACTGGCTGGGTATTGGCAGAGTATTGGCAGGGTATTGCAGGGTGTTGCAGAGTATTGCAGAGTATTGGCAGGGTATTGGCTGGGTATTGCAGAGTATTGGCAGGGTGTTAGAGAGTATTTGCAAGGTATTGGCTGGGTATTGCAGAGTAGTGGCAAGGTATGGAGGGACGGCTCCCCGGATCGCGGCGGGTAATTGCGGTAATGCCGCCACAGTAATGGGAACGGCGTTACCGCGAGGGGACGAGTAATCAGTTAGATTACTGGTTACCCTCTAAAGTAACGGCGTTACGTAACGCCGTTTACTTTAGCAGCGTTAGTTCCATCACTGCTGAAGCCTGGTGCCTGCCTGGTCAAGTGAAACAAGAGTGTGGAGAATTGAGCTGAGAATCAGAGCTGTGCTTTCCAGCCCAGGACAAGGTAAGGTCTTCTTTCTCCTCCCCCTCAGTTAGATTACTGGTTACCCTCTAAAGTAACGGCGTTACGTAACGCCGTTTACTTTAGCAGCGTTAGTTTCATCACTGCTGAAGCCTGGTGCCTTCCTGGTCAAGTGAAACAAGAGTGTGGAGAATTGAGCTGAGAATCAGAGCTGTGCTTTCCAGCCCAGGACAAGGTAAGGTCTTCTTTCTCCTCCCCTGGCTCCAGCTCCCCCTATCCCCATGCCATGTCTGATGTCTGTGTCAGAAGAAAGTTTAAAAAAAAAAAAGCAGACTTGCAGTCCAGGCTGAGTGAGGCCTAAGGAGAGCACACAGCACATGGCATACTGTAATTAGGCTGCTTTTACACGAAAAGCGCCAGGCATCGGCGGTAAAACGCCACTATTTTTAGCAGTGCTTTACCGTAATTTTTGAGGCGCTTTTCAGTCGCTAGCGGGGCCGGTGGTTCAGCGGCGCTGCCCATTGATTTCAATGGGCAGGGGCGCTTTAGGAGCGGTGAGTTCACTGCTCCTAATGCGCTCCAATGGGCTTTCACAGTGGAGTGAATGGAGCCGCTGTTTCAGGGCGCTTTGCAGGCACTATTTTTAGCACTGTAGCGCCTGCAAAGCACCTCAGTGTGAAAGGGGTCTAAACTGCTTGATGGGCTTATTTTGTGTCTGGCTGGTTCACATGTATGTGTTTTGGTGGCCCACATTTGCGCAGGCACAGTGCCCATTCATTTGAATGGGCTGCCATGCTTGCGTTTCCTGCACAAAAAAAAAGTGCATGCATCTATTAATAGGCCGCGCACACCTATGCCCATCAAGCAATGAAATACAGCACTGTCTGTCCATTCTGCTTTTGCACCATGCGACTTACCTGCAGTTCCTGCACCGGCAAACTTGCTGCATTTTTAGATGTTTAGGTCACGCGTTTAAAAACACAGTGCGTTTGTGTGTGCAGGAACTGCAGGTAAGTCGCATGGTGCAAAAGCAGAATGGATTTCAAGGCCACTGCATTTTTAAAAAGCTGCATGCACCTTTTTTTTCTGCAGGAAACGCAGGCATGGCAGCCCATTCAAATGAATGGGCACTGTGCCTGCGCAAATGATGGCCGCCAAAACACCTACATGTGAATGTGACAATGGCTGCAATGTAATTGGGGTGCTGTGATGTGTAAAGGGGCACTATGACATGAACAGGCATGTACTGGCCATCGGGACTGGGAGTTTCAACTAGGGTTTCCCAGCTGTTCTGCAGTGAATTCCCCCGGAGGTCCGTGGCGATGTACCCCAATGTACCCTGATGTGCCCCATGTGCTTTGATGTGCCCCAATGTACCCTGATGTGCCCCAATGTACACTGATGTGCCCTGATTTGCTATGTGCACTGCGCCCTGATGTGCCCCATGCCCTGATGTGCTATGTTCCCTGATGTGCCCCCTGTCCCAATGTACTGTACCCTGACGTGCCCTGATGTGCTGTGTTCTGTACCCTGATGTGCCATGTGCTGTGTCCTGATGTGCTGGGCTCTGTACCCTGATGTGCTGTGCCCTGATGTGCCATGTTCTGTACCCTGATGTGCTGTGTTCTGTACCCTGATGTGCTGTGTCCTGATGTGCTGGGCTTTGTACCCTGATGTGCTGTGTCCTGATGTGCTGGGCTTTGTACCCTGATGTGCTGTACCCTGTGCCCTGATGTGCTGGGCTCTGTACCCTGATGTGCTGTGTCATGATGTGCTGTGTCATGATGTGCTGTACCCTGATGTGTTGTGCCCTGGGCCGGTCTGAATGAAGTCCAGGGCCACATTTTTGTCCTAGTCCAGCCCTGGACATGAAGGGGACTCTAATGTAGCGGGGGTGCTGTGATGTCATAAGGGGCACTGTGATGTGTAAAGGGGCACTATAATGTGGAAATGTCTGCAATGTAATGGGGCGCTGTGATATGAAGAGGCTGCAATGTAATCAAGGGCGTCTTTAACGCAGGGCAAAAGGGGCAGCTGCCCTGGGCCCTGTCATTGCTGTGGGGCCCAAAGCAGCTGCCGCTTAAGCCTGCCCGCAGTTTTCCCGGAGTAGGTGCAGCCGACCCCCTCCCCCAAGTGGCGGTCACATTAATTATACTGGGACAGCTTGGGGCTTCATGTGTTTGAGCCCACTCGTCCGGCTTCTCCTCTGTCAGGAGCTGTGGACCGGAGTCAATGACAGAGCGAGAGCGGCGCTCTGTGTTCCTCCCGCCCCCACCCCTGCCTGGCAGACCTGTGTGGCACACAGCCGAGTGAAGTTTTCTGGCTGTGTGCTGGGACTGATAGGCGGAGACTGTGCTGCACCGCCGTTTTATCAGGTAAGAAATAACAAACGTGGAGAGAAGTGGAAGGGGATTCATTTGTGCAGACTGCAGAGAATTTCTGGTACAGAGGTTGACATGGGGGGAGGGTACAGAAGTGAGAGGTGGACATGGGGGTACAGAGGTGGAGGGGGTACAGAGGTGGACATGGGGGGTACAGAGGTGGACATGGGGGGGTACAGAGGTAAACACAGGTGGACGGGGGGTACAGAGGTGAACACAGAGGTGGATGGGGGTACAAAGGTGGAGGGGGGTACAGAGCTGAACACAGAGGTGAACACAGGTGGACGGGGGTACAAAGGTGGACATGGGGGGTACAAAGGTGGACATGGGGGGTACAGAGGTGGACATGGGGGAGTACAGAGATGAACCCAGAGGTGGACGGGGGTACAAAGGTGGACGGAAGGATATAGAGGTGAATGTGGATGGGGGGATACAGAAGTGAGCTGTGAATGGGGGGTACAGAGGTGGGCGGGGGAAACAGAGGTGTACAAAGGTGGAGGGGGGGAACCGAGGTGGACATGGGGGGGTACCGAGGTGGACATGGGGGGGGGGGGGTACAGAGATGAACCCAGAGGTGGATGGGGGTACAAATGTGGACATGGGGATGTACAGAGGGGGACGGGGGGTACAGAGGTGGATGGAAGGATATAGAGATGAAAGTGGATGGGGGGGGATACAGAGGTGGATGGGGGATACAGAAGTGAGCTGTGGATGGGGGGATGCAGAGGTGAACATGGATGGGGGGTACTACAGGGGTGGATGGGGGGTATAAAGGTGGATATGGGGGGGTACAGAGGTGGACTGAAAGATATAGAGGTGAACGTGATAGGGGGGTACAGAGGTGGATGAGGGGTACAAAGGTGGATGGAAAGATATAGAGGTGGACATGGGGGGGTACAGAGGTGGATGGGGGATACAGAAGTGAGCTGTGGATGGAGGGGTACAGAGGTGAGCTGTGGATGGGGGGGGGGGGCAGAGGTAGACAGGGAATACAGAAGTGAGCTGTGAATGGAGGGGTACAGAGGTGAGCTGTGGATGGGGGGGGGGCAGAGGTAGACAGGGAATACAGAAGTGAGCTGTGGATGGAGGGGTACAGACATGAACGTGGAATACAGAGGTGACCTGTGGATGAGGGAACAGAGGTAAGCAAAGTGATGTGTAGAGGTGACCAATAGATGGTTACTTTGGAGTGGGGGAGGATATGCAAGTACTGCCCCTTGTGCTAATTTTTTTCCGTGCCCTGTATGATACAAACACCTCCAAGTACAAACCTCCAATCCCTGTGTGTCATCCTGGACTCCTATCTCCCCCCTTCCCCCCATCATCTTGAACTCCCCCATCTCCCCCCCCCCATCATCCTGGACTCCGCTATCCCCCCCCCCATCATCCTGGACTCCGCTATCTCCCCCCCCCCCATCATCCTGGACTTCTCTATCTCTTCCCCCATCATCATCATTATTATTATTATTATTATTATTATTATTATTATTATACAGGATTTATATAGCGCAAACAGTTTGTGCAGCGCTTTACAACATGAGGGTAGACAGTACAGTTACAATACAATGCAATACATAAGTTTACGTGTGTGTTTTGTTTTTTCGAATGTTGGGGTGGAGAGACAATTTAAATGGGGGGGGGGGCCAAGAATTTTTTTTGCCCAGGGCCCAATCAATAGTAAAGACGGCCCTGCCAATCAGAGTACATGCTTGGAAAGCCAGGATGTACTTAAAAGCACCATACTGTTTGAAATAGCAAACAATAAGTTCTTTCAAAATCAATAGTACTTTTAAAGAAGGGGGAGAAGCAGCCATCTGCTGAATACTATAGCAATTTAAACTCTGAACAAGATACTGTTTTTATTGAAAGTATATTCGCGCATTAGAGTAATACAGTGCACAGTACCCCAGATGTTCAATAAGTTCTTCTAAATTTATAGCATCTCATGTAGTAAACCTGAGCTACTACGAGCATAATCTCTCTATTCTCCTTTCAAAATTACAACAAGCTGATACACACTATCCTGCCCCCTGTATCACACTGTAGTACCTTACAGATACTGTAAATAACCTCTTGAAAATTTGGCTTTAGGGTCATAGGGTCACAATTTAAATGTATAAACAAATATATCCCACAGTTTCTTGCAACACTTATAGAATCTATGGGGGAATTCCAGTTAGCCAGCTGGCTTGGAAACCTGTGCATGCGCATACCTCTGCAAAAATTAGCCAGTCCAGTGTGTGTGTGTGTGTGCAAGAATGCGCACTTGTGCATGAGCATCACAGTGTGTGCATGGACATATGTGCATGCCGAGTGTCAGCTTTGGCACCAAATGCCCTAGTTAATGGATTTTCTAACTCCTTGCTTTCTGACTTTTGTTCTGCATGTGTTTCTTGATATTGACCCAGCTTCCTCCTGACCTGGTTTTGGTTCCTCCTCTGTACTCTTGCGGAACCAGATTCTGATCTTGATCTGACATCTGATTTTATATTGCATTGCCTGACCACTACTGACCTTGTCTTGATCTATGTGTAGGGTACTATAGGAAAATCCCAAGACAAGCCCCCAAATGTAGCACTACCCCCGTAGGGGCTGCACGGAACAGGGTTCCCCACGGCTGCACAGCCAGGCACAAAGCATCTTCAGGTTGCATCCAGACACAGAAAACAGTCATTAAGCTTTGTTTTGTTGTTTTATTGAGGGGATAATAACTTGGATGGGGATGGGAACTATGGGATGCTCAAACTTGACAGTAACAAAACCAGAGACAACTTCCTCCCTATATACAACTCCACTTGATCCTCCTGCACAACTTGACTTGATCCTCTGTACAGCTCCACTTGATTTACTCCTTTGAGTGGCTAACAGTCTCTGCTAGATTAGCAACAGGCCCTTACAGGCTAGGAACTCTCAGTCCCTTAGAGAAGTAGCACATGTGTTGTGAACTGCATCCTGGAGTACCTCCAACTTCCTTGTAAACACTGATCCCAGCTCTATCTCTACAGGAAATGCTAGCCCACCTGGCTGCCTGTTTACCAGCCCATCTGGCTGCTTCTTCACCGGTCTACTCAACTGACCCTCTTTACCAGTCTTCCCGACTGACTCATTGGAGATCTCCCAGGGCAAGGTTTGATGAAGACTTAAGCACTCCGCTGTCTTCAAGAGAGACCTTCTACATGTGGCAGTCTCTCCCCTTGTCAGTCCCTGCACTGTGCCTTTGTAGTCACACTGGCCTATTTGCTCCCGCTGCCTCTCAGGAAAGCTTCTCTCCGACTTCTTCTGTGGTAGGATCCTTCCAGGCCAACCACCTGAGACCCCGGTCCTAGGCAGAGTGCCCCCTGCCCCAAGACCAGGGCGTTAACCTCAAGGGCCACTGACAGCCTCCTAAGCACTGCATCTCCATCTTCCACCTGGCTCCCTGCCCAGCATGACTCGTGTTTATTTAAGAGCTCACCTAGTCCCCTGCCAGGCCCACCTCCTGGGGATTATCTAAGGACCCCTAAATATGCAGATCAGCTCCTCCTAGCCTCCAACCTCTAGTTTCCAGAACATTCTCCAACATTCTAGAACCAGGGGGGATAGGAAAGGGAAGGCTTAAGCCATGTACACACGGGCAGAATATCAGGCAGTATCGTCTAGCTTCTGTTGAAGAGGCATGACCGAAAAAAGGCCTGCCGATTGCTGACTGATGTGTTCTGGGGGGGGGGGGGGGGGGGGGGGGGGGAGAGTGTCAGAACACAATAGCTCAGTGGGGGAGATCGCTGTATTAATATTGCATAGTTAGTACAGCGGCTCCTCCCTGCTGCTAGTTCTGCTAGTGTGTACCGGGCTAAAAGGGGTTGTAAAGGCAGAAGATTTTTTTTTATCTTAATGCTTTCTGTGCATTAAAATAAAAAGCCTTCTGTGTGCAGCAGCCCCCCCTCAGTCCCCCTAACACTTACCTGAGGTCCCACTCTGTCCACGAGTGTCTCAGTCTTCTGAGATTCTCCTTCCTGATTGACTGAGACACAGCAGCGGCACCATTGGTTCCCATTGCTGTCAACCAAAGTCAACTGTGTTTGAATGGACACAGGGAGCTGTGACTCAGCTCGGGTGCCTCCATAGCAAGCTGCTTGCTGTGGGGGCACTGAATAGGAGGGAGGGGCCAGGAGCACAGACGAGGGACCCGAGAAGAGGAGGATCCGGGCTGCTCAGTGAAAATCCACTGCAACAGAGCAGGTAAGTATAACATGTTTGTTATTTTTATAGGAAAAAAATATAGACTTTACAATCACTTTAAGATCATCTGTCAAATTTTTTATTGCTCTGAGGAAGGAGGTCGAAGTCTTACTGAATATCTATGTGAATCACAAAGTAAATATAAAGCTTGAAAAGTGGGGGAAAGAACTGCGCTAAACCCAAAAAAATGCCACAGCTGCTAACACTCAAACAAACAAAGTCTAAACAGAATACAAGAAAATAGTGTAGCACTAAAATCTGTGCACTCATTGATAATGTAAACCATAAAGTGATAATCACAGAAACATTAAATAAGAAGGGCAATTGAATATCACACAACTACCCCTTGAGTGAACACCCTCTATCCTAGATGTGCATATATAAACAAATAAATGTTGAGGAATAGTAATTGAAACAATATAACATTGTCCAGTGAATAAAATAATATTGAAACAATATGACAGTGTCCAGTGAGTGGTGAAATCATAAAATCCAACATTTATTTGTTTATGTATGCACATCTAGGATATAGGGTGTTCACTCAAGGGGTAGTGCCCTTCTTATTTAATGTGTCTGTGATTATCACTTTATGGTTTACTTTATCACTGAGTGCACAGATTTTAGCGCTACACTATTTTCTTGTATAAATCTAAAGCTACATGGTAGTGCCCAGACTTCAAAATAAATATAATTTTAAATGTAAAAAGTTTAGGGCATCAACCAAATACAGTATGTTTCCTAATACAACAACCTTTAACATCAAAAGATTATTTACTCAGTAAACACACAGTAGACCTTCCTAAAGTATTAAGCCCTTAGAAGGATAACTAAAGGTTCAGTTTTATTTTTTTTTAAACAGACATGTCATACTTACCTCCTCTGTGTCCCTGATCCTCTTTTGGGGTCCCCCAGCGGTGCTCCTGGCTCCTCCTCTTCTCAAGTGCCCCATCAGAGAAGCGCTCTCCCTCGGGGCACCTGTGTGGGTGCGTACCCATGTCCTGCTGCTGCGTCCATTGACACAGACAGCAGGACTCGGCTCCACCCCCCAACTCCTGCATCATTGGATTTGATTGACAGCAGCAGGAGCCAATGGCTACGCTGCTATCAATCTATCCAATCAGGACCCGAGGCACCAGCTGGAGTGGGTGTGCTTGTCCCTGGCGCAGGAACGATCAGGCTCAGGTAAGTAAAAGGGGGGCTCTGGGGGACTGAGGACAAAAGTTACCAATTCATCGCTGTAAATAAAAAGATTAAAATGTGCTTATTAGTTTCATTAGAGACTGACTCTGGACCTCCTTCCCAGAGTCCCTCAGAGAATTAGAAGGCTTCATCTCACCTTCCGTGTCCTAAACAGATGATTCACCAGTGAGGAAGCAGAAAAAAGTCTGATTTGCTACACTAAATAACAAGTTCTGCACTGTAAACTCTAATTATAGGCAGCATAAAAAGCAAATTGTTTAAATTTCTTCTTATTTACTGTATAAAATATTAGATTCTGGATTTGTGAGTTAGGGACCATAAATGCATAAATGAATGCTAATCATTGGTGGTACAATGATGTGGGAAAGTGAAACCCCACTCTTACCTCTCTGTCACTGTAACCTGCCCACCACTGAATACACGTGATCTTACAGTCAGTGATGTGCTGTAGATGTGGGCCTAAAAAAAACACGGGACACCTCTGGGAAACAGGCCAGAATAACAAAACAGGCTATGAAGTCCTTTTGTCATATAATGGAAGTACAACAAGGCAGCTAAACAACATCTCATTATTAGAATAAGCAGGGCACAATAAAATGCCAACATGTTCATTAGCCGCACAGATTGACCCCTGGTGACAAATGGGGAAGCCTTGTTAAATAGAGTGAACTTTATGACAGTTTTATGATACTGTATCTAATGCTGTGTTGATTTATGTTTTTGTTAGTAATGTTACCACTAGTTGCTATTATGAGTAAATATTGATTAAATGTAATGGTACTATGGATGTTTAAAGAGGATCTGAACTTTGGAAGTTGTGTCTAAAAATGGCAACTGGAGAGAAAAGGACTAGTCACTAGTATTACCTGCGGACTCCTTGCAGATGATCTTTTTCCCATTAATGACTTACGCTATTTTATTTTGCATTGTGTCTCTGTGTAGAGAAGATGATCTTGGAAGAGGAGCAAAGTTTTCATGCCAGAGCTGACTGGTGACCTGATGACTGGTTGAAAAAATGATTAAAGCAGATGAAGGGAGATCCTTGAATTGCCAGGTCCTTTAGTTACAGCATCTTCTCCAACAAGCTGCACAGTAATAACATAACCAAATATCACTCCAGATCTCCTGAGACTAGCAGCCACTGTGATATAAAATGTCATTCCACTAGAGAGCTCTCCCTTTTTTTCATTTTTTTTCCAATGCTTAGGTACTCCTGACTTCTGTCTGTGAACAGTGGATGGAATTTGATAAAGAATTTGTGCCACTTTTCTGCTAGTAAGACCTTTAAAAAGTCCTGCGCCAGATTCAAAAAAGCCCTGCCGCAAGTTTTGGTAGCCTTTGAGAAAGTCACGTGTGCAGTGACGATACGCGTGAGGGAGGAGAGTCAGGTGACGCTGGGGTTTCCGATAGCGGCCAAGGTCGGAACCATCATATGATAATTGCTGATTGTCGTTTTCTTAAACTGTAAGTCTGTTTTATCCATTAAAATATAACCTATTTGATTACTACACTATGGAGTGCCTTCTTTCCTTCCCCTAAACCGCTTGGTAATATCTGGTTGAGACTGGCTGTGTGACCGGGAGGTCACTCCAACAGAGGAGACAAGGAGTCCTAGCGGGGTTAACACTGAAAGTGGACGTGGAGCGGAACAACTGTTATGATTTTGTCCGACACTGGTGTTGCATACACACAGTCGGACAAAGTTGTGGGAAAATCCGATCATTCTGACCGTGGTGACCTTCGTTGCCTATGATGTAACTACGTAGAGGCTATTGTTGTCGGAAAATTTGAGAGCAGGATCTCAAATTTTTTCCATCGGAAATTCCGACGGAAAAAGTCTGATGGAGCCCACACACTGGCGGATTTTCCGACAACATGGTCCGATCGGACATTTTCCGTCGGAATTTCCGACCAGGTGTATGGGGCATTAGACAACAGTATTAAGAATGTATTTTGCCTTATATAAGGTGAGAGGCTAGGGGAATCACTCTGCTTGAGCATCGGTCACACGGGGGCACTGAAGTATTTAGAGGAATTTCCATTATATCGAAGAAGATTGTCACGAACAAGATTGCACTGTGTATAGGATTTTGTTTGCACAAGTGATTGATGCAGTTTCTCCACTATTGAATGACATTTTTTTCAATATTTTTTTCTAGTTTTTTGCACTATTGTACTTTATGCACGGTGCACATTTTTTGCCATTTTTGTACTATATTTGCTGTTTTGCACATATTTTGCTGTTTTTTGCACAATCAGTATTCTGGCACTTATAATATTCAGTATTTATTATTGCTATTTATTTATTTTTAAGTCCTTTTATTGATATAGTAATTAGTAATATTAAGTCAGCTTTTTGCTGATCTTGCACTTTTATAATTTGCACATGTGGATATATATGCACATTTTTCGTTACCTTTAAGCACCATATTATTGCTGATTTTAGATACTACTGCATTTAGTATTCCGCGGTGCACTGGATTTCCATTGATTTTTGGTTCCTTGATGAATTTTTCTTTATATATTTTTTAATCATTGCCTAATTATTTTGAGTTATTGAATATGGATATGCACATGTATTGAGTTCTGATTAACTTACTACCCATTGAATGCCATATTATTTCCTATATGCTCACCTAGTATTTATAAACTATTGAGGATTATCTAATTTATGGTCTACTATCAAGGATTCATTGTCAAGTTATTGATTGAAGTATACAGAGCACTATTGATTGAAGTTCACAACTATTTTTGATTGTATATGTACGGTAATTAAGAGGCCTCTGGCAGTGTGTGTCTTATTCAATCCTTGCTTCCTCACAGTTTTGTGATTGCTGTTGAGGGGGGGTTCTCATCCATTGGTGGAGACAGTGATAAATTAATCGCTGGCTTTATCACTGATGAGATATTAAGTTTTAGACGCTTATGATCCTTGTGGAGATACTCTTTTTGTGTTACCTCCAAAGGTTCATCCTAATCATAATTTTTTCGGATTTAATCCTTCTGTTTGGTAAGTGCCACATTCATACCCGCTATTATCTGCATTAGATACAGGTTCAGACAGTTTCTTGCCCTCAGGAGTAAATTGCATGCCATTAAGGACCTGTCCTTTGGGCTGTATTGATAAGTTGACTTTTGACATCAGTTTGAGACCCTTCTGAGATCATTCAGAATTCATTAATATGTGTATTTGACCTGAAGTGGACATCATTTTGACCTACATTTGACTTGCTTCAAGCTTGTATCAGGAGAAAAGTAGTTCTGATATGACCAAAAACCCATCAACACAAGCCCTCATTAGTTTTCACTGAAAATTTGCACAAGAATTGTAGGGCATATGTGTTGGATAGAAAGTCTGTTATTGTATGTGAAATTCTATGAAAAAGCTGTGTGCAGTGGGCAGCCACTGCTAATTTCTAAGAATTCCACTTGATTGCCCGTTATGCTGTCATGAGGAGTAAGCATACTTGCCAATATACTTTTAATACTTTCTGAGTGACCAACCCAGCACAAGCATGCAGCTCATAAAAGTCAGAGAGAAGTGCACAATCCCATTGCCTCTATATTCATTATGGATATCGGCCAACCCATTAAATATTTGCCCTGAGTCATCAGTTTTAAAAAGGCCCTGGTCACTGGAACACAAAGTGAGGGGAAATCTGTCCAGTGAAATTATAGTCAGAAATAAAAACCTTCCATATATTCTAATTCTTCCCACGTTATCAAAGATTACAAAAAATGTTTTGGCTGGATCTGAGCTTTAGCTTATTACCCAAAGGCAGTCTAGAATTGAGGGACATGCAATTTTCAATCACTACATAGGGAATACCCTATATGTTTTTTTAAATAAACTACAACCTAACTGCATCCAAAACTAACATTATTTTGTACTATGTGCTTTTTATTTTTCCAGTGGAATAAAAAAACATGCACATAAATATAACACTTCATTTTACTTGTTTGATCCTCAGTGGAATTTGTTGACTTTTTATTTCAACTTCAGACAAGATGTGACATTGCATCAGTATTAAAAAAATGAATAGTCCAAGAAATATACTGTACATTGAGATGTCTAAGGGAAGAACATTTTAATGACAATGTGGTCTTGCTAAATGTTTAACAATTAAATGATGTGGAGTTAACATTATTTTCCAATAAGAAGCAAAGTCTTTTATGTCTTCATAAAACTCTCAATGTGCTGTCCGCATTCCACTTTACTGTTTAATGAACTGTTAATAATTAAACATGTTGTGAGGATGCAGTTCAAAAGAATTCAATTACTTCTAAGAATATAAGTAGGTATTTAAATAATAACTGCAAAATGTCTATCAAAAAGCAGTAGTCTAGAGACTGACTAATAATATTAAAGCCCAACTGAATGTTAATTTTAAGTCAGCTAAATACAATTCCAGGTGCTTAAAAATAAAAGGTTTACAAAGTCTTATAATAAATATTATGATAGCTGTATAGTTGGAGGTATCCCATAACTGCTACACATCCCTATAAATGACAAACCTTGACAGAGAAAGGATGTGATTTTTCAGGTGACATTTAAGTCCACCAATAAGGTAAGAACTAAAACGTATATATTTTATTTATACAAAATTTTTAATCTATAGACGTATAGATAATATATATATATATATATATATATGCAGTTGGACAATACGTTATTACATTATACTGAGTCCCAAGCACAGTTTTGTCTTCTACGTGTTTCACCACATTGGCTTTTTCAGGAAGTATTAAAGTGCTACTGTATAACTATATAATATATAATTATAATCATAATTAGAAAAAATATATACATACAGCAATCAGTTTTTATAACATATCAAGTTCACATCACATACCAGGTGTCATGAACAGGTGTGACCAGAACTGTGTGGACAGCAACAGAGGAAACCAAACGCATGTAAAGAGAAATAGTGTAATTTATTAAGGTAAGTGAAATATAAATACAAACACCTCCAATACAACACAGTGCACAACAATCCAACTACCAGACAGAGACCACAAATAACAACAGTAAACAGGTATATACAATAGATGGTAAATATTAAAATCGTAAATGTAGCCAGGCCAGGGTCATCAACGGGAGATCAGCAGATGGGGGCAAGGAGCAAACAGGACAGGGAGAAGGTGGACGGGATCAGGCTGCAGGGCAAGGGTACAAGGTAACAAGGTCATAAGGAGGGACAGGTTCAGGGTCAGGTTCAGAGATCACAGGTGCAGGTCAGGGCGCAAGGACAATACCAAGGCAAGTGTGTGAGTGCTTGCCGAGTATTAACACACATCTCCTGCTAATAATAATGTCGGCTCCACACTGCCGGGAGACACCCGCTGGTGGATGCCAGTACTACAGCCCAAGGATCGGACAGTGTCACCAGCAGGTGAAACCTTTCCTGACAGTTCCAGACTGCCAGGAGACACCCGCTGGTGGACACCAGTACTGCAAGCCAAAGGTCTGACAGCGCCACCAACAGGTGGAAACTTTCCTGTCACCAGGGCTCCCAGAAAGTGCACTTAGATAGGACCAAAGGCCAGAGACAGAGGGGAGGGACAATACCAGACGGCCGAGGGACACGGGGAGCACCCCAAAGTCTGACTCCCACTGTACCTAAACCCACGCAAGGGGCCATTTGCAGAGGGGGCATAATGATGCAAGGCAACATAGGATCTGAAATTTGAATAATAATACAGATAAGTATACTTATTCTACGGATTTTAACTGTTATATAAATAAAATATATGCATTTTAATATTTACCACTTTGGTGGATTAAAATGTCACTTGAAAAATTCCACCCTAACTCTGTCAAAGAAAGTCTAATAGTAGATTTTTATTAGAAAACAGCCACAGGCTGAGTAAAATGTAAATAAGCTTGACCTTTGCCAGAACGCTGTATAGAAGTACCCTTGCTCTTTGTGTGGAAGCAGTGTCTGCCTCCTGCTGAGTTAGAGCATTCCACACAAGCATGGAAGCATGAGCATTGCTGAGTTATAGGTCTGACTCAGCAGTGGGTGTGTGGACCACTGCAGAGAGATCACTGCTTTCACACAGAGAGAGCAAGGGTCATTCTCTACAGCATGCTGCCAGGGGACAGGATTTTCTATCTGGACTGTGGCCGCTTTCTAAAACAAAGCTGTATGCACACATTTTGTTTTGATGTACCTGGCATGTAGAAGAGTATTTTAAACTGAAAGTTAAGTTGGGCCTTGAGCTAAAAGATTAGTTGTATAGTGAAGAAATATATTTTGATACATATAGGTAGTTCAATTCCGTGAATTTTATATGTGGAATCTGATGAACATGCCCTCAGGTAAATTATGAATATTTTGCAAAAGTAGCCGAGCAGTACTTGTTTCTGTCTTAAAGCGGTTCGGCACCCATTTCATTTAGTAAATCTCTTTGCCTTCCAAATCAGGCAAAGAGTACTAAATGAAATGTTTTTTTTTTTTTTTTTTTTACTTACCTTGTAATTGAAGACTTCCGGTCTTCTCTCTCTGCGGCGGCGGGCGGGGTCTCTGCATCGATCGTCGTCACGCCGCACTGTCTCCTGGGATCTGGTGTCATTGATCCCAGGAGTCAGTGCGGGCATCTTCCGAAATCTCGCGAGATTTCGGCCACATCTTCCGAAATCTCGCGAGATTTCGGCCACATCTGCCGAAATCTCGTGAGATGTCGGCAGATGTGCCGTTACTGCGCACGCGTGAGTAACGGCGGTGCATGCTGGGCCATCAACAGTGCCTGTGGGGTTTCACATGCCCACAGGCAAGATGGCCCCCAGCACAAAAGAAGAAGACGAGGAACTTCATCAGACGAAAACCGGCGGCGATCGAGATGGAAGATGGAACAGGTGAGTCCCCCAATAAAGGTAAGCATCCTTTTTATTCAGTCACAAAAAAAAAAAAAAATTTTTACAGAGTGCATAACCGCTTTAACTGTTTTCTTGCAATATAATAATATGTGATAATTCTTCTGTATTACATATGCAGTTATTATAGCGCATGTATAAACTTAGAGTGTGAAGATATAGGCAAAAGGCTAGAACATTAGTTAAAGCAGATCATTAGCCTGATAGGGTCCAGGACTATCTCAACATAAGTAGCATTTGGCAAATACATATGGATAAATTTAACATATAGCTAACTTTGCACCTCTTTAAGACCACAATTAAAACAGTTAGTTTACAGCAGAGTAATCTTTTGATAGCCACAGGTCTCCTTATTTGACAGTACTTAAAGCGGAAGTAAACCCTTTGATTTAAATAGTTTAAAAAAAATGGCATGCCGGAAATGCTACCTGTCACATTGACTATGCTTTCAACCAAACTGTCAAACCATCCAATGGCTGGTGTCATAACTGATCACATGTGCAGCATCATGGCAGTTGAAGATTGAACAGAGGCCAAGATGGCAGCTTCCTTGGCTGAAAACGATAGGAGGGTTTACTTCCACTTTAAATACAAGTATGTGTATTTCTAGTGATTGAAAAACTCTAGTTTTGAGTTATTTTTACAGTGTTTACCTATAAATTGCTGGACAGAATGTAAGGCCACAGTGTAAGAGCAAGAGATGAGGCAGATTTTGTCTTTAAATAAACATTAATGTGTATTATCTGGAAGATAATAGCCACACATATTGTACAGTGGCTTCACAGTATGAAGGGTCAGAGCAGTATGCAGGGGCCCACATGGGATGGCTCAGAGGGATATGCTGTCTGTTTTCCCCTCCCCTTTATATAGTTCACAGGTTGCTGCTGGTTTTTCTGCCGTTACCAAGGGCAGCAACAGTGAAGTGATTGGTGCAGTGATGCTGTCTGAGGATTGGCTAATCCGGGCTGCAGCAAAGCCCGCGCTGAGGAAGGTTATTTAAAGAATTGGAACACAGGATCCTCACTGACCGTCTGACAGGACAAGCGACGCCCACCCTCCCGCCCCTATTTCCCCTTTTTCCAGTTTTAAGTCATGGTGTTGTCTTTAAGGGGGAGTAGTCGTCCAATAATTTGGATGGACACCATGTGATTTATTTAATGGTTGGCCAGAATGGCCTGATATTAATTTATATTGACTTAAATTTGAATATTTAACCCCCCTGGATAACACCGTGGCCATATTTATCCCATAATAATATTAATAAAAGGATTTTATTAAGAAGTCATGTTGTGTTGTTTCTTTCTTAAATTATTACCTCTGTGCTAGCCCATGTAAGCATTCTTTTGGTAATGTCACAATGTAAGAGGAAGGGATGTGGCAGTTTTTATCCTAAAATAAAAATGTGAGTATATTATTTCCAGAGACAATACCCACACAAATTGTACAGTTGGCTGGACAGTATGTAAGCAGCATGATTAGGCCACAATGTTAGAGGGAGAGATAGGCAGGTTTTATCTTGAAATAAACATTGGGGTGCATTATTTCAGAAACAGCAGCCACACATATTGTAGAGTGGCGGGACAGTATGTAAGGAGCTCAGTTAGGCCACTATGTAAGTGGAAAAGACAAGTTTTATCATAAAATAAACAATAGAGTGTATTATTTTTGATTGGCTGGACAGTATGTAAACAGCTTGGTAAGGTCTCAATATAACAGGGAGGTACAAGGCAGGTTTTATCTAGACATAAAGCCATAAATATTTTACAGTGGATGGACAGTATCAAAGCTGCTTTATTAGGCTTCTGTATAACAGAAAGAAATGAGACACGTTTTATCTTTAAATTACAGTTAAAGTAGAGTAGATTATCTGAGAAACAATAGCCACAAATATTTCTGAGTACTGGGGCACTGCACTAATCTACAAACTTGGAGACACAGAGCATGAGTTACCCTACAGCAGACATTACAAAGTTTGCAGCTGAGGCTCAGCTGCAAAAACGTTGTGTAGCACCGTAACAGTGTTTGAGCACTGGAATAGCCTGCAAGCATTTGCGGAATGCAGAATTTACCTTGCAGCAAACATTACAAATTTTGCAGCTGAGACTTATCTATATTAATATTACGTGTGGCACCTTTACATTTCCAAATCTTTGAAGCAGAATGCAGTATTTGGCCTGCAGCAAACATTGCAAATTTTAAAACTGAGGTCCAGCTGCGGAAAAATTTTGTATGGATCTTTTACAGTGCCTGAGCACAGGAATAGGCCAAGAGTGGTGGCAGTAGCTGGTGGTGACAGTCCAGCAGAGATGGCAGAACCTGCCAATGGTGGCAGTCCAGCAGAGATGTTACACCTTTACAGTCAGAGCACTGGAATAGGCAAGGAGAGGTGCTTGTAGCTGGTAAAGGTGGCGTGCCAGGTGAGGTGGCAGGAGTTGGCAAGGGTAGCTGGCCAGCCTACATGGCAGGAGCTGGCAATGATGGATGGTACAATTTTTTTTGGGTGGGGGGCAGATAATAAAGAATAAAATGTAGTCGGTAGCATCATCAGCTACAGGGGTTTTGTAATCATTACTGATCCATGACTTGTTAATTTTTATGAAACGACAATTTAAAAAAAGATACAAAGTCTGATTAGACTATTTGTAAGTCTACATGAGAGAATCATCTTACAACAGTATCAGTGAAACAACATCTCAAACTACTACAGAGAGACTTAACCTTCAACATGTGACCAGAAACTCATACCTATATATTGCACACCAATACTGATGTTCATCTTTTCATAGATTGTGTAGCTAGTGATTCTTAATCAATCTTCTTGAATATATACAGAGCATGTGATAGAGGAAGTTCCATGTGTATAGATAGCTCACATATCGATACAGATACTATGTTTTAGATATTATCAGTAAGGTTATCAGCTTGTAGGATATTAAATATAGGTATATGGTCTGCCTGGATAGCTTGTATCAAGTTTAATAAGATCTGTGAGGCTCTGGTATCATGGCGGCGGCCATTTTGGCAGTTACTTTGGGAACCCGGCTGCATAAAAACTGGAAGCGTGATGCAGTCCACTAGCCTAAACCTTTGAGAAAGCCCATTGGGCGCTACACGTGAGGTGGGCGGTGATGTAATAATCACGCCGGGACTTGGTGGAGCTGTGTATGCCAAGGATTGTATTGTGAAATGCCCATTTTTGAGTGGATTTTTATATGGAAATAAATACTTTTTATTAGCGATTTGCACTATATGATTGCCTCCTCTATGATTGACACCACGCTGAGAGCTGCTGAGAGATACAGATTTGGAGTGTACAGCCAGTGGGAGCGGTGCCACTTATAACACTACAAATCGCATATAGACCTCCTTTAATTAGTGAGGTCCATTCAAGCAAGTGAGAAGACACCCATAGGTGTGGTGTGGGCATTGTGGTGATCAAAGGCAATTACTGAAGAGCTTTTGGTGTATGGAACTGCACTTTTTTTCACGGACATGGAATCATTTATTTATGAACTGTATATATATTTAAAAGAAAAGATGGACTCACGTATTTATTATATATAGATGATTTTTACACCGTATTTAGATATTTATTTATGCACTATCATTTCAGTGTACTTTATTGAAGGAGAGCGCTGCATTTTTTTGTGACTATATATATTTATTGCATTTTGTACAAGTGGTTGGATGCATAGTGGTGCTAGCTGCTTCTTATAATATATAGAATTGAGTAATGGGTGGTTTATACACAGGGATAGCAGGAAAAGTTTTTTCACATTTATATATAATCTTTTTTAATAAATACTGCAAAGTTGATGACACAGTGACAGAGGACCAGCTGCAAACTCT
This sequence comes from Lithobates sylvaticus, assembly GCA_028564925.1. Taxonomy (NCBI): domain Eukaryota; kingdom Metazoa; phylum Chordata; class Amphibia; order Anura; family Ranidae; genus Lithobates; species Lithobates sylvaticus. Next base: position 124,088,976 of record CM053031.1, read on the forward strand.
GGCTTGTCCAGCCATCAATGAAATTACACCTGATAACTGCAAAACAATAGGGGTCTTACACTTAGAGAATCCCAGTGAGCGTTTTAAAGACTTTATTTATAAATTCTTTCATCAGAATCTTGACCTAATCTGCGATTTAGCTACAAATTTGTCAATCAAGACCCAAGCTGATACAGTTGACTGCTCAAACTTCACATGTAACTGCATATCAGTATAATGGTATCTACCCATACCAGGCAGAAAGTGTGCTGCCACAGCAGCTTGTCTTTTGTCTTGTTTATTGTATTTGACATGTTGCTCTGTTCCCTCTCCCTTTTGATTCTTGTTTCACTTTTTACTACAGAGACAAGCTTAGCATAGTCATTCTATTCTTACACTTCAAAAGGCTGGAAAAAACATCTCTTGTACTACAGTTTTCTGAAAAATATATATATACCTTCGATTCAACTTTTGTATCTTATTGAAAAGATAAGCTACCTGGGGATTCTGCTACTTCAGCACGTGACCAAATGGTCAGTACAGACTTGGTCTAGCAGTTATGTCATAATGAAACAGAACCAGGGCCGGACTGGCCTACCGTGATACCGGGATATTTCTCGGTAGGCTGCCTGCCCTGGGGCCGCTTTGCGGCTGCACTGCTCCCCTGTTATGCTCCTGTGAACACGGAGCTGGATGGATCTGTGTTCGGCGGCCGCTCCGTAACACGGTCCCGCCCCCCTAGACCAGCTCATGTGATAGTAGATAGAATCCACCTATCACACAGCCGGTCTAGGGGGGCGGGACCGTGTTACGGAGCGGCCACCGAACACAGACCCGGCCAGCTCCGTGAAACACTGGAGAGATGCCTGTGAGGCTGTGAGTACAGCCGTCCTGTGTGCCTGAATAGGGGGATCAGCAGGGGGGCCGCATATAGAGGAAATTGGCTTTCTATATTCCTCCATGCAGCCGCTGAATGCTTGGAGGAGGGAGAGGAGGAGAATCAAGCATTCAGCAGCTGCATGGAGGAATATAGAAAGCTCATTTCCTCTATATGCCGCCCCCTGCTGATACCCCTATCCAACTTCTTTTACTGCCCCCCTTCTCCTTGTGCTCCCCCCAGTGCTCTCCTCCCCCACCAGACTCGCCAGCCCCCAACCCCCACAGGTCCCTCAACCCCTGTTCTTTCTGCCCACCTGCTCTCCCCATCCTTCTCTAGCCCCCCCACAGTGCTCTCCACCCCCCGCAGTGCTCCCCACCCCCCACAGTACTCTTCAGCCCCCCGCAGTGCTCCCCACCCCCCACAGTACTCTCCAGCCCCCCGTGCTCTCCCCACAGTGCTTTCCCCCCGCAGTGCTCCCCACCCCCCATAGTACTCTCCAGCCCCCCGTGCTCCCCCCCACAGTGCTCTCCACCCCTGCAGTGCTCCCCACCCCCCACAGTACTCTCCAGCCCCCCGTGCTCCCCCCCACAGTGCTCTCCGCCCCCCACAGTGCTCTCCAACCCCCACCCCAGTGCTCTCCACCCCCACAGTGCTCTCCAGCTCCCACCGTGCTCCCCACCCCCCACAGTGCTCTCCAGCCCCCACCCCAGTGCTCTCCACCCCCCACAGTGCTCTCCAGCCCCCACCGTGCTCCCCACCCCCCACAGTGCTCTCCAGCCCCCACCCCAGTGCTCTCTACCCCCCACAGTGCTCTCCAGCCCCCGTGCTCTCCACCACCGTGCTCTCCACCCCTGTTCTTTTTGTCTCCCCCACCAGTGCTCTCACAAGCTCCCCCCAGCACTCTCCATTCCCCCCTGCATTTTGCCCCCACCCATGTGCTCTCCAACCCCATCAGTGCTCTCCAGTCCCCCGTGCTTTTCACCCCTGTACTTTCTGCCCCCCATGGGTGCTCTCCACTCCCCCCTGCTCTTTGTACCCCCCAGTGCTCTCCAGCCCTGTTTTTTCTGCCCCCCCCCAGTGCTCTCAAGCTCCCGTCCAGTGCTCTTCGCCACCCCACACTCTTACCCCCCCCCAGTGCTCTCAGCCTCCGTGCTCTCCACCCCTGTTATTTTGCCCCCCCAGTGCTCTGCACTCCCCACCCCTGTAATCTCCACTCCCCCCTGCTCTTTGCACCCACCCATGTGCTCTCCAACCCTGCCAATACTCTCTGCTCCCCCACCCCAGTGCTCTCCACCCCCCACAGTGCTCTCCAGCTCCCACCGTGCTCCCCACCCCCCACAGTGCTCTCCAGCCCCCACCCCAGTGCTCTACACCCCCCACAGTGCTTTCCAGCCCCCACCGTGCTCCCCACCCCCCACAGTGCTCTCCAGCCCCCACCCCAGTGCTCTCTACCCCCCACAGTGCTCTCCAGCCCCCGTGCTCTCCACCCCCGTGCTCTCCACCCTTTTCTTTTTGTCTCCCCCACCAGTGCTCTCACAAGCTCCCCCCAGCACTCTCCACTCCCCCTGCATTTTGCCCCCACCCATGTGCTCTCCAACCCCACCAGTGCTCTTCAGTCCCCCGTGCTTTACACCCCTGTACTTTCTGGCCCCCATGGGTGCTCTCCACTCCCCCCCCTGCTCTTTGTACCCCCAGTGCTCTCCAGCCCTGTTTTTCTGCCCCCCCCAGTGCTCTCAAGCTCCCGTCCAGTGCTCTTCGCCACCCCACACTCTTACCCCCCCCCCCAGTGCTCTCAGCCTCCCGTGCTCTCCACCCCTGTTATTTTTGCCCCCTCAGTGCTCTGCACTCCCCACCCCTGTGAGCTCCACTCCCCCCTGCTCTTTGCACCCACCCATGTGCTCTCCAACCCCGCCAGTACTCTCTGCTCCCCCTTCTCTCCAGCTCCCACCCAGTGCTCTCCACTTCCCCAGGACCCCAGAGATCCTTCCTTGCATAGAATTTCTTTGGTCATATGGAGTCATCTTCCTTCTATCCAGGACCCCTTCCAAACTGCTCCTTGTTCTCGGAATCCTCCAAAACGGCCTACTTTGCGTTGAACACATGGCTGTGCTGAAGTTCTTTTTTTTCTCCCACTACTTCCTGCCAACATCACTTCCTTTTCCACTAGTTTCCATGAAACCAGTCAAATTAGTTAAATAGCATATGAATAGAGGAAGCCCAGCTTTGAAAAAATACACAGTAACTAAAATGTATTATTTCATAATGTATTATTTCATATTTTTATGCTATACAAAAATCACTAAAATAGCCTTAGCAACACACTGAGGGAGCACCAGCAATAGCTTTGGTTTTTCCATACACTTTAAGAAAGGTGAACACATTTGGTTATTTATAATCATAACAACATGGGTCTAACATTGTGTTATTTTCTAGTTTCTAACAGTCAATAGTTTTTATTTCCTCCCTACATATTACTGCGTAGAACATGTTGTCAGATTATATTAGCCAACAGACCATAATAAATAAAGTCTTAATGATATTATCAGTTGAGTAATGGTCTGGTAATTCCCAAACTACATAACATTTCCATAACAAATTACTATTTATTGGCAGAAAAAAAAGTTAAGTGACTTACAATGATAAACCTTAACATTTGCTAAGGAAATTGGTGAGTTCAAAAGTCTTGCCAGATATGATAGCTAACAACGATCCCATAAACACACATATCATTTTCGTTTAAACATATATTGTGGAAAAAAGGCTAATAAACTGTTATTATTCCTTGGGAAATGCTCTTTAGAAATAAAATATAGTAATGAACATAAATAATTAATGTAATGTAGTCCCGGGGGATGCTGGGACTGTGACATCAGCCGATGACCCCGCCCTTTGTCCCTATATAAGTCACCGCGCAACACGTCCCGGCCATTACAGGTGGAGAGAGCGTTGTGGCAACATCGGAAGAAGAGAAGAAGAAGAAGGAAGAAGAAGAACAAGGCGGCGGCAGCACAGGGCCCCCCCCTTCCCCAAAGCACCCCCCCATGTTGAGGGCACGCGGCCTGGTACGGCTCAGAAGGGGGGGGGCGCTCGCTCGTCCCCACCCCCTTTCCTGACCGGCCATGCTGCTTGCTCCGATAAGGGTCTGCTATGAATGTTTTTTCGGCGTAGGGGTTCCCCTTTAAATCCATACCAGGCAACAGGGCTAGCAAGGTGTCAATCTCGCCGATTGACTTCCTTCGCTAGTCCCGTCTACCTGGAGTCCCGTTCAAAATGAACGGACTTTACTCCGTGTGTGGGCAAGTCCGTTCATTTCAAAAGTCCGATGTGTGTGGGCGTGTGTGGGCGTGTGTGGGCAAGTCCGCTCGTTCGGAAAGTCCGGCGGACCTCCGCTGGAAGGTCCGGCGGACTGTCCGCGGGACTAAGTATAGTCCGATCGTGTGTACGCAGCATTAGAATTCTTCCCTGACATTATGTCTTGGATACCTATGCTAACTGCCTTGCACTTATTCCGAATGTGCATTTGACAGCTGTATGAAGTCACCATTTTCTTGTTATCTGTTGCACACCTTTAAATATAAAATTTAAAAAAATGTTGGTATAAATTCTGTAAAGTATCACAGATGTATACAAGCCTATTAATCCCTTAAATCCACTTTTTAGCTATCATATTGACAGTCTTCACAGAATAATTCAATGTACGATATAGTAAAATTAAATGAATGAATGAGTTCCAATTATCAAAATGTTTTCTTTTCTTCAGACTCTTATGCCCCGTACACACGATCGAAAAATTCTGCCAGCAAAAGTCCGATGTGAGCTTTTGGTCGGAAATTCCGACCGTGTGTATGCTCCATCGGACTTTTGCTGGTGGAATTCCTGCCAGCAAAAGATTGAGAGCAGGTTCTCTATTTTTCCGACGGAAAAAGTTCCGATCGGAAATTCCGATTGTCTGTAGCAATTCTGATGCGCAAAATTCCTACGCATGCTTGGAAACAATTTGACGCATGCTCGGAAGCATTGAACTTAATTTTCTCGGCTCGTCTTAGTGTTGTACGTCACTGCGTTCTTGACGGTTGCATGTTCAGAGAACTTTTGTGTGACCATCCAAGATTTGTCCGGCGGAAATTCCGCTCGTGTGTACGGGGCATAAGACCCATGATGTTATGATTATAAATAACCAAATGTGTTACATCATTTTAAGCTTTCATAATTAATTTAGTTGCATAATTTTCTCATTCTACAAATATGCAAAATCAAAACATACAGTGCACTTTAAGAAAACAAAAAAAATGCTGATGTAAGAAGTGGCATCATCCATAGGTGCCTTCATATAGCTTTATAGCAGCTTTAAGTCCCCCTGCTGCTCCCGAATTGAAGGCTGTTCTGAAGCTCGCCAGGCCACTGCTGCTTCCTACACATTCCTATTGGCCAGTGAGATGACACATTATAATGATGGGCCAATAGCAGTGTGTGGGAGGCAGTAGAAAGTGAGAAAGCGCTAACACTACCTGGAAGAGTTGGAGCTTTTCCTTTCAGAAAAAAATTTAATTTCTGAGTAGAAGGAGGTACAGAAAACTGCTGTAAGTATGAGGTTGATTTACTAAAGGCAACTAGACTGTACACTTTCCAAGTGTAGTTGCATACCTCCCAACTTTTGGAGATGGGAATAAGGGACACCTATTAGCAAATGTATATAGGCATAGGACACACCCCTGCCACGCCCTCTTAAAGTAGAATTATACAAAAAAAAGATTTGTTAAACCCACAGTTTTTTTTTTACCATTACTATTCATTAATACTAGCTTGTAAAATTTACAAATGCAGCAATTTAGAAATTTGATGAAAGGTTTAGCACTGAGAACCACTTTTTGAAAGATACTTGCATTTTTATATACAACTATATAACTCAGACCAAAATGAGGGAAAAATGAGCAGGAAAGAGGGACATTGTTCCAAATCAGGGGGAGTGCCTTGAAATCAGGGACAGTTGCACTCTTTTTCTTAGTAAATGTAAATTTGATAAAGCTTCACTTTACCGAAGAATACACAATCAGGTGCAAGGAAAATAAATATTTTTTTGCTTGCATATGATTGGATGAGGGAAATCAACAGAGCCTTAACTCATTCACTAAGCTCTGGGGAAAATGAGTGCTAAGTCTATATCACGTACATGGCAGCAGATCCTGATATGATGAGGAAAGTCTCTTTTACACCTCTGACTCGGAGCCCCTGGTAGAGTAAACAGTAGGCGCAGGAGTACATGAGTGCCTGTAATTCTTAATAGCAGCAGGGCAGTTGTCCACACTGAGCAGGTGAAGCCGTCAGAAGGCACCAGTAGCAGGCAAGCTGGTAGGCAGCTGGTAGGCAGCAGACTGGGGCAGGCTGGTGCTGGCAACAGCGGGAAGCTAAGACAGCTGCTGGTAGCAGGCTGTAGGTCAGCTGGAAAAGTAAATCCAGTGGTAAGTGAAATGTAAAATCTAAAATAGTGTCCAACATATGTAAAAAATGTATATAAAAAATGTCCAACACCAAGTAATGGGAAAAACGCAGGAGTGGGAATGAAGATGAAACACTGTTCAGTGAAGAGACATCAAAGATGGTATATGTAGGGATGGGCCCGGTGCTCGATGCAAACCCATGTTCGCATCGAGCACCGGGTGTTCGCTCGCTCGGCGAGCCCAGAACTATTTTGGCCGCTCGCATCACATTCGTGTGATGCGAGCGGCCCCGCAATGCATTGCGGGCGGCCGGCGCAGTGCATTGCTGGCTGATGATTGGCCAAGCATGCACTGTGACCCCGCATGCTTGGCCAATCACAGCGCCGGAAAATCGGAGAGCCATAATTGGCTACAGGCAGGACGCCTGTAGCCAATTACAGCTCAGGGGCTTTAGTACACGCCCCCTCATTTAAAAGGCCGCCACGCCGTCGGCGCCGGTCACATGAGTTCCGGCTTTAGGAGAGAGCAGGCTGATTCTGTGTCACTCTTTGCTAGATTCCTAAAGAAAGATTTGCTCTACTTTGCTAAACCATTGGCTATTTATTTGCTAAACCATTGCTACCTGTCATTGATCGTCCATTGCTGCTGCTGGTTAGTGTGTTTTTAGCTGCTGCTGGGGGTTAGTCTGGTGCGTGTCTTACTGTTAGTACAGTATTTCAGTAGTACCAACCGCAGTGCTGTTAGTACAGCACTGCACCCCAAAAGCACCCACAGGACTTGTAGTGTGTTAGTGGCAGCAAACAGAGCTCCTATATTTTCTTCCCAGAAGCACCCATAGGACTTGTACTGTGTTAGTGGCATCACACAGAGCTATATTTTCTTCCCAGAAGCACCTATAGGACTTGTAGTGTGTTAGTCCCATCACACAGAGCTATATTTTCTTCCCAGAAGCACCTATAGGACTTGTAGTGTGTTAGTCCCATCACACAGAGCTATATTTTCTTCCCAGAAGCACCTATAGGACTTGTAGTGTGTTAGTCCCATCACACAGAGCTCCTATATTTTTCTTCCCAGAAGCACCCATAGGACTTGTAGTGTGTTAGTCCCATCACACAGAGTTCCTATATTTTCTTCCCAGAAGCACCCATAGGACTTGTACTGTGTTAGTGGCATCACACAGAGCTATATTTTCTTCCCAGAAGCACCTATAGGATTGTAGTGTGTTAGTCCCATCACACAGAGCTATATTTTCTTCCCAGAAGCACCTATAGGACTTGTAGTGTGTTAGTCCCATCACACAGAGCTCCTATATTTTCTTCCCAGAAGCACCCATAGGACTTGTAGTGTGTTAGTCCCATCACACAGAGCTCCTATATTTTCTTCCCAGAAGCACCCATAGGACTTGTACTGTGTTAGTGGCATCACACAGAGCTATATTTTCTTCCCAGAAGCACCTATAGGACTTGTAGTGTGTTAGTCCCATCACACAGAGCTATATTTTCTTCCCAGAAGCACCTATAGGACTTGTAGTGTGTTAGTCCCATCACACAGAGCTCCTATATTTTCTTCCCAGAAGCACCCATAGGACTTGTAGTGTGTTAGTCCCATCACACAGAGTTCCTATATTTTCTTCCCAGAAGCACCCATAGGACTTGTACTGTGTTAGTGGCATCACACAGAGCTATATTTTCTTCCCAGAAGCACCTATAGGACTTGTAGTGTGTTAGTCCCATCACACAGAGCTATATTTTCTTCCCAGAAGCACCTATAGGACTTGTAGTGTGTTAGTCCCATCACACAGAGCTCCTATATTTTCTTCCCAGAAGCACCCATAGGACTTGTAGTGTGTTAGTCCCATCACACAGAGCTCCTATATTTTCTTCCCAGAAGCACCCATAGGACTTGTACTGTGTTAGTGGCATCACACAGAGCTATATTTTCTTCCCAGAAGCACCTATAGGACTTGTAGTGTGTTAGTCCCATCACACAGAGCTCCTATATTTTCTTCCCAGAAGCACCTATAGGACTTGTAGTGTGTTAGTCCCATCACACAGAGCTCCTATATTTTCTTCCCAGAAGCACCCATAGGACTTGTAGTGTGTTAGTCCCATCACACAGAGTTCCTATATTTTCTTCCCAGAAGCATCCATAGGACTTGTACTGTGTTAGTGGCATCACACAGAGCTATATTTTCTTCCCAGAAGCACCTATAGGACTTGTAGTGTGTTAGTCCCATCACACAGAGCTCCTATATTTTCTTCCCAGAAGCACCTATAGGACTTGTAGTGTGTTAGTCCCATCACACAGAGTTCCTATATTTTCTTCCCAGAAGCACCCATAGGACTTGTACTGTGTTAGTGGCATCACACAGAGCTATATTTTCTTCCCAGAAGCACCTATAGGACTTGTAGTGTGTTAGTCCCATCACACAGAGCTCCTATATTTTCTTCCCAGAAGCACCCATAGGACTTGTAGTGTGTTAGTCCCATCACACAGAGTTCCTATATTTTCTTCCCAGAAGCACCCATAGGACTTGTACTGTGTTAGTGGCATCACACAGAGCTATATTTTCTTCCCAGAAGCACCTATAGGACTTGTAGTGTGTTAGTCCCATCACACAGAGCTATATTTTCTTCCCAGAAGCACCTATAGGACTTGTAGTGTGTTAGTCCCATCACACAGAGCTCCTATATTTTCTTCCCAGAAGCACCCATAGGACTTGTAGTGTGTTAGTCCCATCACACAGAGCTCCTATATTTTCTTCCCAGAAGCACCCATATGACTTGTACTGTGTTAGTGGCATCACACAGAGCTATATTTTCTTCCCAGAAGCACCTATAGGACTTGTAGTGTGTTAGTCCCATCACACAGAGCTATATTTTCTTCCCAGAAGCACCTATAGGACTTGTAGTGTGTTAGTCCCATCACACAGAGCTCCTATATTTTCTTCCCAGAAGCACCCATAGGACTTGTAGTGTGTTAGTCCCCATCACACAGAGCTCCTATATTTTCTTCCCAGAAGCACCCATAGGACTTGTAGTGTGTTAGTCCCATCACACAGAGCTATATTTTCTTCCCAGAAGCACCTATAGGACTTGTAGTGTGTTAGTCCCATCACACAGCTCTATATTTTCTTCCCAGAAGCACCTATAGGACTTGTAGTGTGTTAGTCCCATCACACAGAGCTCCTATATTTTCTTCCCAGAAGCACCCATAGGACTTGTAGTGTGTTAGTCCCATCACACAGAGTTCCTATATTTTCTTCCCAGAAGCATCCATAGGACTTGTACTGTGTTAGTGGCATCACACAGAGCTATATTTTCTTCCCAGAAGCACCTATAGGACTTGTAGTGTGTTAGTCCCATCACACAGAGCTCCTATATTTTCTTCCCAGAAGCACCTATAGGACTTGTAGTGTGTTAGTCCCATCACACAGAGCTCCTATATTTTCTTCCCAGAAGCACCCATAGGACTTGTAGTGTGTTAGTCCCATCACACAGAGTTCCTATATTTTCTTCCCAGAAGCACCCATAGGACTTGTACTGTGTTAGTGGCATCACACAGAGCTATATTTTCTTCCCAGAAGCACCTATAGGACTTGTAGTGTGTTAGTCCCATCACACAGAGCTATATTTTCTTCCCAGAAGCACCTATAGGACTTGTAGTGTGTTAGTCCCATCACACAGAGCTCCTATATTTTCTTCCCAGAAGCACCCATAGGACTTGTAGTGTGTTAGTCCCATCACACAGAGCTCCTATATTTTCTTCCCAGAAGCACCCATAGGACTTGTACTGTGTTAGTGGCATCACACAGAGCTATATTTTCTTCCCAGAAGCACCTATAGGACTTGTAGTGTGTTAGTCCCATCACACAGAGCTCCTATATTTTCTTCCCAGAAGCACCTATAGGACTTGTAGTGTGTTAGTCCCATCACACAGAGCTCCTATTTTCTTCCCAGAAGCACCCATAGGACTTGTAGTGTGTTAGTCCCATCACACAGAGCTCCTATATTTTCTTCCCAGAAGCACCCATAGGACTTGTAGTGTGTTAGTCCCATCACACAGAGCTCCTATATTTTCTTCTCAGCAGCACCCACAGGACTTCTAGTGTGTTAGTGGCATCACACAGAGCTCCTATATTTTCTTTGCAGAAGCACCCATAGGACTTCTAGTGTGTTAGTGGCATCACACAGAGCTCCTATATTTTCTTCTCAGCAGCACCCACAGGACTTCTAGTGTGTTAGTGGCATCACACAGAGCTCCTATATTTTCTTTGCAGAAGCACCCATAGGACTTCTAGTGTGTTAGTGGCATCACACAGAGCTCCTATATTTTCTTCCCAGAAGCACCCATAGGACTTCTAGTGTGTTAGTGGCATCACACAGAGCTCCTATATTTTCTTCTCAGAAGCACCCACAGGACTTCTAATGTGTTAGTGGCATCACACAGAGCTCCTATATTTTCTTTGCAGAAGCACCCATAGGACTTCTAGTGTGTTAGTGGCATCACACAGAGCTCCTATATTTTCTTTGCAGAAGCACCCATAGGACTTCTAATGTGTTAGTGGCATCACACAGAGCTCCTATATTTTCTTCTCAGCAGCACCCACAGGACTTCTAGTGTGTTAGTGGCATCACACAGAGCTCCTATATTTTCTTTGCAGAAGCACCCATAGGACTTCTAGTGTGTTAGTGGCATCACACAGAGCTCCTATATTTTCTTCTCAGCAGCACCCACAGGACTTCTAGTGTGTTAGTGGCATCACACAGAGCTCCTATATTTTCTTTGCAGAAGCACCCATAGGACTTCTAGTGTGTTAGTGGCATCACACAGAGCTCCTATATTTTCTTCTCAGCAGCACCCACAGGACTTCTAGTGTGTTAGTGGCATCACACAGAGCTCCTATATTTTCTTTGCAGAAGCACCCATAGGACTTCTAGTGTGTTAGTGGCATCACACAGAGCTCCTATATTTTCTTCTCAGCAGCACCCATAGGACTTCTAGTGTGTTAGTGGCATCACACAGAGCTCCTATATTTTCTTCTCAGCAGCACCCACAGGACTTCTAGTGTGTTAGTGGCATCACACAGAGCTCCTATATTTTCTTTGCAGAAGCACCCATAGGACTTCTAGTGTGTTAGTGGCATCACACAGAGCTCCTATATTTTCTTCTGAGCAGCACCCACAGGACTACCGACTACAATGGCTGGAAGACCGCCAAGGGGAGGCAGAGCGTGCAGAGGCAAGAACACAGGGCAGGCAGGCTCTGTTTCTAGTGGACGTGGCCGTGGACGTGGTCGTGCATCGTCATCAGCACGTGGCCATGGGACACGCGCGTCTTTGTTTTCGGCAGCTGGACATGTGGAGCCGCATCATGCTGAAGGCTTGGTAGAATGGATGACCAAGCCCTCCTCATCCTCCTCATTCTCTCTCACCCAGGCTCAGGGTACTGGCAGAGCAGCTGCCAACGCGTACTCAATGGCATCATCAGCCACCCCTTCCCTAGACCCACCATGTCCTCCTGAGGAGTCCCCCGAACTCTTTGAGCACAGTGTTGGGTACATGCTCCAGGAGGATGCCCAATGATTCGAAGGCTCGGATGATTATACCCAGCTTGAGGAAGTCAGTAGTGTGCGCGCAGAGAGAGGGGATGCTGAAGGACAGCAATCTGGCAGTACTGTTCCACCAGCTGCAGCTTACTGCCAGGTTTGCTCTAGTGGTGAAGAGGGAGGGGATGATGAGGTCACTGACGCCACGTGGGTGGCTGGAGGGAGAGAGGATGAGGAGGAGGAGGAGGACGAGGAGGAGGAGGATGTGGCGTCACATGTCCAACGAGGCAGGATGCCCCCTGGAGGCCAGCTAGAGGCCAGCACAGCAACTGTACAACACCGCAGAGCTCCGCCTGTGCAGGGCGCTGCCTCTGCACGTTATCAGAAAAGTTCTTTGGTGTGGGCCTTTTTTGAGACGAGTGCATCAGATCGCACCACTGCTATTTGCAATATTTGTCTCAAGCGTATCTCGCGTGGCCAAAACATCAGCCGCTTGGGCACCACAAGCATGACCAGACATATGTCGACCTGCCATGCAGCTCGTTGGCAGGCACACAGAAAAGACCCACACCAAAGAACTAAGCGGACCTCTCCTTGCTCCTCATCAGCTGGGATCTCCATCCACACTACATCTTCAGTCCTCTCTGAAAGCTGCTGTGAGAGGACTGAAGGTGTAGAATTAGGTGTGTCACAACCAAGTACTTGCAGTACACCGACGTCCGATTGTAGCAGGCAAATTTCCCTGCCCCAGCTGCTGGACCGTCGAAAGAAGTACACTCCCAGCCATCCACATGCCCAGCGGTTGAATGCTAGCTTGGCTAAATTGCTAGCACTTCAACTGCTGCCTTTTCAGTTGGTAGACTCGGCCCCCTTCCGTGAGTTTGTTCAATGTGCGGTTCCTCAGTGGCAGGTTCCCAAACGCCACTTTTTCTCACGGAAGGCGATTCCGTCTCTCTACCGGCATGTGGAAGGCAATGTCCATGCCTCGCTGGACAGGGCGGTCAGCGGTAAGGTGCATATAACCGCTGACTCATGGTCCAGCAGGCATGGACAGGGACGTTACCTTTCTTTCACGGCCCATTGGGTCACTCTATTGGCAGCTGGGAGGGATGCAGGACAAGGTGCAGTAGTGTTGGAGGTTGTTCCGCCACCACGCCTCCAAAACGCTACTACTGCTACTGGTTGTGACACACCTCTCTCCTCCACCCCCTCCTCTTCTTCTTCCTCCAGTGCTCTGTCCTCGGAACCAGCGGTGCTCCGTAGGCGTACAAGGGGCTACGCAAGTACGCAGGCAAAAAGATGCCATGCCGTGCTTGCGCTGGTGTGTTTGGGGGACAGGAGCCACACTGGGCCAGAGGTTCTGGCAGCTCTGCAGGGGCAGGCCGAGAGGTGGTTGACGCCACGTCAGCTTAAGCCAGGAATGGTCGTTTCTGACAATGGCACCAACCTCCTCTCCGCCCTGCGACAGGGGCAGCTCACCCATGTGCCCTGTATGGCTCACGTCCTCAACCTGGTGGTGCAGCGTTTTTTGGGCAGGTTCCCAGGCTTACAGGATGTCCTGAGGCAGGCCAGGAAAGTCTGTGTGCATTTCCGCCGATCTTATAATGCCAGTGCTCGGCTGACTGAGCTGCAAAAGGAGCTGAACCTGCCCAAGAACCGCCTAATATGTGACATGCCCACCAGGTGGAACTCAACGTTGGCCATGCTGCAGCGACTGCACACGCAGCAGAGGGCCATCAATGAGTACCTTTGCGACTACGGCACCAGGACAGGGTCAGGGGAGCTTGTTTTTTTTTCCCCACGTCAGTGGAGCATGATCAGGGATGCATGCACTGTCCTCTCACCATTTGAGGAGGCCACGAGGATGGTGAGCAGTGACAGTGCATGCATCAGTGACACTGTACCTCTTGTCCACCTGTTGGAGCATACGCTGCGTGGGATAATGGACAGGGCACTTGAGGCAGAACAGAGGCAGGAAGAGGAGGACTTCCTTGCCTCTCAAGGCCCCCTTTATCCAGACAGTGTTCCTTCTGTCCCACCCATCACACAGGAAGAGAGGAGGAGGAGGAGGAGGAGGAGGGATTGTGTGAGCATGGAGGTGGAGCCTGGAACTCAGCATCAGCAGCAGCAGCAGTCTTTTAGGGATGATGTACAGTCCCAACAAACCAGTGGACTTGTACGTGGCTGGGAGGAGGTGGCTGGCGATCATGTCATCCTCAGTGACCCAGAAGACTCCGGACCGAATGCCTCAGCTAACCTACGCTGCATGGCCTCCCTGATCCTGCAAAGCCTGCGGAAGGATCCTCGTGTTCTTCGGATCAAGGAGAGGGACCATTACTGGCTGGCCACTCTCCTTGATCCACGGTACAAGGGTAAGGTTGCGGACCTTATCTTGCCGTCGCAGAGGGAGCAGAGGATGAGACATCTCAGGGAGGCCTTGCAGAAAGGTCTGTGCAACGCGTTCCCAGAAACTGGGAAGTTACAAACTCCTGGTCCTGGGCGACGAGTTGCTGAGGCTTCGGTCAGTAGCAGAAGGAGCGGTGGGGAAGGTGGACGTCTGACCGATGCGTTCAGACAATTTTTTAGTCCGCAGCCCCAAGGTATGATCGGTTCCAGCAACCATCGCCAGCGTCTGATATACATGGTGCAGGAATACCTTGGGGCAAGGTCAGACTTGGACACCTTTCCCACCGAAAATCCTCTGGCTTACTGGGTCCTGAGGATGGATCACTGGCCAGAGCTTGCACAGTATGCAATTGAGCTACTGGCCTGTCCTGCCTCCAGCGTTCTTTCCGAACGCACATTCAGTGCTGCTGGAGGATTTGTCACCGATCATAGGGTGCGCCTGTCCACCGACTCGGTTGATCGACTGACCTTCATCAAAATGAATCAGTCTTGGATCACCACCAGCTACCAGGCACCTGAAGCGGATATAACGGAATAATTTATAATGTCACATCCCTTCAAGACTGCCTATGCTGATGCTGAGTGACTGTCCTGTTATGTTCACTGACTATCCTCTTCCTCCTCCTCAATGATCCATGCCACCACACCAGTGCCTAAGGCACAATTTTTCAGCCCCTGTATAACAGGGGCGTGTACTTACAATTTTTTTTAAAAATGCTTCGCAACACGTGTGACTGCTGTGCTCCAAGTACAGTATCTGTGAGGGGTTGCAGTGTTGTGTGCACCAGCACCAGTGCCTAAGGCACAATTTTTCAGCCCCTGTTTAACAGGGGCGTGTAATTACAAATCTTGATCTAATAGTTCACAACAGGGCCCATTCCTGCGCCCACCAAGAGTAACTATGAGGGCCTACAGTCTTGTGGCAACACCGTCCACCACCACCGCCAAAGGCCCAATTTTTCTGCCCTGTTCATCAGGTGCTTGCAATTACAAATCTTGATCTAATAACTCACAGCAGGGCCCATTCCTGCGCCCACCAAGAGTAACTGTGAGAGCTTACAGTCTTGTGGCAACACCGTCCACCACCACCAAAGGCCCAATTTTTCTGCCCTGTTCAACAGGTGCATGCAATTACAAATCTTGATCTAATAACTCACAGCAGGGCCCATTCCTGCGCCCACCAAGAGTAACTGTGAGAGCTTACAGTCTTGTGGCAACACCGTCGTCCACCACCACCACCACCAAAGGCCCAATTTTTCTGCCCGGTTCAACAGGTGCATGCAAGTACAAATCTTGATCTATTAACTCACAGCAGGGCCCATTCCTGTGCCCACCAGTCTTGTGGCTACACCAACATCTAATAGGGCAAATTTCTGCAGAGTATATACGCCAGGCCCCTACTTTCAAACATCCAACTTACAAACGACTCCTACTTGCAAACGGAAAGAGAAAACAGGAAGTGAGAGGAAATCTACCCCTAGGAAGGGAAATTCTATCCTGTTAGATTTAATTTGGGAAAAAGGTATCTCCTCTCTACTGATACTTTATCACCAATCCTTGTTTCAATTAAAACACCACTTTTCCAAAAACATTTGTCATTGGGACGGAAAGTGAGGTGACATGTTCTGAACAGATGTGCAAAGACAGCAAATGTTACAGGGGTGATAACCCCTCCCTATGTTCTCCAAAAAGCTTAAAAATAGATTTTTTTGGGATGGAGCTACACTTCATAATGTACCTGTTCAGATTCTACAAACCTACAGTCCGTGTCTTGTTTGCACCACCTATATACTGCTGTTCAGAGTATATAGGGTTGTAGGTATAGGGTTTTATTTTGGGTGCGGGGTCCCCCTTAATATCCATACAAGACCCAAAGGGGCTGGGGGGGGGGGGGGTGATGGGGTAGCCATGCCATTTTTCTCAAGGATTTTCAGCCATATGGCGGCCAGGACAAGACATGACATTAAAGCCGCAAGTGGTTTTAAATGGCTTCTTTTTTTCCTTTACAAATGTCATTTTGTGCAAGGACAGTTCTAAACACGGGAAACACATGCCACTTCACAGGCATACTTTAGACACCCCCCAGGTACCATATTTAAAGGAAAATTTCACTTTTTTTTTTCACTTTATGCATCATTAAAATGACTGCTCCCGAAAAAACGTTAGTTTTTAAAAGTTCTTTTTGCATTGATATATGTCCCCTGGGGCAGGACCCGGGTCCCCAAACCTGTTTTATGACATTAACATGCATATTGGCCGTTGTAATTAGCACTTTTGATTTCGAACGTTCGCGTCCATTATAACGTATAGGGTTCGAAAATTCGCGCGAACTTTCGGTCCGTTCGAAGGTTCTGGTTCGAACCGAACCCGGGGGTGTTCGGCTCATCCCTAGTTTTTACATGCTCAAATTTTGTGCGACGGAAATTCCGATGGAAACTATCCGATGGAGCCTACACACGGTCGGAATTTCTGCAAACAAGACTTCTTATGGCTTTCTTTCAACAAAGGGGCTTCTTCTTGCCACTCTTCTATAAAGGCCAGATTTGTGGAGTGCACAGATTCTCCCACCTGAGCCGTGGATCTCTGCAGCTCCTCCAGAGTTACCATGGGCCTCTTGGCTACTTCTTTGATGAATGCTCTCCTTGCCTGGCCTGTCAGTTTAGGTGGACGGCCATGTTTTGGTAGGTTTGCAGTTGTGCCATACTCTTTCCATTTTCAGATGATGGATTGAACAGTACTCCATGAAATGTTCAAAGCTTGGGATATTTTTTTAAAACCTAACCCTGCGTTAAACTTCTCCACATCTTTAGCACTGGCCTGTCTGGTGTGTCCCTTGGCCTTTATGATGCTTTTTGTTCACTAAGGTTCTCTAACAAACCTCTGAGGGCTTCTGTATTTATACTTAGCTTAAATTACACACAGGTGGACTCGATTTACTAATTAGGTGACTTCTGATGGCAATTGGTTTCACAAGATTTCAGTTAGGGGTATCCGAGTAAAGGGGACTGAATACAAATGCAAGCCATACTTTTCAGATATCTATTTGTAAAAAAAATTTGAAAAAAACATTTATTTTTTTTATTTTTTTTCCACTTCAGATAAAACTTTGTGGGACAGTGTCAGCTACGCCCACGTCTCAGTCCCTTTTTGTCTTAGCATCATTTGTGGATTGTTTTAAAAAAACATTTATAATTTTCCTTCCACTTCACCTGTATGTGCCACTTTGTGTTGGTATATCACATAAAATCCCAATAAAATACATTTACGTTTTTGGTTGTAACATGACAAAATTTGGGAAATTTCAAGGGGTATGAATGCTTGATAGTATTTCAGTTTACTGGTCCTTAGATATGGTGGCTACATGAATGTTCTCTTTTCACACTTTTTTCCCTTTATTTTAACTTGGAAATTGTGTAATTTCCTCACTTAGTGTCATAGGGTAACATCTGAGCATCGTTAACACCCTAAGATAGGGAGTGTGTAAGAACAAATTATTTTCTAAGTGCGTGTGTGTGTATAGTCATTTGGCGCAGGAAACCAGTTTTGAATGTTGCATTAGAGAAGTCCTTAGCAGATGAAAGCAACATGCATTGAACGCTTCCTTTTGATTCTGGCTCCTGCAGGGCATCAACAAAAAAAGGCAATATTTTAGGCAGATTATATCCATTCTGCACAGTAGTATTGCATTGGCAGTGGTTACAGTACATAAACATTATTTTCTCACTGTGCTTGGTGATGAATGAACATTTTGAACGATTCTAGGCTGCTGCAATTTTCATGCCGCAGCTGCTTTATACTCCCAGCCTAGTACTGGTTGAGAGAGGTAAATCCATAGGACAGCATCAAATCTAGGCAAATATTTCCTAGTCTCTCGATTGGCTCAGTTTGAAACATATTACTATAAAGTATGCATGACTGTTGTCTTACTGTATTGTTAGAAATAAGTATAGCGAATGGCATAACATAACATGTATTCTATTTAATGAAAATGCACAAAATGACAAAGACTATAAATTCCTGAGGCAGTCATGGAATGGAAATCATTAGAGGAAGATGGAAAGCTGTTAAATCAAGATGATGTGCTCCAACACTAAAGGAAATAGATAAATTCTCCAATTCTTCTTTTAGGAACACCAGGCAAGCTGCAGTGTTATCAGTTTGTAACTGTAGGCATTTTGGAACCAATATTCCTCGCTAAATCAGCAATGTGACATTTCCAGCATGGTATCAATACATCACAATACTTTCTGTTACTCTAACCTCAATCTTCTATTTACTGGTTAGAAGATAAGCATATCGTTTATCATTTAAAAAATATCTACAGTAAGACCTGCCTTCCTTTCCATCACATGGAATGCAGCATGGTGGACATTTAATCAATGGTGTAAGTAATGGACATGAACAGGTTTGTTACAAATCATTTTGCTCAGGATTAGAGCTGGATATTATCAGTATTTAGGAACCTAATCTGATTCCATCACTGGATTCCTAGACTAGACAAATGCTTTGCTGACTTACAGTATGTATTTGGCATAGCTTCCAACTGTCCCTGATTTCGAGGGACTGTCCCTGATTTGAAACAAAGTCCCTCTGTCCCCCTTTCCTCCTTATTTGTCCCTCATTTTGGTCTGATCTATAAAGTTATTATTATTATATAGCTTTCAAAAAGTGTTTCCCAGTGCTAAGCCTTTCATCCAATTTCTAAATTATTGCATTTGTAAATTTCAAACGCCAATATAATAGAATAGTAGTGGTAAAAAAAGCACTTGTGGGTTTAACCGCTTCCTACCCACCCATTGTACTTAGCGTGGGATCTTCCGACACAGCAAAACACAGTTTGAGATATGGGCACTGTGATTGGCCATGTCCAATCACAGCCTGCACAGTGTAAACAGAAACACGTGTCTCTGTGTCAGTCAGTGAGATTAGGAAATCAGTATTGGGGAAGATTTTACACAGAGAGCTGTCACAGATCACACTAACTGCAGTCATCCCCACACAGTACACCAAGCACCACTGTCACTACTGTCCCTGTCCCATGAACATCTGTCCAAGTGTCCCCATGGACATCTGTACCAGTGCACAAAACATATGTCACAGTGTCCCATGAACATCTGTACCAGTGTACAAAAACATCTGCAATAGTGTTCCATTACAACATCAACATCTGTCAGTGTCTGCCAGTGGACGATCAACATCTGTCAAAGTGTACAAGTGCACAAAAACATCTGTCAGTGAGCCAGTGTCCCACCAATAAATAAATACGAAATTTAAAGCGCCCCTGTCCCCCGTGCTCACATGCAAAGGCAAACGCACATGTTGGTCCCATACACATGCATAAACGGCGATCGTACCACACATGTGAGGTATCGCTTTGAAAATCAGAGCGACAGCAATAATTCTAGCACCAATGAATAAAGGCTTATAAAGCATCACCTATTGACCACTTCCCGACCGCCTCACGCAGATATACTGTGGCAGAATGGCACGGGCAGGCAAAATCACGTACCTGTACGTGGCCCTTTAATTGCCTGCCCGTGGGTCGCGCGCGCGCCGCCAGCGGCGCGCTCGCGACCCGTTCGGGAGCTCCGTGACCCCGGCCGCGGGACCAGCAGACACGATCGCCGCTGGTGTCCCACGATCGGGTCACGGAGCTGAAGAACGGGGAGAGGTATGTGTAAACAAACCTCTCCCCGCGCTTCCTACTCTGCCTGTCATTGATTGGCTGTTCCGGTCATCGGAAAAGCCGATCAATGACATCAGACGTCAGCCCCGCCCCCTAATGTAAAAAAACAGACACACACGTCACAGCCCATAACCCCTCCCCTCCCCCTAGTGGTTAACTCTTTCACTACAACTGTCATTTATACAGGAATCAATGCATTTAAATAGCATTGATTGCTGTATAAATGACAATGGTCCCAAAAATGTGTCAAAAATGTCCGATATGTCCGCCATAATGTCGCAGTCACAATAAAAATCGCTGATCGCCGCCATTACTAGTAAAAAAACAAATATTAATAAAAATGCTATAAAACTATCCCCTATTTTGTAAACGCTATAACTTTTGCGCAAACCAATCAATAATCGCTAATTGCGATTTTTTTTACCAAAAATATGTAGAAGAATACGTATCGGCCGAAACTGAGGAAAAAAAATGTTTTTTTTATATATTTTTTGGGGATATTTATTATAGCAAAAAGCAAAAAATATTGCATTGTTTTCAAAATTGTCGCTCTATTTTTGTTTATAGCGCAAAAAATAAAAACCGCAGGGGCGATCAAATAGCACCAAAAGAAAGCTCTATTTGTGGGAAAAAAAGGAAGCCAATTTTGTTTTGGAGCCACGTCGCACGACCGCGCAATAGTCAGTTAAAGCGACGCAGTGACGAATCGCAAAAAGGGGCCTGGTCCTTTGGCTGCCAATTGGTCCGGGGCTGAAGTGGTTAAGATTTTTAAATACTGAAGGTTTCCGCCATTTCACAAACGTGCTCAATTTTAAAGTGTGATATATTTGGTATCTATTTACCCGGCGCAAACCATATTTTTTATTTTTTTACCAAAAATTTGGATGGCATATTGTCTCTGTGTGCATTGTAATTTATTAAAATGTATTTATGCGTTAGTGTGTAAAATTACGTTTGAAAAACTGCTGTGCAAATACTGTGCGATATAAAAATTTGCAAAACCCACCATTTTATTCTGCATGGCCTCTGCTACACAAATATATAATGTTTGGGGGTTCTAGGTAATTTTCTAGGAAAAATACAGATTTTAAACAAAACGTATCGGAAGAAGACCTGGTCTTAAAGTGGATAATGCCTGAAGGTACTCCTTGGATGTTGGACCTCTCTATGTAGCTAGACTGTGAAAAGGTCTCACACCATCTTGTCGCTATACTCAGGACAAGTAGCAGAATGTGTTTTGGGGTGCAGTTGCAAGTATGCCTATGCCGTGTGTGAGAAATAACCTGTTAATATGACATTTTTGTAAAAATAAATAATAAATTATTTAATTTCTTAATTTTCCAAAGAATTGTGGGAAAAAATTACAACTTCAAAAAAAATGTCATGCTTTTTACTAAAAACCTTGGACAGTCTACTTTCCAAAAAGGGGTCAGTTGGGGGATATTTGTATTGTCTTGGCATGTAAGGGCCTCAAGAAATGAGAAAGGCGGTCAGTACATCAGGTGTGATAAGGTGTGATCAATTTTCAATGAATAATAGCATAGCTTGTAGATGCTTTAACTTTCTGACCAAATAATATACACTGATTTGGGTTATTTTTACCAAAGAAATGTAGCAGCATAAGTTTTGGTCAAAATTTATGAAGAAAAATTACTTATTTGCAAAACAGAAACTAAGAAAAACTTTTTTCATTTGTAGTGCAAAATTTTATAAAACCCAGTGGTGATTAAATACCACCAAAAGAAAGCTCTATTTGTGTGAAAAATATGATTACAATTTCATTTGGGTACAGTGTTGCATGACTGAGTAATTATCATTCAAAATGTGACAGCGCTGAAAATTGGCCTGAGCAGGAAGAGAGGGAAAGTGCCCAGTATTGAGGTGGTTAACTAATCTTTTGTTTTGTATAGTTCTCCTTTAAAGGGGGAGTGGCAAGGGGTGTGTCCTATGCCTACATACTTTTGCTAATACGTGTCCCTCTTTCCCATCTCAAAAAGTTGGAAGGTATGGTGTTTGAAAGTTAGCGGCATTACTAGGAGTGCAAAAGACCCAGGGCCCCCTTCGGAACAGCAAGGAGAGGAAAAATGGGGCTCGCTATATGTGCTGTGGGAAATCCAAAGTTGAAGCCAAATGGCAGAAACAGTGGGAGAGTATTTAAAGGGCATGGTTAAAAAAAAAAAAAAACAAGCCTACTCGCTGTAAGCATGGCAGGCAAATGCCACAGTCCTGTACTCAGAAAATATACTTTAGATTCTGTGTCACAAGCCAGAATCTTACAGACATGTATACAACTCAGCACAATCATTAAAAAATTAAATGTTTCCATTACATATGCTTTTGTATACACTGAAATGAGAGCTAACACTTTAACTGAGTCTACCTTAAAGAGGAACTTTATCAAAAGAATCAGGAACTGCTTAGCAGCTGTTGAGACAATGAAAGCTTTGGTCAGAAGTATGTAACATGCAATATAGTGGATATAGTGTGGGAGTCGGTAATGCACAGAGTCAGGGGTGTGTTAAGCATAGAGTGCCTGGTTTATGAATACATAACTCACAGAGTGCAAGCAACAGGAGTATTTAAAGGATAACTCCACATCAATGGGAACAAAATTGCCATTAACAGTCATATTGTAATCAAATGTTATTAAAAATTACCTTTTCTATCTGCAGCTCTGTCATTTTCTGTAAAATGCAATGCAATATGGCTACTCGGAGGTGGTCTGTACACAGAATTTTTTGTGAAGAATCACCAACAAGTGGGACACAATTGTGAAGTGGAACGAAATCTTTTGGATTTTTGAAACTTTTTTAACTAATAAAAAAATAAAAAGTGGGGCGTGCAAAATTATTCGGCCCCCTTGCGTTAATACTTTGTAGAGCCACCTTTTGCTGCGATTACAGCTGCAAGTCAATTGGGGTATGTCTATATCAGTTTTGCACATCGAGAGACTGAAATTCTTGCCTATTCTTCCTTGCAAAACAGCTCGAGCTCAGTGAGGTTGGATGGAGAGCGTTTGTGAACAGCAGTTTTCAACTCTTTCCACAGATTCTCGATTGGATTCAGGTCTGGACTTTGACTTGGCCATTCTAACACCTGGATACGTTTATTTGTGAACCATTCCTTTGTAGATTTTGCTGTATGTTTGGGATCATTGTCTTGTTGGAAGATAAATCTCCGTCCCACTTTCAGGTCTTTTGCAGATTCCAACAGGTTTTCATCCAGAATGGTCCTGTATTTGGCTGCATCCATCTTCCCCTCAATTTTAACCATCTTCCCTGTCCCTGCTGAAGAAAATCAGGCCCAAACCATGATGCTGCCACCACCATGTTTGACAGTGGGGATGGTGTGTTGAGGGTGATGAGCTGTGTTGCTTTTACGCCAAACATATCGTTTTGCATTGTGGCCAAAAAGTTCGATTTTGGTTTCATCGGACCAGAGCACCTTCTTCCACGTGTTTGGTGTGTCTCCCAGGTGGCTTTAAAGGTGGCAAACTTTAGACGAGACTTTTTATGGATATCTTTAAGAAATGGCTTTCTTCTTGCCACTCTTCCATAAAGGCCAGATTTGTGCAGTGTACGACTGATTGTTGTCCTATGGACAGACTCTCCCACCTCAGCTGTAGTTCTCTGCAGTTCATCCAGAGTGATCATGGGCCTCTTGGCTGCATCTCTGATCAGTCTTCTCCTTGTCTGAGCTGAAAGTTTAGAGGGACAGCCAGGTCTTGGTAGATTTGCAGTGGTCTGATACTCCTTCCATTTCAAAATGATCGCTTGCACAGTGCTCCTTGGGATGTTTAAAGCTTGGGAAATCTTTTGGTATCCAAATCCGGCTTTAAACTTCTCCACAACAGTATTACGGACCTGCCTGGTGTGTTCCTTGGTCTTCATGATGCTCTCTACGCTTTCAACAGAACCCTGAGACTATCACAGAGCAGGTGCATTTATACAGAGACTTGATTACACACAGGTGGATTATATTTATCACCATCAGTCATTTAGGACAACATTGGATCATTCAGAGATCCTCGCTGAACTTCTGGAGTGAGTTTGCTGCACTGAAAGTAAAGGGGCCGAATAATTTTGCACGCACCACTTTTCAGTTTTTTATTTGCTAAAAAAGTTTAAAATATCCAATAGATTTCGTTCCACTTCACAATTGTGTCCCACTTGTTGGTGATTCTTCACAAAAAAATGTAAATTTTATATCTTTATGTTTGAAGCCTGAAATGTGGCAAAAGGTTGAAAAGTTCAAGGGGGCCGAATACTTTCGTAAGCCACTGTAGCTTGTATACATGGGCGACCGCAGAACTTTTTTCAGGAGGGGCATCATTTTAGGGTCACCCATGCGCCGCCCCTTTTCGACAATGTCATTATCACATTGTCATGGTCAGAGACAGAAGGCGTCATACAGTCCCTAGGATAAGTAATGGATAATGGCCGACAGGCCCTCTTACCAGACCCAGCGAAATGACAGCAGTATTCCCTCTGGCTGGATGATCGCTCACTCTGAGTTCCCCGGAGGCGATTCTAGTCAGTAGTGTAGCATGTCTGTACCCTTGCAGTGGCTCAGTCTTTCTCTATCTGGTGGCGCTGGGTAGTGTGGCTCTCTCTCTGGCGCTGGGTAGCGTGGCTCTCTCTCTGGTGGCGCTGGGTTGCATGCCTCTCTCTCTGGCGCTGGGGAAGCGCGGTTTTCTCTCTGGCGCTGGGTAGCGTGGCTCTCTCTCTGGCGATGGGTAGCGTGGCTCTCTCTGGTGGCGCTGGGTAGCGCGGCTCTCTCTCTGGTGGTGCTGGGCAGCGTGGCTCTCTCTCAGGTGACACTGGGCAGCGTGGCTCTCTCTCTGGCCTCCGCCCAGCACACGCCTCCTGTAGCACTCACTCCCTCAGCTTTTTTCCAGGCTGCAGTCTCTCAATCTCTTTCTTGATCGCGCTGTAGCCTCCTTCCTGTGGAAAATGGGGCCGCCAATCTTTGGGACTACATGTCCCGTGATGCTCTCTTCTCCTAGTCTCCTTTGATTGGCCCTCAGTTATGGCCAATGGGGAAGGAACGGAGTGGTCAGGAAGCTGGGCGGGGAACCTGGGGACAGCTGCCGTCTCTTCTCCGAGGCAAGAAAAAGGGGGGGCAAACAGGGGAATCCTCTGACAGCCCGCAGCTCGCCTTTCTTCTGACACAGAGCTGCCGAGTTCTCTGCTGGACTGAGCATGGAAAAGAGCACGCAGTCACACTACACTAATGGGGGGGCTTGACAGCACCTTGATGGTGTCATTCCGCTGGCTGCCCGCACCCCCATAGCGATGCCACTGTGCTGAATGTGCTGATCCGATCACTGATTCCAGGGGGGGCACTTGACCCAGTAATTAAAATTGAAGTGACCAATGCATACAAAACAGTGGTATTAAAGTGCTTGTGAAAATAATGTCCAATAAATCTTTCAAAAATGAATTGGTATCTGTGTGACTGTTTATACAAAAACAAAGTTCATGCCCATGAATGTGATACAATGTATCAGATGGAATCTGTTCAGACAATCTCCTGTGTTGATATATATCGCTGAATATTGCAAGGTGTCTAATACATTCCACTTCAGTAAAATCATCCATGTTTTGAGATTTGAAGATCCATATAATAAAATTGGCCTACGGAATGTGATGGATCTCTATGACAGAGATCAAACTTGCTGTATGGGTATGACCACTGATATAGATATTACTCTCTCAGCTTTCTCATGTCCATGTGCTTCAGAAAAGCTAATGCCACGTACACACGATTGGAATTTCCGACAACCAAACCGTGGATTTATTTCTGACGGATGTTGGCTCAAACTTGTCTTGCATACACATGGTCGGAAATTCCGATCGCCAAGAATGCACTGACGTACAAGTGTGACGGCACTATAAAAGAGAAGTTCAATAGCCAGTGCACCACCCTTTGGGCTCCTTCTGATATTCTCGTGTTTATCTTGTGTTAGTAGAAGTTTGGTGAGAGACGATTCACAATTTTAAGCCTCGTGCTTTTCTGTTCGTTACTGCTCTTCAGTTTGTGTTTGTGGGTTTGTATCTGTTTTTCAGTGCGTATAGTCAGTTTGTCTCTGTTTTTCAGTGCATTCTTTTATAGTTCGCTTCTGTTTTTCAGTGCATTCTTGTCCGCTCATTTCTAATTTTCAGGTCGCTCTTCTCAGGCCTTTCTGATTTTCAGTGCGTTCTGTTAGATCGTTCTGACCAGCCGACCGTTTTGAAGCCATGTTGCGGGTACGTACTCATCCTAGAGTTCGTGTTGTGCAGGGGCTTGGTGTTGGTGTTCTTACTTTGACCCAAGCCTAGTCCATGAACAGGGCAGGGAGGAGTTCATGGACGAAGAATTGGTTACTCCAGCGTGACCAATTCTCTCACATGCCTTTGTCGCGTGAGATCCAGGAGAATAATCCTGCAGAAAGTCTATATTAAGGTAAGTTTTCTCCTTTAACATCACATTCTGTGTATTTAATGTTTGCTAATGTATTGTATTTCTTTCATCATTCCCTAATTACCATGATTGTAATATGCTGTGAATGTTCCCTTTGTCCTCGTGAATGCTGTTAGTTTTTAAAGTTCCTTTTTTGTCCTTCATGCATATTTGCCTTCACTAACCTCCCCAGCATGCTATCCTGGGCCCATACACACCTAGCCTAGTCACTTGTATCACAATATATTTTGTCAGCTCCAAAATCCATACCAGACCCCTATCCGAGCACGCAGCACGGCCGGTCAGGAAAGGGGTGGGGACGAGCGAGCGCGCCCCCCCCCCCCCTCCTTAACCATACCAGGCCGCATGCCCTCAACATGGGGGGTGGGTGCTTTGGGGAAGGGGCCCCCCCACCCAAAAGCACCTTGTCCCCATGTTGATGAGGACAAGAGCCTCTTCCCGACAACACTGGCCGTTGGTTATCGGGGTCTGCAGGCGGGGGGCTTATCGGAATCTGGGAGTCCCCTTTAATAAGGGGGCCACCAGATCCCGGCCCCCCACCCTATGTGAATGAGTATGGGGTACATCGTACCTCTACCCATTCACCTGAGGGAAAAAAAAGTGTCAATAAATAAAACACACTAGACAGGTTTTTAAAGTAATTTATTAGGCAGCTCCGGGGTCTTCTTCCGACTTCAGGGGTCTCTCCGTCCTCTTCTCCCGGTCTCTGGTTCTTCTCTCGCTCTCCGGCTCTTCTGCCAGGCTCCTGCACTATCTTCTTCCAGCTCTTTTACTAGCGTTGGCCCAGTCTTCTCCATCCTTCTTCCCTCTTCTCTTCTTTCGATGTTGACACAACGCTCTCTCTCCCGCTGTAATGCCATGTGCAAGGTGCGCAACGACTTATATAGGCATGGGGCGCGGTCATCGGTGATGTCACACGGTGACCCCGCCCCTTATGATGTCACAGCCCCAGCATGCCTCAGCACTTGATGCCATAAGGGGCGGGGTCGCCGTGTGACATCACCTGGTGACCACGCCCCATGCCTATATAAATCGTTGCGCACCTCGCACACGGTATTACAATGGGATAGAGCGTTGTGTCAACATCGGAAGAAGAAAGAAGAGGGAAGAAGGACGGAGAAGACCGGGCCAATGTTAGTAAAAGTGCTGTAAGAAGATAGCGGAGGAGCCTGGCAGAAGAACCAGAGAGCGGGAGAAGAACCAGAGAGCGGGAGAAGAACCAGAGTGCGGGAGAAGAGGCCAGAGAGCGGGAGAAGAGGCCAGAGAGCGGGAGAAGAGGCCGGAGATCGGGAGAAGAGGCCGGAGAGCGGAACAAGAGGCCGGAGAGTGCGAAGGAGTCGGAAGAGACCCCTGAAGTCGGAAGAGATACCCGGAGCTGCCTAATAAATTACTTTAAAGACCTGTCTAGTGTGTTTTTTTTTATTGACACTTTTTTCCCCAGGTGAATAGGTAGGGGTACGATGTACCCCATACTCATTCACATAGGGTGGGGGGCCTGAATCTGGGGGCTCCCGGATTCCAATAAACCCCCCGCCCGCAGACCCCGACAACCACCAGCGAGGGTTGTCGGAAGGAGGCCCTTGTCCTCATCAACATGAGGTGCGGCCCCCCTTCCCCAAAGCACCCACCCCCATGTTGAGGGCATGCGGCCTGGTACGGTTCAGGAGGGGGGGGTGCTCGCTCGTCCCCACCCCCTTTCCTGACCGGCTGGGCTGCATGCTCGGGTTAAGGGTCTGGTATGGATTTTGGGGGGACCCCACGCCGTTTTTTCAGCGTAGGGGGTTCCCCTTAAAATCCATACCAGACATAAGGGCCTGGTATGCTCTTGGAGGGGAGCCCATGCTGTTTTTTTATTTAATATTTGGCGTGGTGTTCCCCCTCCAGAGCTGATTATTCTGTCATTGGTCACGGTCAAAGTTGCCTGGCCTGGGGGCGACTTAACTTAGTGTTGTAAGTCGCCCCAAGTCGTGTTGAAGTCACCCCAGGTCGCGCTGTGATTCATACTCAAGTCGTGTCCAAGTTGCCTCCCAAAGTCACCCCAGAAGTCGTGTTGCCCCTGTGTGAATGGACTCTTAAGTGCCATGCAAGACAAAGAGATGTTACCACAGCCGATATTCAAAGCCTTTTTACGGCTTCTAGTGAGTTCATTCTACCAAAAACTAAAATTGCATCGTCTGCTAGTTTGTTTTATTATCTGGGGATGCCGTAATTTGGATCCCTCCAAGATGGGCTAGCTTTTTTATGGTCCTGCTCAACAGTGTTAACTCGGAAATAGGTATGGATTACACGGACTATAGGAGTTGCTGAGCCAGTGGGAATTGGTGGCTTGCACTTAGGGTTTAAGTGATAACTGTACTTTCAGACAAACTACAGTTATCATTTTTGGCCAACCCCTCCTGACTTAAGATAACCCCCCCTTCCCCACTCGCCAACCCCATACTTACATGAATCAGACAGCTGAGGAGTGCAGGAATCTATATAGCCTTCAACAAAATACTTCTTATGACTGGCTGTTCCTGTGCAGCCCATCTAAATACAGGAGACTTTAGGGATTGGGGGCCCTTTGAATTGTATGGGGATCCATGACACAGGCATGTCCAGAGGAAATATAAATTTTGGCCAGAGTCTCTGAAGATTCGTGAAGGCCATGGCCATCTTATTAAGGTAAATATCAATATCACGTTACACCAGAGGACGTAAGCTAAAAAAAGGATAACTGAACATTTCATGAAAGTACAATTATCATTTCAGTCTGTCTCAGTTTATAATGAAATGAATGTACTGTATACAATTTTTTAAGTTTTAAGGCCCCTTTCACATGGGCACCTCCGTGAAGTGGGATCCACTTGTTCAGCAGGGGGGTCCCTCCACTGATCCCCACTGAGCAAGTGGATGATAGGTCCGCTATGCAGAGCGGACACGGCCTGCTCTTGTCTATGGGGCAATCAGATGGAAATGGACCACCTGTCCTTTTCCATCCTATCTGATCCACCAGACGGATGGGGAATAGGTCCCTGATCTGTCTGTTTTCGGCCGATATGACCAGATCAGATGACAGCGGGTGTCAGCGGACGCTCCATAGTAGAGAATGGAGGATCTGATCAGGTCCGCCTGAAAACCTGACAAGCAGACCTGATCGGATCGCCCGTGTAAAAGCAGCCTAACATACAGTAGTAAATCAATCAATCACAATCAATATTTAACATGTATATAAATATTTTGATTGGTAAATGTTTATTGTTGTGCACATAAAACTATGCTTTTTCTATAGAATTTTCTGCAATCGCCATTAACATTTTGTTGTGAGTGGATACTCGCATAATGCTCTGAGTAGTTGTTTTTGACAAGTACCAATGCTCACTCCATGTAATATTCACTAGGAGAACTGCTTTCTGTGCTTAAGTGATGTCTTTTTTCCCCTCTTGTTAGCTAGGGAATGATGAATCACTCAGCATGAGACTGACAGCTGGGCTGTGTATATCAGAATCTGTGATACCAAATGCTTTTTCTACAGTGTGGGAGTCTGCTGTGCAGCAGATTCTTAATGCCTTTCTTAAGGGATGCAAGGACAAAGCAAAGCACCATAGACTTCTTATGAGCTTCTATTTTATTCCTCTAACAAACAAGCAGTTACAGTGTCTCCCTGACTTCATTAAAGGTTAATATAAGATGAAATGGGCAGTGAACTTGGAAGTTAAAATGTGTTGGCTTTTCTCAGTTTTTCTAAAAATAAAGACATAAATTATTCATTTACAGTTTCCCCTTCTCTGTTCAGCACATCAAGATTGGGTTTTATTTTTTTTCATCTTAATTTATGAGCAAGGCATACTGCAGAAATGTGCAGTATGACCTAAATGACAATAATTTGTAATATGCATGTAATGTATAGCTATATATGTTTGTTTAGAAATATAAATACAACTAAGTATAACAACACTGGAGTTTAATCAGTGACAGTCTGCATGGTGTATGTGTCATCTCCCTCTGTTTATGTTGGCTTCCTGTTTCTTCCCGAAAGCCAAACATAATTTTATATTTAAAAAGCATTTACTGAGCTCCAGTCTAATGATTTTGCCTTAAAGTGATTGTAAAACTTGTAAAACAACTCATTCAGTTTAAAATAGAAATAAAAGGCAAAACATTTCTTTATAGATAATAAAAAAACATTATAAATACCCTTGTTTTTGTAAGTGTTTACATTACCTCTGTTCCCTCTGTTCTCAACTGCATAAGGGCTGAAGGGAGGAGAAGCAGAAGCACGCTGATCTTCCCAGTGAATGGCTGTGCGGGGGGCATCAGGAAAAGTCTGATCATTGGAGAAGTTCCCAGCACAGCTAGAGGACTGACCAAGCTGTGTTCCCCTGTTTAGTGTGGTCAGTTTTTTTAAAATAGGAACGCAAAGGGACTGGCAGAAACACCAGGGATTTCACACAAATTAAGGAATACTAAGAGAGCAGGATACTTTCTCATACAAGTGCTTGATACATCAGGCACATATCAGGAATATGGAGTGTTGGGATAACAAACAATTTAAGCTGAGATGATGTCATCAGTCTGCTGCAGGCAGGAAAATAAATTTTCTATGTCTCTTCTACTCCAGTGATCAGACTGCAACATTGTAAATGTGTAACACGGTGAGAGGCTGCCTCAGAGGGATGAATTGTGTAAATGATGAATTGCAATCTGTATGAGCGGTAATAAATAGAAAAAATAAAAAAATTAATTCTGTGCAGCGCTCAAAAATTCGTACTGATACAAATTTATGTATATAAAGACAAATATATAATGTGGAATAACCCCAACTATAAAAAAGAAAAGGTCAAAACAGTGAATAGTGATGTGAAAAATACACCAAAAATGTAAGTCCATATGTTGTCATATAGAAGTTATTTAAACTGTGAATAAAACAATCCGTCAATGGACAGTGAAAAAGACTCTGTAGCAGGAAAAGGTATTCTACGTGCAGTCAGTATTGAAATTAAGACCCAACAGTGAAACCACCACCAGTTGTATCAAGGCTTACCGGAGTGTAGGGACTCAAATAGGCATATGCTCAATGAGTCAGCAGAGCTCGTGGTGTAAACATCAATGTATGGGACCTCCACGTCTGTGCTCCAGATCAGGATTAACCACTTTCAGACCGGACCATTTTGCTGGCTTAAGACCAGACCACTTTTTGCGATTCGGCACTGCGTCGCTTTAACTGACAATTGCGCAGTCGTGCGACGTGGCTCCCAAACAAAATTGACGTCCTTTTTTTCCCCACAAATAGAGCTTTCTTTTGGTGGTATTTGATCGCCCCTGTGGTTTTTATTTTTTGCGCTATAAACAAAAAAAAGAGCGACAATTTTGGAAAAAACACATTATTTTTTACTTTTTGCTATCATAAATATCCCCCAAAAATATATAAAAAAAAATTTTTCTTCCTCAGTTTAGGCCGATACGTATTCCTCTACATATTTTTGGTAAAAAAAAAATGCAATAAGCGATTATTGATTGGTTTGCGCAAAAGTTATAGCGTTTACAAAATAGGGGATAGTTTTTATAGCATTTTTATTAATATTTTTTTTTTTTACTAGTAATGGCGGAGACCAGCAATTTTTATTGTGACTGCGACATTATGGCGGACACATCGGACATTTTTGACAAATTTTTGGGACCATTGTCATTTATACAGCAATCAGTGCTATTTAAATGCACTGATTCCTGTGTAAATGACACTGGCAGTGAAGGGGTTAACCAGGGGGTGGCAGTGTAGGGGTTAAGTGTTCCTAGGGGCATGTTACTAACTGTGGGGGGCGTGGCTGTGTGTTAGTGAACACTGATCTCTGCTCCAATCACAGGGAGCAGAGATCAGTGTCACTTGTTGCTAGGCAGAACGGGGAGATGCTGTTTACTTGCACATCTCCCCGTTCAGCCTTCCCGTGAGACGATCGCGGGTATCCTCACGGAGGTCCCGACCGGCACACCATGGCACGGAAGCATTCTTAAAGGGACGTACCTGTACGCCTTAAGCCTGTCCGTGCCATTCTGCCGACGTACATCGTCGTGCGCCGGTCAGGAACCGGTTAAAGGTGATCCATTTTAGTCAGGGAATAATTCAGAAAAGCAGTCCTCAGAAGCAGCCAGCATCTCCCTCAGTCTACCCAAGACTATCACAACCTGCGAAACACGACAACCCAAGCCAAAACTCCTTGACTCAACTGCAATAGCTGTACAGCTACTACTGGAGATACTTTAAATTTTTGCCAAAAAAGTTCAAAGCCCAGATCAAAAGGTTTGATTGATAACTAGATTTCCGGGACAGCATCGTCAGATACGGGATGTCATTCAAAAATATTGGCATCTACTAGTGGCTAACGATGTTGTCTCAAAATACAGTGATTGCGAGCATAATCCGTTCCAGGAGTATGCTCGTAATCCAAAGTACTCGTAGATCAAAGCGAGTTTTCCCATTGAAGTCAATGGAAACAAAAATAATTCAAAGACTTCAATGGGATGCAAAAATGCATGCGGCCAGAGGCGGTGGGGCGCCGGTGAGCCTCAGAAACGGCCGAAAAGGCCCGCGGACACTTCGGCTGACCTCTGCAAACCTCGGAAAGACTTCCTACCCGAGATTTGCAGAGGTCAGCCGTGCTATACTCAGGCTTTTCTGTGTATTTCCGAACGTGATGTTCGGCTCTGCTCGGCTCTGACACCCACCTCAGGCCAAAAGCGGTACTGCACACCACTCTGGCCTGAATCGTGCTCGTTTTGCGAGACAACACTCGCAAACTGAGTTACAATTTTTAAAAATACAGTGCTCTTTTGGCGAAACGCTCGTTAACCGCGTTACTCGCAATCCGAGGTTCCACTGTACATAAGTCTATATCCTCAAATTACTTATAGGTTATCTCAGTCTATTAGAGACCATCTTGTACAAAGTCATCTAACTACTACACCCAAAAGCATTGTTCGTAAAACAACAGGTACTAGGCCCTGCAGCAATTGCAATTTCTGTAGATACCTGATAAGTGCCTCTCAGATACTGCTACCCAATGGAAAGCAATATAGGCCCAATTTCTACGCTGATTGCCAGACTATCGGAGTAGTGGATCTGATGGAATGCGAATGCAAGGCCTTTTATGTGTGCAAAACGAAAAGACCATCTTTTCACAGGGTCAGGGACCATGTATCCTTGGTCTCTAAGAAAAAAATGGAGACCCCAATTAGTCGACACATGGGACTTTACCATAGCTTCTCATTGTCTAAAATGAAATTCTTTGCATTGGAGCACATCCCGGTACATGAAAAAGGGGGTGATGTGGATAAACTTCTTTTACAGTGCAAAACAAAATGGATCCACACCTTGTTAGCTACAACACACCATGGACTAAACAAGTCCATTAGCTATAAACCCCTACTTTAGGGCCATGCGAGTCTCTTTGTATGAGAGACTTCAAAAATAACCAAAATGCCTTGCGATTGGGAGCCACTGATCCCAAAAATGTAATGTTGTTTGTTATGTATTTAAATGTATATTACGTTGTTTCTTTTTTTTTTTTTCAAATATAACTTTTTATTGATTTTTCAAACAGAGAAAAGGAGGCCAGTGCCTCAACAAGGCATACAATCATATAGTCTCGTAGGGGGTCGCAGCCTCCCATTATAATATCACAGTCATAAATAGAGTTTTGTAGCTATCCGTGTATCCTTTACTGACTTTACTTTACAACATGAACATTTTGGTTTCTAGTCCTCGTATACACGGAGGCTGCTATTAGGTTTGTGACTTGCTGCAATTGTCCGTTCCGGGAGGACCTCTTGTGGGCAATGCGATCGTATGAAGAGAAAGAGTAGCAGGAAGAGAAAGAAAGGAAGTGGGAATAAGTGTAGTCCAGAATCTAGCAAAAGGGGTAAAGGGGGGGGGGGGGGGGTGGGTTGGGGTAAGGAGGGGTAGGGCAGGTGGGGTAGGGGTGAGGAAGCTCAGAGAGTTCTTTTGGTGAGCTAAGGTATACTGGTGTCTACTTGGTCGCCGGGTATTTAGCGGGCTTCAGCCCTTTTGTTTCAGGGTTCTAAGATTCTAGTAGGGACTTTCCCTCATCTGATAGGATAAACATGTTCCATAGTGCCCATGTTTTCCTGTAGTTTTCTTGTTTATCTTGGGATGTCAGGATAAGGTCTTCCATTCTGTTCACCTCTTCCACCTTCCGCAGCCACATTGCTACAGTCGGTGGATTCTGTTGCTTCCATAGTGCCGGGATGCAGGACTTTGCTGCATTGGTAAGGTGTCGCAGAATTAGTTTCCTATACTTTTTTAGTGGGATAGGTGAGATATGCAGCAGGAAAAATGCCGGGTCATCCGGGATCTGAAATTCCGTGAATTTCTGTGATGTGGTACGAACCGCATCCCAGAAAGACTTTAACTTAGGGCATGACCAGAACACATGTAGCAGTGTGCCTTTCTCCCTTTGGCATCTCCAGCAAATATCTGAGGTTTCAGGGAACATTTTTCGCAGCCGACTAGGCGTTAAGTACCACCTTGTCAGGATCTTGAAGTTTAGTTCCTGCATTTTAGTGCAGAGGGAGGATTTTAGTGTCAGGCTGGTCATATTCTGCCTCTGTGACTCGGTAAAGGTGCGTTGTAGATCTGATTCCCACTGTTCTATATATTTCAAGTTTGGTCGTTGGGAGGGCGTATTCAGGATGGCGTACATTTGTGATAATACCTGTGTCATGGGTTCCGTGCCTGTCAGGATTTCCTCGAACGAGGTCTTTGGCCTATTATACAAATGTGGGTCCGGGATTTTGTGCAAAAAGTGGTGGATCTGCACTGCGTTCCAAAAAGGTAGGCCAAACCTACCTCCCTGGACCGTCAGTTCTTCAATAGTAGGCCACCTATCTTGTATCACGAATCTTCCCGCTAGTATACGGTCGTTCCGTCGCAGGTCCTGGAAACTTGTCAGGGAGTTCCCCGGGGGGAAGTTAGGATTGTCCAGTATAGGGGTCATAGGGGATGTCCTTGTCGTTTGGGCGTTGTAAAAAAGTGCCCGTCTGCATTGCTTCATGGTGTTCCCAATCAGTGGGTGTGACTTTATTTTGGGGGGTAGTGCTTCCAGGCACCATATTGCTGTGCCCAAGGGTGTGTTGGATTGGTGTTGCTCTATTTGGGCCCATAGCTTACTGTCTTGGTGTCGTCTCCAGTCCGTTACTCTGCCTAGGTGTATGGCTTGGTAATATTTTTTAATGTCTGGCAACGCCAGTCCCCCGTGTAGTTTCGGTGCTGTAATCAAAGTTCGTGGTAATCTTGGTTTTTTTTTGGCCCACACAAAGCTGGTAAACAAGGCCTGCACTTGTCGAAAGTACACGGGGGGTATTCTAATTGGTAGCGCTTGGAAGAGGTACAGAAATTTGGGCAGGATGCTCATTTTAATTAAGTTGCATCTCCCGAACCAGGAGTGTACGCCTGTGTGCCATTTATCTAGGAGTGTTTTTACCTTTGTCAATAGGGGGGGAAAGTTAGTCTCATATACACGTGTTATGTCTGGTGGAATTTTAGTGCCTAGATAGGTCAACGTGGAGGTGGTCCAGCGGAATCTGAAGTTTGCCTTTAGGATCTGTAGTTCTGTTGTCGGGACTAGTATCTCCATGGCCTCCGATTTGTTATAGTTAATTTTAAGATTGGAGAGTTTCCCAAATTTCTCTAGTTCCCTGAGGAGGTTCGGGAGTGATGTCATTGGGTCGGTCATGGAGAAGAGCATGTCGTCTGCGTATGCTGAGATCTTATGTTGTTGTTGTCCGTTCGAGATTCCGTGAATGTTAGGGTTCAGTCTGACCGTGGATAAGAAAGGTTCGAGGGCTATGGCGTATAACAGGGGAGACAGTGGGCATCCCTGTCGGGTGCCATTCGTGATGGGGAACGCGTCCGATAGGACTCCGTTGGCCTTCACTTGAGCTGTTGGGTTCCTGTATATGCTGGCTATGCGATTGATCATCACTTCCCCAAGCCCTATGCCTCTCAGTACTGCGAACATATATGGCCAGTTAACCCTATCAAACGCCTTTTCGGCGTCCGTATTCAGGAGAATGCATGGGATCTTTGCGGTCTTGGTGATGTGTATTAGGTTCAGGACTTTTGTCGTGCTGTCCCTCGCTTCCCTGGAGGGGATAAAGCCCACCTGATCTAGGTGGATGAGGTGTCTTAATTGGGATGCTAATCTGGTAGCTATAATTTTAGTGTATATTTTGAGGTCTATATTCAACAGCGATATGGGCCTGTAGCTGCCACATAGCGCTGGGTCTTTCCCTTCCTTACAAATCACGGATATGTGGGCGCACAGTGTATCCCTGGCTAATGTACCTCCTTCTCCTAATGTATTGAATAGCTTCAATAACCGGGGTCCCAGTATCGGCATCAGTATTTTGTAATACTGTAGGGTGAAGCCGTCTGGGCCTGGTGCCTTTCCTGGCTTCATTTGCTTAATGGCTTGTTGCAGTTCGGTGGTGGTTATGGGCTCTTCTAGTTCCGTCCGGATTTCTGGGGATAGGGTTGGAAGTTGGGCTGAGGAAATGTATTCCTCCATTTCTCTGTGGGGTACTGTCCCCGGCGGCAGGTTGTACAGGTTGTTGTAGAAGGATTGGAACTCCTTTGTGATTTGTTGGGGTAGGGCTGCTTTGTCTCCCCCCGGTTTGTTAATGTATGGAATGTACGTCGACAGTCTGAGGTCTTTAACTGATTGGGCTAACCGTTTCCCGCATTTGTCCCCCGCTTCGTATGTATTCTTGCGACATATCTGCATAGCTGCTTGGGCTCTGTACTGTAGTATGTTGTTTATTTGTTGTCTAATCTTCTCCAATTCTGATGCTAGTGTTGGGTTGGGGGCGTGTTTGTGTCTGGCTTCTGTCTTTTTTAGGTCTTCTAGGAGTTGGGTCAGTTTCAGATTTCTGTCTTTTTTTATCCTAGCCCCATGTTTAATGAGGGTCCCCCTTATCACCGTCTTGTGGGCTTCCCATAG
This sequence comes from Lithobates sylvaticus, assembly GCA_028564925.1. Classification (NCBI taxonomy): domain Eukaryota; kingdom Metazoa; phylum Chordata; class Amphibia; order Anura; family Ranidae; genus Lithobates; species Lithobates sylvaticus. The sequence continues at coordinate 124,126,369 of CM053031.1, forward strand.
AGTCCCTGGCTCGCAGTCTGCTTGGTCGTTTTCTGTAAAATAGAGATTTAAATCTCTGGTGACTTCCTTTAGAATTTCCGGGTCTTGTAGGAGGCTCTCGTTGAGTCGCCAGAATCTGTGTCTAGGGGAGGAGGTGTCGGTAAGTTTATATGTCAGGAATATAGGGGCGTGGTCAGACCATGTTTTGTTCCCTATGTCCGTGGTTTCAATTGCTTGTAATTGGCTATGAGGGAGCATGAAGTAATCAATTCTGGTGTACACCTGGTGTACGGGGGAGTAATATGTATAGTCTCTGTCGCCTGAATGTTGCAGGCGCCAGGCGTCTATTAGCTGTAGTCTATGGAATGCCTTAGTCATGCGTTTAAGTTGGGAGGCGGGTATTGAGGTTTTCCCCTGTGAGGTGTCTACTGAAGGGATCAGGGGTGCATTAAAGTCCCCGCCTAGTATCAATTGCCCCTCCGTGAATCTCTGGAGCGTTTCCAGAGTTTCCTCTAGGAACAAAGCCTGTCGTTCGTTGGGGCCATATACCGTCGCTAGCGTTAGTTGTGTGGTCCCCACTAGTCCTTTAATAAAGACATATCGACCTGTAGGATCTATTAGATGTCCCTGACATTGCCAGGGGATTTTGCTGGATATTAATATAGACACCCCTTTAGATTTAGTAGTCGGGTTAGTAGAGTGGTAGGCAATGGGATAATGTCTGTTGCGGAGGTAGGGTAACTTGGTGTCTTTAAAGTGTGTCTCCTGTATGAATGCCACATCTACTTGGGCACGTTTCAGTTCTGTCATCAAGATGCGTCTCTTCTCTGGGGTGTTCAGTCCTTTTACATTTAGGGACATCACTTTCAATTTCTGTACTGACATGTTGTACCGAGCTGTGGGGATGGGTAGGGGTATTAAGGGTCAAGATTAAGGGGGGGGGGGGACGGGGGGTGGGTGGGTGGTGCAGTACCAGTAGTATAGATAGGTGTGGAATAAGTGTAGTCAGAAGAAAGAGGTTATTGGTAGTCTACTACCAAGTCGGGGTTAGGTCTAGTACCTAAACCCTGTCTTAAATTAGTTTAATTCTGCGCGTGTCGGTCGGGGAGTTTTAAAGCGTCCCCCACCGAGGTGCGCTATCCTATGTAGAGGAGTGGTAGGTCAAGGCCCATAAAGGTGAGCTCTCAGCCGCCTCCTCCCCACCAACCGTGTTATATTCAAATATATACAACTATGCATTTCAATTTCTTAACAGTACCTTTAATATTTGTTTGCAAACAACTTCAGCTTATATATCTGTTGCAATCTAACTGAAAAATGTCCTTATTCTGCCAAAACTTTATGGTCCTCTATGTAGCCCCATCCGGTATTCCTCCTCGCTTTAGTCTCCTCCCCCTAGTTCCCCCTGTTCCCCATCTGTTGTTGTCTGGGTATATGTGTTGCCTCTAGGGCACTCCCTCCCATGGGGCAGAATTATGTTTTTACGTTGTTTCTTAACTCGCTTCTACCTTGGCCTGAGAGGTTCTCCGTTTGTCCCCCCCCCCCCCCCCCCCCCCCCCCCCCCCCCTGGCCTGCCCTCCCCCCCCCCCCCCCCCCCCCCCCCCAAACTGGGTATTTTACATGTCTTTTCCCTTATACTGAAGATAAATATTTATCTTTCTAATTATTTTATCAATTTACAGGCCCGGGATGTTCTTTTTCCTATGGCTGGCAATATTTGATCATATTGAGTTACCCTTAAGTACATTAAAATACATTAAATACATTAAAAAATATTATAATATTATTATTATTATACAGGATTTTTAAATATGTGTTTTTGGAGTTGGCGCCACTAGCCACTTGCTCATCGCATTCCCTAAACTGGATGTCCATTGGCTTTGATAGCCAGAGGACACACCCAGTTGTGGGCATATTTTCCAACAGGGCGTCATGTTGGCATCGCGCTTGCGCATGACAACATTTCCGGCACCACATCATGGCGCTGGGTGATCATCGCGCTTGCGCGTTATGTCTTTTTCCGGCACCTCTCAGACATGCGCGGTAGCGATTTCTCGCTGTCCTCGCCTTGTTGGCACCATTGGACGCTGGGTAGGTGGAGGGGACATAAAAGGAACCCCCTTTCTGCAGATAGGACATCGGCGGAGTCGTGGGTAAAGGGATATGTGATGCTTCAAATCTGTGAAAGGTAATAACATTCAGAATTCGGTAGGGAGTATTTAGATTGGAAGTTAGCAGGTTGGTTTTGAATGGCTCTTTTTTCCTGTTTTTTGGTTGTTGATTAGAGTATATGACTGCTTGGAAGCTTCTTCTGGGAAAGTCTGCCTTCAAATCTATTAACCGTCTGGAAGTTCCACTTGCTATTATATCATCCATTATTAACTAATTAGTTCCGAGATCTGCATTCTAAGGTTTGAATATATTTATTCTACCCTGGTCAGAAAAAATATTTTCTGTTGATTTTTTGAATCTGAGCTTACAATGTATCCCTTTTTCAGATAATACTCTGCCTCATGGGGCCGGTATGTCCTTCTCTGCGATACACCAGATTTCTCTGCATCTTTTCAATGTCCTTGAGACATCAGGGTTGCGACCTTCATCATCCTAGATAGGACATGTTCCACAGTTCAGGTGGGGACGCAGGGGGCACTCTTGGTCTAATTGTATTTGCGAGAAAATTTAATTTCTGTTTTGATTTGTTAAAAATTTTGTTCTGATTATTAAATATTGATTTTAATATATTGTTTTTCACCTATGGTTACCATGTTATGCAGTAATTGTTGGAAATCTGAGGAAGCCATTGCATGGCGAAACATGTAGCGCAAGAAGTAACTGCAGGTTACTCATATTATGGTTACTTTATGATGATACTGTGATGTCTTTTAGATATTTTGTATTAATAAATTCAATATTTAGCGGCGACACAGTGGTGTAGTGGTTAGCACTCTCACCTAGCAGTAAGTCGCTGGTTCAAATCCCAACCACGACACTACCTGCCTGGAGTTTGCATGTTCTCCCTGTGCCTGCATGGGTTTCCTCCAGGTACTCAGGTTTCCTCCCACAATCCAAAGACATGCAGGTAGGTCAATTGGCTTCTGTCCAAAAATAAAAAATAAAAAAATTGGTCCTAGTATATGAATGGGGACCTTGGATTGTAGGCTCCTTGAGGGTAGGGACCAATGTGAGCGTGCAATGTACAGGGATAGGGACAATTGTAGACACTCACTCAGGTTGAACTGGATGGACTGGTGTCTTTATTCAACCTTACTAACTATGAAACTATGAATATATTTTTTATATATTTGACTAGCAATCTTTCTTGGGCACCCTAAAAATCCATTTTCTTTCTTCTACCAATTGATATACTGTATTTAACTATCAATATTTATATAATACCTTTTATTTTGTAATGTGAATTCCACAATGTGTAAACCATTATGAATGTTTATTTATGGTGGTGTTAATTATGGAGTTTGAGATATTGATGTGTCGTTGGGTTTTGCTTTATATGTGCATCTGATGGGGAAATTGCATATTACATATCTCCTTATTTAAAGTTGTCTGATTGTCTCACAATATTTGAACCCCTTGTTTAAGGGACCATACAAGCCATATAAGGACAAAATTATAGTTTTACCTTAGTTGACTCACACAAAATGAATGTTATTGTTAACTGACCAGGATGTAGCTAAGCCCACTTTCCTATTTTGCTCCAGAGTGGGATGGGTTTTCAATTCCTCTCTATAACACACACCCAGATTGTACTTGTAATATGTGTCTCAAATCAGAGCCTGCAATCATGCATGCGTCTGTGGTCACCTGTGCCATGCCATATAATTGGAGGGACCCATGGCGGAAACAGCATCTTTAGTTAAGTATTCTTGTCATATTTTCTTTATCTGTATCTGTATTTGCCATTACTTTTAATAAATGTTATATTTATAAGTATTTGTGCGATCTCTCTTTGCACATATATGCATCCTAACCTCTGTACACTGACAAAAATGTATCACAATTTATTTGCCCATTTATACTATAACTATATGCTATTACAGTCAAAACTTCACAATATTTTCACACTTTTGTAATTAGTGGAGCCTGCTTATGTGTTAATTTTATATATTTAAAATATATTAGATTAATAAAGGATATTTTTGTTTTTATTTTTGCATCAATTCAGCTCCCTAGTACTCTTTTAACTCCTTACTTAACATGACTGCATGGACACTGTAAACAAGCCTACGCCTGGCCTCTTCAGTCTATGTAAATCTCTGGAGGGAGCTCTTAAACCCCAGTCCTTGAAGTAGGAGTACGGCCCTCTCGAATCAGACATCAGACAGCCATGTTTTAAACATTCACTGAACTTTTTGGTGGTAAAGAAGACAAATAATATTGCAGCAGATATAAAAAAAATACCAAAAATTTTGCACACAAGCCTTCAAAGTTGAGACACATGCACTAAGGGGTGTAATCAGTAAAAATTTAAAATATATAAAAAGTGCTGCAGTAAAATAAAATAAAAGTATGCAGTGTCTTCGGAACACTGTTTTTGGTTCTTCTCCCACAAAGGCTGCTCCACTGTCCTTTTTGTCATTGGCTAGTGGCGGAGCCATTGTTATTGTTATCTTTTCTCTGACTCTGGCTGCCTAAGCCAATAAAGTCAAAACCCCCTCCATCCCCTCCCCCTTCTTTTGTTTCTTACTATCACCCCCCCTCTCCCGCGCTGGCATTCTCACCCTAACCATGGTTGGATCCTCTATGTTAGTGCAAAAACGGATCCACCATTCGATCCCCGATTTGACTGATCTCATTGAATGTTTGAGGCCTGAACATCCCCGAAAAATGGTTTGGAGTTCTCGGAGATCTGTGGAGGGAACGGCCCAAATAGTATTCTTCCAAGAAACACAATTTAGAGGGACTGACCATTCTACAATCAGAAACTTCTGGTATCCCTTAGCGTACCACAGTACTTCTCCAGATTCAAAGTCGAAAGGGGTCAGTGCCCTTATCTCCTGTGTGGCTCATTAGGTACTCCAGGAACAGAAGATGGCTGGAGAGGGCAGGATCCTATTTTTGAAGGGCACCCTGGCAGGCACCTTGGTGACGCTGGGTAATATTTATGCACCCAACACAGACCAGATTTATATTCTTGAGAACTGTATGATGGAATTGTCCGCTTTCGCTGATGGGGTACTGATTGTTGAGGGGACTTCAACATAGCCCCGGACCCTCTCCTAGATGTGTCAAACAATGCTCCCCATCTTTCGTACACCTTTTTAAGGTGCTATAAATGGCTCTTACACACTGAACAATTATTTGACATGTGGCGCCTACAACATAGTAAAGAGCGAGACTATACCTGTTACTTGGCCATACATTACACTTATTCTCGGCTGGACTAATTCCTCTTACGACAGGTCAATCTCCCCAAACTTCGAAACACATCCTTTGTTGTATGGATACTCTCAGACCACACCATAATAACACCTGACATCATGCTTTGTGAGAACACTCCTAAAGTGTAGCAGTGGAAATTAAATAAGTCTTTACTTCAGAACCCCTGAACCAGGGCCCTAGTTGACTCTGAGCTCAGCTTTTACCAGCACCCGCGCTACTACTGAGACTCCTCAACTAACCGCTTGGGAAACCCATAAATGCGTCACATGGGGAATACTAATTTAACAATAAATTTAATTCTCAATGAATTGCTCCTCCATAACATTAATGTGAATGCCACTATAATGAAACATTGTGGTAAAAACCCGTCACACTATTAGCTAATGCCCTGCGTTAGGCAAAATTTCACTCTTTCGAGCCTTGTATAGACTCGCAAAGGGAACCCTCCTTCATACCACACAGGCAAATGCTAATAGGTTTAGAGAGTTCTATAAGGAACTTTACAATTCCTCTCACTGCCTATCTGTAACGAGCCTGCAAGCTAGGCATGACAGGCTGGCTCAATTCCTCCTGAATTCGGGACTACCAAGGCTTTCAGAAGATGATAGCCACCCCTTTGGGGACCCGATCACCATATTGGAATTGCACCAAGCACAGAAAGAAAGGAAGCCTCATAAACCCCCCAGACCCAATGGCTTTTCCCTGAAATATTATAAAATATTAATAAGGGAGACTCTATCCCTCCTGTAACATTACGAACTACAATTACAGTAATCCCTAAACCATGAAAAGACTGCACACGATGCAGAAATTACTGCCCTATCTCCAACTTAATATTGATTTGAAGCTGTTTCCAAAAATACTAGCAAATAGACTTTTGCTCCAAAGCAAAAATGAATCTACTCAGACCAAGTTATTTTTTTTTGCGCACAGGGAGGCAAAGGAAAGTACAATCAGGGCCATCAATGCCATTTATAGTGCAGAAGTTACAACGTTCCCCACCATTTTTCTCTTGATGGATGCCGAAAAGGCATTGATTATCTCACACCGAAATTTTGAACCAGGATCTCATGACCAAACATTTCTCTATACTCTTTGAAATCAGCCATTTCAAGTGCTGCACTTCTTCAGGAGAGTACTTGGCGATCCTTGGTGGACATACGTTCAATGTTTGAACCTCACAACTTTCACTATGGAAAGCAATGCAATTGCGCCACTTTATCTCCCATAATTGGATCTTTGAAAAGTTATGCCTAGGGGAAAAGGAGACACCCCGCAGCTTTTCTCAGTCCTATAGAATATTATCCCATCCGCCATTCACCAGCTTAAGTATCTTACATGATGGGAAGTAGACCTTCACACGACTTTTACTGAACAACAAGACAGAATCATACAAATGACCCACAGGGCATCAATATCTTGCAGTGTTCAGGAAACAGAATATAAAATCCCTTTCTAGATGGTATCGGGTCCCAACAACACTCGATAAGATATTTTCGCAGGGTTCTCTGCTTTGCTAAAGGTGCTTGGAAGAAGAAGGAACCATGCTTCACATTTTCTGGTTGTGCCCTAAGCTCCGAAACTTTTGGTCCCAAGTCAAGCATTAGATTTTTTAATTCACCGACATACGTGGTGGTATTTCTCCCACACCTAACTCCCCTACTACTAAGATGCTATAAACGTTCATTGTTGATTCATGCAAAGGCATGTATTACTGCATATTGGAAACAAACATCAGCGCCACCTATATGTTTTTTTTTTCTCCTTTAAGACATCTCAAATTGCAGTAGTAATTAACTTGCAAAGGAATCCTTCTTGACCAGTGCCTACATTACCTCCTGAGATTCAATTAATATAAGTTTGCATTATACCAATGAGATAGTTCTTCCTTTTACTTTACGCATCTGTCCCAGAGCTTAATTGCTTCTTTTTTTTTAACCTTTTTTTACCGTTTCAAGTATTGTGCAAAACAATAAATAAATTATTACAATATACAAACAGCGCGCAGCGTCACCGGTTGACGCCCCCAGGGGCGGGACGGATCCGGGTACACCCTTTAAAAGGACGCCTGAGACGGCACTTGGCGTCATTCCCCTCCACAGCATGGAGCTGTAGGAGCTGCTCTCCAGTACCCATTCTGATTTATGTTGGAGGATCCTTCCTGGGAACTTGTTCCACACTATGACTTGGGGTGAGTTTAGGACACCTAGGCTTGGCGGATTTTATATCCTGCCCAGTATTTTTATAGGTTTTCTAACATTATGCTCTCTCCCCTTTTTTGCTTTGTTTTCCCAGCTATGGTATATCTAGATTTTTAAACGCCTTGTTGAGCTACAAAATACCGTTTATATGCTGTCTTGTGGGGAGTTTTGGAATAGTGTGTCCCTTCTCCGTGGTTGACATCCATTCAGGTCTCTTGGAAGTGAAAGGGAAGCAATGTCATATAGGATATTTCTGTACTATGCTGTAAGTGTGTTGCAAACATTACTTTCATTATTCAAAATCCATTCTATGATTAGTGTGGTATTTTCTATTGTATATTTCTGTAACTGGTATGTTTTGATATTCTGTAGATGGTGTTTTATATTCCCTGAGGAAGATAGGCATATCATTAGCCATTTGGAAACGCGTAGGAATTCACACCTATCTACATGTACAGCATCTTGAAACATCTACCTTGCTTTTATGTTCTAAATGTGTATTTTTGAGAAAATATGTCTTTTGTACAAATAAATTTATAAATTTTATATTACTTTCATTTTTCCTATTATTGTTGCCTTAAAAATCCCGCTCTGAGAGGTTGTTCACTTACAGTATACAAACAAAACTGTGATAGTCCACACAAAAAAGCTTAATAGCCTTTGATTGACAAGTGCACTATGTAGTCAAGCATTGATAGTATTCAAACTGATCAGTGATAGATTCCAAACAAAAAGCTATATATACAATAAAATAGTGTATATACAGTATGATAATGTCCACAAAAACTGCTGAAAATATGTTGCATTAATAGTGAAGCCAATCGACTAGAGTGACACATCCACCTGCACTTGCCACACAGATAGCAGATAGCTATCCAGGCAAGCTTCTTTTTGGATACCCCGAAGATAATGGAGGCTGTCTCCCACCACTTACAAATAACACTCAGTGCCGCATAGGTTACTCAACGACCATAAATAAATGTCTCTTTTATTTTTATTTTATTGGTTATTTATGTATGGTGAAGCACTTTTTATATATTGATAATATTGAAACAGATGTTAAAGTTCAAGCATAAGCAGTTTGAACATAGAAACATTGTTGTACAACACTGATATGGATCCCCATCAAGTCACCTTTTCTTGCACCACCCCTCTTTCAAGCATTCCCTAGTTGGGGAATACCCATTGTTGTTCTACTACATGGTAGGGACCAGGCTCCAGAACAACTCCCATGGGAGCCACACTATACTATATTTTCCTGAACTCCTCTACCCATCCCTCCTTCTCCCTATATATAGGCCAGTGACACAACACCTAGTGGCTGGACAAAGCAGGGCCCTACCGCTTGCCAACATACACTACATCCTCAATGCAGCATTGTTCCTGCCGCTACAGCTGTCACAAAGACAGCGCAGCAGCCACAATTTTTTAAACTAGGTGGGTGGAGCCTGATGGTGATTCAGAGAAACTAGTTCCCCATCAGATCTGCTCTCTGCGTGACTGACAGCAAGCATTGGGCAGATCCAAAAGCCAATGGAGTGATTGTTATTGGGTATTGAATCCATCCCCTGGCTGCTGTCAATTACAATCAGAACTATTAACAAACTAGTTCCAGCTTTCCCATCAGGCTTCGCCCACTATAGACATCACTGGTTGTATTCTTAGGAAAAAGTGACAGGTGTGGAAGGTAGGGGGTAGTGAGCGTAAACATGCCTTCTGCTTGTCTCTGTACAGTAACTTCGAGTTGGTTCTCAAGATTTCTCTGAGTAATGATCAGTGTGGGGAAACATGAACATTCACCTACGAAATGCTAGCTGTGAAGAAACATTTGCTGAAACTTTCTATATACCACCTATTTTCAACTTTTTATAATTTCTCTGCCATAAAGAAAATATATCCTAGAACTTAACTGTCCTAATATTACATTAAAAGAAAGTAGCTTCTGGATAAAAGATGTATGATTTTCAATCGGGAGCCTAACTGAGTGGAGGTACTACTGGAGAGGTTCACAAAGAATAGTCCAGACTCCCAGTTGCGCCTTAAGCTGGGTATGCACTAGTAGAATTTTGTTTGACATTTTTAATTGTAGAAAAGTTTGTTCATTGTTCTAATAATTAGTGTGGTCAAATTGATGTTCATTTTCAACCACAGTGACAAGAAAAATCAAAGAAGCAGGATGGAAAAATGTTCTTATATGTATGACTTTCTAACAGTGTATGTGATTATCGTTTGGTTAAGTCCATTCATTCTAAAGTGTTAAAGCAAATGAGTTTTTGAACTACTATCGAATGAAATTGGAATGTACTGAGATGAAATTGGAATGTACTGAGAATGTTCGTACAAATTTTCCTAATAATTTTTGTACAAATTTAGTTTGAAACTCTACTAGTGTAAACCCAGCTATAGTCTTTAGATAACATACAGGTGCAAGAAACATTAGTAGCAAAGTAAGATTACAAATGAGCTACATTATATTGGTGTAAATTTGGTGGGTTCGAATGATAATGGGTTACAAACTATGTATCATTATTGACCATTCTGTTAGCTATAGACTGATAATAGTTTTACTGAGTGACTTTATGTCAAGTTTTTTTAATCAACTTTTTGATAAATCTAATCTGATATTTCTCCCATCTAATATAGATCTCTGATAGACAAGTTGGCTTCTATATCTGATACATTGCTCCATATGGTTCTCACGATGACTCAGTTATCTGACTTTTAAAGGCAAATCAAAAAGTATATCTGTGTGCGATACCTTTCTATTTTTGCAAGCAGTTAATATGGCTCACAATAATACCTTTAAGCTGCCGTCAGAAAAAAAGAATTTGAAAGCTTCAATTGTAAATACATTTTCTAATGCATTATTGCTTCACTGCTGATAAAAGCAGGTTTCAGTACAAAGATAACAAAATTTAATCTGTAAGAACAAATATGCATTACAGATATAGAATGTATCTGCAAATTAAGGTCATTCATCCTAGTGGAACTGCTGTTTTTTTTTCTCTCAAACCAGTGCGAGTTACAGCAAACACAAACATTGTCGGGGGGCATGAAGCACAGACTAGAACTATCCAAGTGGCACCTTGTAGACCAGATATGGTTCTTCAAAGAATTGTTTGTGGTACTTTACATACAGTGCTTACAGGCAATGACGGATATGTAAAATAAAATTCTCAAACACCAATTTATAACCATAATATGGCCTTTGTTTTGACAGTAATGCCAGGGACTATATTTAATAGATGTCAAAATTGACAAGGAAATAGTCCACCGCAGTACTGGCCCCTACATGGTAGCTAAAACAACAGCAGAACTCCAGACAAAAATAACAAGATAAAATTAACAGTGTGTAAGGCAGGTTACGCAGTTGAGAAAGGAGATCAGACAGTGGTCCGAATCGGATGTAGCCTGATAAGTAGCGCTAAAGTGAATCACACATAATTTAACTAAAATAAAAATAATACAAGAAAAACTAGACAGATATGACTTTACAAATAATCCCTCGTGATGACTAATAAAAAGTGTCCTAAATAAAAAATCAATATCGTACACAAACAATTGAAGATGTCCTTCAAACAATATAGTGTGTAAAATAGATATAGACAAAAAAGTGCTCCAGTGTTGATAAGTGTTCATAAAGATGTGAATCAAAACATATATATATCTGCAAGTGAAAAAACAAATGGATGGAGCTCCTATAAAAAGGACGTGTATCTTCACAAACGTATATAATCGATCAATCTTCCACCACACCGTTGTGCTCAAAAGTGTCCACTCCCTTAGGAAACTCACTCACCGAATAACGTTGCCCACACTCACGTGTAAGGCTAAATCGCATAACCACTTTCCCACACTCGGTCAGCGTTCTTCCAATATATTCTCCAGTGTTAACAGATTTTAAAAGAATAAAATAAGCAGAAACAGGATCACCAGACGCCACAGCAAGCTCCACTTCAATATTCAAAGACACTGCAATCTCACTTCAGATTATAGAGACTAGGTCACGGCGGACCTGGGGTGTTTATAAGACCACCCTGTAGTTCTCACCCTCCACTGTTATTGGAACGCCTCAGTATTTCCACCGCAGCTGGTAGGGATAAGTAGTTCGTACAAAAGCTAGATTCAAATGCCGCTAAGCCACGCCCCCGACATGTTTCGTCACTTCCTGGACTTATTCATGGGGTTGGCCAAGCGGTCAGTCATTAGGGGAAATATACCCTCCCCTCCCTCCCCATTGGTGGAATGTCATACCCTATCAAGCCTCAATGGGGCGGACACTGTGGACCTATCCACTCCCATTTTCCTGTTAACCCTATCGGTTAACCCATATCAGTAGCAGCTTTTAGCTTTAGGTTGGTCGTCCTTGGCGCACGGGCTGGAATTTAGTTTGTTGCGCATTTTTATACTTATTCCTACTTTTATAAGGTTACGCAGTTGCCCTAGGGCGCCAGGATGAGTGGGGGGGGCACAGTAAAATTTAAATCCCCAGGCACCCACTAGGGATTTACATTTTAACCATGCTGCAGATATACGTGTCTTAACACGCTCCAGGCCGCTACACCGGCCAGGACAGGGTTGTCTTTAACATGGAGCAAAAGGGGCAGCTGCCCAGGTCCCAGTCATTATTGTGGGGTCCAAAGCAGCTGCCCTTCGTGCCTGTCATGAGTATAACTTTTAGGGGTCAACCTAGGGTGACCACATTTCCAAACTGCCATCCAGGGACAATTTTGCCAAGGACCTGGGGGGGGGGGGTTTGTTGAATGTAGTCTCGGGGTTGACGGGGATTTCAGGGGCGAGTGATCAAATCATATTAATATTATTTCTATTACTACATTGTAATATATAATGAAATAGTTAAACTCACCATAATGCCGAATCATTGGGAATAGGGATGGGCCCGGTGCTCGATGCGAACCCACGTTCGCATCGAGCACCGGGCGTTCGCTCGCTCGGCGAGCCCAGAACTATTTTGGCCGCTCGCATCACGTTCGTGTGATGCGAGCGGCCCCGCAATGCATTGCGGCCGGCGCGGCCGGCGCAGTGCATTGCTGGCTGATGATTGGCCAAGCATGCACTGTGACCCCGCATGCTTGGCCAATCACAGCCCCGGAAACTCGAAGAGCCATAATTGGCTACAGGCAGGACGCCTGTAGCCAATTACAGCTCAGGGGCTGTAGTACACGCCCCCCCTATAAAAGGCTGCCACGCCGTCTGCGCCGGTCACATGCTGTTCCGGCGCAGATTGAGCAGGCTGATTCTGTGACACTCTGCTGGATTTAGTTAGGTAGAGAGATTCACTTACAGAGATTGAGTTAGATAGATTCAGTTACAAAGATTGATTGAGAAAGAGGGGCTTGTAGTGTGTTCGTGGCAGGCAGGCAGAGCTCCTATATTTTGTTACCAGAAGCACCTATAGGACTTGTAGTGTGTTCGTGGCAGGCAGGCAGAGCTCCTATATTTTGTTACCAGAAGCACCTATAGGACTTGTAGTGTGTTCGTGGCAGGCAGGCAGAGCTCCTATATTTTGTTACCAGAAGCACCTATAGGACTTGTAGTGTGTTCGTGGCAGGCAGGCAGAGCTCCTATATTTTGTTACCAGAAGCACCTATAGGACTTGTAGTGTGTTCGTGGCAGGCAGGCAGAGCTCCTATATTTTGTTCCCAGAAGCACCTATAGGACTTGTAGTGTGTTCGTGGCAGGCAGGCAGAGCTCCTATATTTTGTTCCCAGAAGCACCTATAGGACTTGTAGTGTGTTAGTCCCATCACACACACAGAGCTATATTTTGTTCCCAGAAGCACCTATAGGACTTGAAGTGTGTTAGTCCCATCACACACACAGAGCTATATTTTCTTCCCAGAAGCACCTATAGGACTTGAAGTGTGTTAGTCCCATCACACACACAGAGCTATATTTTGTTCCCAGAAGCACCTATAGGACTTGAAGTGTGTTAGTCCCATCACACACACAGAGCTATATTTTGTTCCCAGAAGCACCTATAGGACTTGAAGTGTGTTAGTCCCATCACACACACAGAGCTATATTTTGTTCCCAGAAGCACCTATAGGACTTGAAGTGTGTTAGTCCCATCACACAGACCTTTATTTCCTTCCCAGAAGCACCTATAGGACTTGAAGTGTGTTAGTCCCATCACACACACAGAGCTATATTTTGTTCCCAGAAGCACCTATAGGACTTGAAGTGTGTTAGTCCCATCACACACACAGAGCTATATTTTGTTCCCAGAAGCACCTATAGGACTTGAAGTGTGTTAGTCCCATCACACAGACCTTTATTTCCTTCCCAGAAGCACCTATAGGACTTGAAGTGTGTTAGTCCCATCACACACACAGAGCTATATTTTGTTCCCAGAAGCACCTATAGGACTTGAAGTGTGTTAGTCCCATCACACACACAGAGCTATATTTTGTTCCCAGAAGCACCTATAGGACTTGAAGTGTGTTAGTCCCATCACACACACAGAGCTATATTTTGTTCCCAGAGGCACCTATAGGACTTGAAGTGTGTTAGTCCCATTACACACACAGAGCTATATTTTCTTCCCAGAAGCACCTATAGGACTTGAAGTGTGTTAGTCCCATCACACACACAGAGCTATATTTTCTTCCCAGAAGCACCTATAGGACTTGAAGTGTGTTAGTCCCATCACACACACAGAGCTATATTTTGTTCCCAGAAGCACCTATAGGACTTGAAGTGTGTTAGTCCCATCACACACACAGAGCTATATTTTGTTCCCAGAAGAACCTATAGGACTTGAAGTGTGTTAGTCCCATCACACACACAGAGCTATATTTTGTTCCCAGAAGCACCTATAGGACTTGAAGTGTGTTAGTCCCATCACACACACAGAGCTATATTTTGTTCCCAGAAGCACCTATAGGACTTGAAGTGTGTTAGTCCCATCACACACACAGAGCTATATTTTGTTCCCAGAAGCACCTATAGGACTTGAAGTGTGTTAGTCCCATCACACACACAGAGCTATATTTTCTTCCCAGAAGCACCTATAGGACTTGAAGTGTGTTAGTCCCATCACACACACAGAGCTATATTTTGTTCCCAGAGGCACCTATAGGACTTGAAGTGTGTTAGTCCCATCACACACACAGAGCTATATTTTGTTCCCAGAAGCACCTATAGGACTTGAAGTGTGTTAGTCCCATCACACACACAGAGCTATATTTTGTTCCCAGAAGCACCTATAGGACTTGAAGTGTGTTAGTCCCATCACACACACAGAGCTATATTTTGTTCCCAGAAGCACCTATAGGACTTGAAGTGTGTTAGTCCCATCACACACACAGAGCTATATTTTGTTCCCAGAAGCACCTATAGGACTTGAAGTGTGTTAGTCCCATCACACACACAGAGCTATATTTTGTTCCCAGAAGCACCTATAGGACTTGAAGTGTGTTAGTCCCATCACACAGACCTTTATTTCCTTCCCAGAAGCACCTATAGGACTTGAAGTGTGTTAGTTCCATCACACACACAGAGCTATATTTTGTTCCCAGAAGCACCTATAGGACTTGAAGTGTGTTAGTCCCATCACACACACAGAGCTATATTTTGTTCCCAGAAGCACCTATAGGACTTGAAGTGTGTTAGTCCCATCACACACACAGAGCTATATTTTGTTCCAGAAGCACCTATAGGACTTGAAGTGTGTTAGTCCCATCACACACACAGAGCTATATTTTGTTCCCAGAAGCACCTATAGGACTTGAAGTGGGTTAGTCCCATCACACACACAGAGCTATATTTTGTTCCCAGAAGCACCTATAGGACTTGAAGTGTGTTAGTCCCATCACACACACAGAGCTATATTTTGTTCCCAGAAGCACCTATAGGACTTGAAGTGTGTTAGTCCCATCACACACACAGAGCTATATTTTGTTCCCAGAAGCACCTATAGGACTTGAAGTGTGTTAGTCCCATCACACACACAGAGCTATATTTTGTTCCCAGAAGCACCTATAGGACTTGAAGTGTGTTAGTCCCATCACACACACAGAGCTATATTTTGTTCCCAGAAGCACCTATAGGACTTGAAGTGTGTTAGTCCCATCACACAGAGATCCTATATTTTGTTCCCAGAAGCAACTATAGGACTTGAAGTGTGTTAGTCCCATCACACAGACCTTTATTTTCTTCCCAGAAGCACCTATAGGACTTGAAGTGTGTTAGTCCCATCACACAGAGCTCCTCTATTTTCTTTGCAGAAGCACCCATAGGACTTCTAGTGTGTTAGTGGCATCACACAGAGCTCCTCTATTTTCTTTGCAGAAGCACCCACAGGACTTCTAGTGTGTTAGTGGCATCACACAGAGCTCCTCTATTTTCTTTGCAGAAGCACCCACAGGACTTCTAGTGTGTTAGTGGCATCACACAGAGCTCCTCTATTTTCTTTGCAGAAGCACCCATAGGACTTCTAGTGTGTTAGTGGCATCACACAGAGCTCCTCTATTTTCTTTGCAGAAGCACCCACAGGACTTCTAGTGTGTTAGTGGCATCACACAGAGCTCCTCTATTTTCTTAGCAGAAGCACCCATAGGACTTCTAGTGTGTTAGTGGCATCACACAGAGCTCCTATATATTCTTCTCAGCAGCACCCACAGGACTTCTAGTGTGTTAGTGGCATCACACAGAGCTCCTCTATTTTCTTTGCATAAGCACCCACAGGACTTCTAGTGTGTTAGTGGCATCACACAGAGCTCCTCTATTTTCTTTGCAGAAGCACCCATAGGACTTCTAGTGTGTTAGTGGCATCACACAGAGCTCCTATATATTCTTCTCAGCAGCACCCACAGGACTTCTAGTGTGTTAGTGGCATCACACAGAGCTCCTCTATTTTCTTTGCAGAAGCACCCACAGGACTTCTAGTGTGTTAGTGGCATCACACAGAGCTCCTCTATTTTCTTAGCAGAAGCACCCATAGGACTTCTAGTGTGTTAGTGGCATCACACAGAGCTCCTATATATTCTTCTCAGCAGCACCCACAGGACTTCTAGTGTGTTAGTGGCATCACACAGAGCTCCTCTATTTTCTTTGCATAAGCACCCACAGGACTTCTAGTGTGTTAGTGGCATCACACAGAGCTCCTCTATTTTCTTTGCAGAAGCACCCATAGGACTTCTAGTGTGTTAGTGGCATCACACAGAGCTCCTATATATTCTTCTCAGCAGCACCCACAGGACTTCTAGTGTGTTAGTGGCATCACACAGAGCTCCTCTATTTTCTTTGCATAAGCACCCACAGGACTTCTAGTGTGTTAGTGGCATCACACAGAGCTCCTCTATTTTCTTTGCAGAAGCACCCACAGGACTTCTAGTGTGTTAGTGGCATCACACAGAGCTCCTCTATTTTCTTTGCAGAAGCACCCACAGGACTTCTAGTGTGTTAGTGGCATCACACAGAGCTCCTCTATTTTCTTTGCAG
This sequence comes from Lithobates sylvaticus, assembly GCA_028564925.1. Classification (NCBI taxonomy): domain Eukaryota; kingdom Metazoa; phylum Chordata; class Amphibia; order Anura; family Ranidae; genus Lithobates; species Lithobates sylvaticus. The sequence goes on from CM053031.1 coordinate 124,143,410, forward strand.
AAGCACCCACAGGACTTCTAGTGTGTTAGTGGCATCACACAGAGCTCCTCTATTTTCTTTGCAGAAGCACCCACAGGACTTCTAGTGTGTTAGTGGCATCACACAGAGCTCCTCTATTTTCTTTGCAGAAGCACCCATAGGACTTCTAGTGTGTTAGTGGCATCACACAGAGCTCCTATATATTCTTCTCAGCAGCACCCACAGGACTTCTAGTGTGTTAGTGGCATCACACAGAGCTCCTCTATTTTCTTTGCAGAAGCACCCATAGGACTTCTAGTGTGTTAGTGGCATCACACAGAGCTCCTATATATTCTTCTCAGCAGCACCCACAGGACTACCGACTACAATGGCTGGAAGACCGCCAAGGGGAGGCAGAGCGTGCAGAGCCAAGAACACAGGGCAGGCAGGCTCTGTTTCTAGTGGACGTGGCCGTGGACGTGGACGTGGTCGTGCATCGTCATCAGCACGTGGCCATGGGACACGCGCGTCTTTGTTTTCGGCAGCTGGACATGTGGAGCCGCATCATGCTGAAGGCTTGGTAGAATGGATGACCAAGCCCTCCTCATCCTCCTCATCCTCTCTCACCCAGGCTCAGGGTACTGACAGAGCATCATCAGCCACCCCTTCCCTAGACTCACCATGTCCTCCTGAGGAGTCCCCCGAACTCTTTGAGCACAGTGTTGGGTACATGCTCCAGGAGGATGCCCAACGATTCGAAGGCTCGGATGACGATACCCAGCTTGAGGAATCTGGCAGTACTGTTCCACCAGCTGCAGCTTACTGCCAGGTTTGCTCTAGTGGTGAAGAGGGAGGGGATGATGAGGTCACTGACTCCACGTGGGTGCCTGAAGGGAGAGAGGATGAGGAGGAGGACGAGGAGGAGGAGGATGCGGCGTCACATGTCCAACGAGGCAGGATGCCCCCTGGAGGCCAGGTAGAGGCCAGCACAGCAACTGTACAACACCGCAGAGCTCCGCCTGTGCAGGGCGCTGCCTCTGCACGTTATCAGAAAAGTTCTTTGGTGTGGGCCTTTTTTGAGACGAGTGCAGCAGATCGCACCACTGCTATTTGCAATATTTGTCTCAAGCGTATCTCGCGTGGCCAAAACATCAGCCGCTTGGGCACGACAAGCATGACCAGACATATGGCGACCTGCCATGCAGCTCGTTGGCAGGCACACATAAAAGACCCACACCAAAGAACTAAGCGGACCTCTCCTTGCTCCTCCTCAGCTGGGATCTCCATCCCCACTACACCTTCAGTCCTCTCTGAAAGCTGCTCTGAGAGGACTGAAGGTGTAGAATTAGGTGTGTCACAACCAAGTACTTGCAGTACACCGACGTCCGATTGCAGCAGGCAAATTTCCCTGCCCCAGCTGCTGGACCGTAGAAAGAAGTACACTCCCAGCCATCCACATGCCCAGCGGTTGAATGCTAGCCTTGCTAAATTGCTAGCACTTCAACTGCTGCCTTTTCAGTTGGTAGACTCGGCCCCCTTCCGTGAGTTTGTTCAATGTGCGGTTCCTCAGTGGCAGGTTCCCAAACGCCACTTTTTCTCGCGGAAGGCGATTCCGTCTCTCTACCGGCATGTGGAGGGCAATGTCCATGCCTCGCTGGACAGGGCGGTCAGCGGTAAGGTGCATATTACCGCTGACTCATGGTCCAGCAGGCATGGACAGGGACGGTACCTTTCTTTCACGGCCCATTGGGTCACTCTATTGGCAGCTGGGAGGGATGCAGGACAAGGTGCAGTAGTGTTGGAGGTTGTTCCGCCACCACGCCTCCAAAACACGACTACTGCTACTGGTTGTGACACACCTCTCTCCTCCACCCCCTCCTCTTCTTCTTCCTCCAGTGCTCTGTCCTTGGAACCAGCGGTGCTCCGTAGGCGTACAAGGGGCTACGCAAGTACGCAGGCAAAAAGATGCCATGCCGTGCTTGCGCTGGTGTGTTTGGGGGACAGGAGCCACACTGGGCCAGAGGTTCTGGCAGCTCTGCAGGGGCAGGCCGAGAGGTGGTTGACGCCACGTCAGCTTAAGCCAGGAATGGTCGTTTCTGACAATGGCACCAACCTCCTCTCCGCCCTGCGACAGGGGCAGCTCACCCATGTGCCCTGCATGGCTCACGTCCTCAACCTGGTGGTGCAGCGGTTCTTGGGCAGGTTCCCAGGCTTACAGGATGTCCTGAGGCAGGCCAGGAAAGTCTGTGTGCATTTCCGCCGATCTTATAATGCCAGTGCTCGGCTGACTGAGCTGCAAAAGGAGCTGAACCTGCCCAAGAACCGCCTAATATGTGACATGCCCACCAGGTGGAACTCAACGTTGGCCATGCTGCAGCGACTGCACACGCAGCAGAGGGCCATCAATGAGTACCTTTGCGACTACGGCACCAGGACAGGGTCAGGGGAGCTTGGTTTTTTTTCCCCACGTCAGTGGAGCATGATCAGGGATGCATGCACTGTCCTCTCACCATTTGAGGAGGCCACGAGGATGGTGAGCAGTGACAGTGCATGCATCAGTGACACTGTCCCTCTTGTCCACCTGTTGGAGCATACGCTGCGTGGGATAATGGACAGGGCACTTGAGGCAGAACAGAGGCAGGAAGAGGAGGACTTCCTTGCCTCTCAAGGCCCCCTTTATCCGGACAGTGTTCCTTCTGTCCCACCCATCACACAGGAAGAGGATGAGGAGGAGGAGGAGGAGGAGGAGGAGGATTGTGTGAGCATGGAGGTGGAGCCTGGCACTCAGCATCAGCAGCAGCAGTCTTTTAGGGATGATGTACAGTCCCAACAAACCAGTGGACTTGTACGTGGCTGGGAGGAGGTGGCTGGCGATCATGTCATCCTCAGTGACCCAGAAGACTCCGGACCGAATGCCTCAGCTAACCTACGCTGCATGGCCTCCCTGATCCTGCAAAGCCTGCGGAAGGATCCTCGTGTTCTTCGGATCAAGGAGAGGGACCATTACTGGCTAGCCACTCTCCTTGATCCGCGGTACAAGGGTAAGGTTGCGGACCTTATCTTGCCGTCGCAGAGGGAGCAGAGGATGAGACATCTCAGGGAGGCCTTGCAGAAAGGTCTGTGCAACGCGTTCCCAGAAACTGGGAGGCTACAAACTCCTGGTCCTGGGCGACGAGTTGCTGAGGCTTCGGTCAGTGGCAGAAGGAGCGGTGGGGAAGGTGGACGTCTGACCGATGCGTTCAGACAATTTTTTAGTCCGCAGCCCCAAGGTATGATCGGTTCCAGCAACCATCGCCAGCGTCTGATATACATGGTGCAGGAATACCTTGGGGCAAGGTCAGACTTGGACACCTTTCCCACCGAAAATCCTCTGGCTTACTGGGTCCTGAGGATGGATCACTGGCCAGAGCTTGCACAGTATGCAATTGAGCTACTGGCCTGTCCTGCCTCCAGCGTTCTTTCCGAACGCACATTCAGTGCTGCTGGAGGATTTGTGACTGATCATAGGGTGCGCCTGTCCACCGCCTCGGTTGATCGACTGACATTCATCAAAATGAATCAGTCTTGGATCACCACCAGCTACCAGGCACCTGAGGCGGATATAACCGAATAATTTTTAATGTCACATCCCTTCAAGACTGCCTATGCTGATGCTGAGTGACTGTCCTCTTATGTTCACTGACTATCCTCTTCCTCCTCCTCAATGATCCATGCCACCACACCAGTGCCTAAGGCACAATTTTTCAGCCCCTGTTTAACAGGGGCGTGTACTTCCAATTTTTTAAAAAAATGCTTCGCAACACGTGTGACTGCTGTGCTCCAAGTACAGTCTCTGTGAGGGGTTGCAGTGTTGTGGCACCAGCACCAGTGCCTAAGGCACAATTTTTCAGCCCCTGTTTAACAGGGGCGGGTACTTACAATTTTTTAAAAAAATGCTTCGCAACACGTGTGACTGCTGTGCTCCAAGTACAGTATCTGTGAGGGCCGGGTTGCAGTGTTGTGGCACCAGCACCAGTGCCTAAGGCACAATTTTTCAGCCCCTGTTTAACAGGGGCGGGTACTTACAATTTTTTAAAAAAATGCTTCGCAACACGTGTGACTGCTGTGCTCCAAGTACAGTATCTGTGAGGGCCGGGTTGCAGTGTTGTGGCACCAGCACCAGTGCCTAAGGCACAATTTTTCAGCCCCTGTTTAACAGGGGCGGGTACTTACAATTTTTTAAAAAAATGCTTCGCAACACGTGTGACTGCTGTGCTCCAAGTACAGTATCTGTGAGGGCCGGGTTGCAGTGTTGTGGCACCAGCACCAGTGCCTAAGGCACAATTTTTCAGCCCCTGTTTAACAGGGGCGGGTACTTACAATTTTTTAAAAAAATGCTTCGCAACACGTGTGACTGCTGTGCTCCAAGTACAGTATCTGTGAGGGCCGGGTTGCAGTGTTGTGGCACCAGCACCAGTGCCTAAGGCACAATTTTTCAGCCCTGTTTAACAGGGGCGGGTACTTACAATTTTTAAAAAAAATGCTTCGCTAAACGTGTGACTGCTGTGCTCCAAGTACAGTATCTGTGAGGGCCGGGTTGCAGTGTTGTGGCACCAGCACCAGTGCCTAAGGCACAATTTTTCAGCCCCTGTTTAACAGGGGCGTGTACTTCCAATTTTTTAAAAAAATGCTTCGCAACACGTGTGACTGCTGTGCTCCAAGTACAGTCTCTGTGAGGGGTTGCAGTGTTGTGGCACCAGCACCAGTGCCTAAGGCACAATTTTTCAGCCCCTGTTTAACAGGGGCGGGTAATTACAAATCTTGATCTAATAGTTCACAGCAGGGCCCATTCCTGCGCCCACCAAGAGTAACTATGAGGGCCTGCAGTCTTGTGGCAACACCGTCCACCACCACCGCCAAAGGCCCAATTTTTCTGCCCTGTTCATCAGGTGCTTGCAATTACAAATCTTGATCTAATAACTCACAACAGGGCCCATTCCTACGCCCACCAAGAGTAACTGTGAGGGCCTACAGTCTTGTGGCAACACCGTCCACCACCACCGCCAAAGGCCCAATTTTTCTGCCCTGTTCATCAGGTGCTTGCAATTACAAATCTTGATCTAATAACTCACAGCAGGGCCCATTCCTGCGCCCACCAAGAGTAACTATGAGGGCCTACAGTCTTGTGGCAACACCGTCCACCACCACCGCCAAAGGCCCAATTTTTCTGCCCTGTTCATCAGGTGCTTGCAATTACAAATCTTGATCTAATAACTCACAGCAGGGCCCATTCCTGCGCCCACCAAGAGTAACTGTGAGAGCTTACAGTCTTGTGGCAACACCGTCCACCACCACCACCACCCCCAATTTTTCTGCCCTGTTCAACAGGTGCATGCAATTACAAATCTTGATCTATTAACTCATAGCAGGGCCCATTCCTGTGCCCACCAGTCTTGTGGCTACACCAACATCTAATAGGGCAAATTTCTGCAGAGTATATACGCCAGGCCCCTACTTTCAAACATCCAACTTACAAACGACTCCTACTTGCAAATGGAAAGAGAAAACAGGAAGTGAGAGGAAATCTACCCCTAGGAAGGGAAATTCTATCCTGTTAGATTTAATTTGGGAAAAAGGTATCTCCTCTCTACTGATACTTTATCACCAATCCTTGTTTCAATTAAAACCCCACTTTTCCAAAAACATTTGTCATTGGGACGGAAAGTGAGGTGACATGTTCTGAACAGATGTGCAAAGACAGCAAATGTTACAGGGGTGATAACCCCTCCCTATGTTCTCCAAAAAGCTTAAAAATAGATTTTTTTGGGATGGAGCTACACTTCATAATGTACCTGTTCAGATTCTACTTAAGAACAAACCTAAAGCCGCAAGTGGTTTTAAATGGCTTCTTTTTTTCCTTTACAAATGTCATTTTGTGCAAGGACAGTTCTAAACACGGGAAACACATGCCACTTCACAGGCATACTTTAGACACCCCCCAGGTACCATATTTAAAGGAAAATTTCACTTTTTTTTTTTCACTTTATGCATCATTAAAATGACTGCTCCCGAAAAAACGTTAGTTTTTAAAAGTTCTTTTTGCATTGATATATGTCCCCTGGGGCAGGACTCGGGTCCCCAAACCTGTTTTATGACATTAACATGCATATTGGCCGTTGTAATTAGCACTTTTGATTTCGAACGTTCGCGTCCATTATAACGTATAGGGTTCGAAAATTCGCGCGAACTTTCGGTCCGTTCGAAGGTTCTGGTTCGAACCGAACCCGGGGGTGTTCGGCTCATCCCTAATTGGGAACCCTGAGCTTGTCACTTGCCACAAGATGCAGCGTGCCACCGTAGCCTGCTACCAGATGCAGTGTGTCACTTGCCACCGTAGCCTGCCACCAGATGCAGTGTGTCACTTGCCACCGTAGCCTGCCACCAGATGCAGTGTGTCATTTGCCCCCGTAGCCTGCCACCAGATGCAGTGTGTCACTTGCCCCCGTAGCCTCCCACCAGATGCAGCGTGTCACTTGCCTTGGTCCCCTGCAACCAGATGCAGCGTGTCACTTGCCACCGTAGCCTGCCACCAGATGCATTGTGTCACTTGCCACCGTAGCCTGCCACCAGATGCAGCGTGTCAATTGCCACCATAGCCTGCCGCCAGATGCAGTGTGTCACTTGCCACCATATGCAGTGTGTCACTTGCCACTGTCTCCTGCCACCAGATGCAGCGCATCACTTGCCACGGTAGCCTGCCGCCAGATGCAGCGCGCCACTTGCCACGGTAGCCTGCCACCAGATGCAGTGTGTCACTTGCCACTGTCACCTGCCACCAGATGCAGTGGCACTTGCCACCCTGCGCTCTTGCTGGGTAAGTCCCTTGATTCAAGTGCCTACCTGATTCCTACACCGACCTACCTGTCCACTACACTGACCCCTACACTGACCTACCTGCCCACTACACTGACCGGGTTTGTTGAATGTAGTCTCGGGGTTGACAGGGATTTCAGGGGCGAGTGATCAAATCATATTATTTCTATTACTACATTGTAATATATAATGAAATAGTTCAACTCACCATAAGGCCGAATCATTGGGAACCCTGAGCTTGTCACAAGATGCAGCATGCCACCGTAGCCTGCTACCAGACGCAGTGTGTTACTTGCCACCGTCTCCTGCCACCAGATGCAGTGTGTCACTTGCCACAGTAGCCTGCCACCAGATGCAGTGTGTTACTTGCCACCGTCTCCTGCCACCAGATGCAGTGTGTCACTTGCCACTGTTTCCTGCCACCAGATGCAGCGGGTCACTTGCCACGGTAGCCTGCCGCCAGATGCAGTGTGTCACTTGCCACGGTAGCCTGCCGCCAGATGCAGTGAGTCACTTGCCCCCGTAGCCTGCCACCAGATGCAGCGTGTCACTTACCACTGTCACCTGCCACCAGATGCAGTGACACTTGCCACCCTGTGCTCTTGCTGGGTAAGTCCCTTGATCCAAGTGCCTACCTGATTCCTACACTGACCTACCTGCCCACCACACTGACCTACCTGCCCATTACACTGACCCCTACACTGACCCATTACACTGACCCCTACACTGACCTACCTGCCCACTACACTGACCTACCTGACACCTGCATTGACCTACCTGACCCCTAAAATGACCTACCTGCCCACTTCACTGACCTACCAGCCCACTACACTGACCTACCAGCCCACTACACTGACCTACCTGACCCCTACACTGACCTACCTGACCCCTACACTGACCTACCTGTCCCCTAAAATAACTGCACTGCATGTCACTTGCCACCATCTCCTGCCACCAGATGCAGCGCGTCACTTACCACCGTAGCCTGCCGCCAGATGCAGTGTGTCACTTGCCACCATATGCAGTGTGTCACTTGCCACCATCTCCTGCCGCCAGATGCAGCATGTCACTTGCCACCGTAGCCTGCCGCCAGATGCAGTGTGTCACTTGCCACCATATCCTGCCTCCAGATGCAGTGTGTCACTTGCCCCCGTAGCCTGCCACCAGATGCAGTGGCACTTGCCACCCTGCGCTTTTGCTGGGTAAGTCCCTTGATCCAAGTGCCTACCTGATTCCTACACTGACCTCCCTGCCCACTACACTGACCTACCTGCCCACTACACTGACGCCTACACTGACCTACCTGCCCACTACATTGACCCCTACACTGACCTACCTGACACCTGCATTGACCTACCTGACCCCTAAAATGACCTACCTGCCCTCTTCACTGACCTACCAGCCCCCTTCACTGACCTACCTGACCCCTACACTGACCTACCTGACCCCTACACTGACCTACCTGACCCCTACACTGACCTACCTGTCCACTACACTGACCTACCTGCCCACTACACTGACCTATCTGACCCCTAAAATGACCTACCTGCCCACTACACTGACCTACCTGCCCACTACACTGACCTACCTGCCCACTGCACTGACCTACCTGACCCCTAAAATGACCTACCTGCCCACTACACTGACCTACCTGACCCCTAAAATGACCTACCTGCCCACTACACTGACCTATCTGCCCACTACACTGACCTACCTAACACCTGCCTAACTGCCCACTAAACTGAGCTACCTGACCACTATAACCTACCTGGCCTCTCCCATGACCCACCTGCCCACTACACTGACTTCCCTGTCCCCTGCACTGACCTACCTGACCCACCTGACCACTACACTCCTTCCTTCACTACTCACACTACTGACTACTCCCCCACACAAACATAAGGTAGATCGGTGGATTTCACTCACCACTCCAGGCCAGGACTCCATGACGATCATCCATAGATGTCTGCTATCTCCCAGTCGCTCCTCTGTATCCCCCGCAGGCCAGGAACTCTGGCAGCAGCCGCCGTATGCTCGTCTGCATCGAGCACCGCCCCTCCCCTTACACACATGGGCTGCCTGTGGCACGCACCTGAGGAATCATGGGGGACAGGGCAGACAGGACCACTGGAGTCCCTGGGCGGGGGGAGATCCGGGTGCTGAGGAGTGTCTGCCTCATTGGAGGTGTATGGTGATTATAGGGGCTGGAGTCTGGAATAAGTCTTGTGCTGTCCACCCCCACGCTACACCAATGGGCTGGCCCAGCCAGATGACATCATCGACATTTGGCAGTCAATAGAAAATCGCGAACGGCTGCATCAGTTTCATTCCGGGATACTGTATTGTCCCGGAATGAAGGTGCCCGGGGCCCGGGACAGACCTGCTAATTGCGGGAATGTCCCGGGCAATCCGAGACACGCGGGCACCCTAGGTCAATCCTAGTTTCAGGCCATATGGCCTCCCTGTAATAAGCACTCTGCTCCCCCCATGCTTTACCCTCCCACTGCTGCAGGGGCCACTACAGTAGGTCTCGGGTTGGCTGTGCGATGACAGGGGAGAGGCACAGCTCTTTCTCCCTGCTTCCTCCATCTAAGCAGAACAAGGAGCCAATAAGAAAAGCCTTGAGGGGCATGATGGAACATGTAGTCCTGAGGAATGTTCACTGACATTCATGGGGCCTGAACTACACCCTGCTTTCAAAGGAGAAAGGAGCAAAATTTGCCAGGCAAAAATTCACCAGGATAATGCAGTTTTCTGGGAGGAACTAGTGAGAGGAACATGAAGTACTGTTCCCCCCAGAGAGAGACTGAGCCGTTGAAAAACCACCAAGGGAGTACAATGTGGGGGAGACTGCAAGAGTGTGAAGACCGTGTTGCAGAGCCACTGCCAGGATACAGACCTTGCTGCACTGCCTACTAAAGTCGTCACAGGCAACCCAGGGTTAGCAGACACCTGATCGAAGGGACCACTGCTGCTGTGTCGCTGGATCTGATAAGAGGGACTTGCAGCCGCTACTTGCTACCACCACTATAGATGAGCTATAAGGAACAACCTAACCTGTTACCTTATAGCCGGTAGAAGTGGCAGAACTACCATGGTTGCAAATGTCGACTTGCGACCGGACCCTGGCATTCCTCCACCGTTCTGCCCACCTAGTCTCTCCGCCTATTCAATTTGCAGCTGCAAGCAGATGCAGCATGCTGTCAGGGAGCAGAAACTGGAGTCAGCTGACCTGGTCCAGTAGAGTGAAGGGGGAGGAGACACATTTCAGGAAATAGAGTGACAGAAATACGTGGAGGGAGCTGAGAGCTTGCATGCAGACAGGGGGAACTAAGTAGACACTACTTGACAGGTGACAGCAAGTTACTGTCACGGATCCCACCCCCACCCAGCAGTGCCACCGATCTCACCCCCCCCCTAAGCACTGACACTGATCTCACCCCCCCACCACTGCCCCTGATCCTATCAACCCTCCAGTACTGTAACTGATCACACCCTTCCCCCCAGCACTGCCATCGATCCCATCCCCCCAGCACTGCCACTGAGCCCAGCCCCCCCTTATTGCTAATAACAAGTTCTAGGGGTTTTCTGTCTATGGGATGGATGGGTGTAATCTCTAGCAAGCAATCAGTGAGCAGTAAGGATGTGTAGTAACCTCTACCAACCAATTAGTGAGCGGTAATGATGTGCCGCAACTGCTAGAAATCAATCAGTGAGCGATAATGATGTGCAGTAATCTCTAGCAACCAATCAGTGAGCAGAGATGATGTGCAGTAACCTCTAGAAACCAATGGGTGAGCGGTAATAATGTGCAGTAACCTCTAGAAACTAATTAGTGAATGGTAAAGATGTGCAATAACCTCTAGCAACCAATCAGTGAGTGGTAAGAATGTGCAGTAACCTCTAGCAAGCAATCAGTGAGTGGTAAGAATGTGTAGTAACCTCTAGCAACCAATTAGCAAACAGAAAAGATGTGCTATAACCTCTAACAACCAGTCAGTGAGCGGTAATGATATGCTATAACCTCTGGAAAATGGTAATCGCTGCCTGATCTGCTGCAGTAAAATGATTTTGAGCCTAGCTGCTTTTTATTATATGTCTCAGAGCAGGTTGAGAGCAAAATTGCATGGGGGAAAGGTCAGGGACAAGAAGATGCTTGCCCAGTGTGCAATCAATATTAAAGATGCCCCTGGGTCAGGAGTATACTTTTATGAAGCCTACTGTCAGCTTTCAGTGCAGAAGTTATGACAAGCAGCTGTGAAACTGCTGATCATTTCCACAACTACCACGTTGCGCCGCCCCTTGTGTGAACCCTCCACCATGTTTACCGGGCTCCGCTGTCCCACCTGCGGGCCTGGTGCAGTCATATAAACACTACAAAACCTGGTATAGCAAACCAGAAAGGGTTACCAAGGTAACAGATGGATCATAATAGAGTACTTCTTAAAACATTAATTTATTGTAACAAGGTTGGCTAAAAGTAGAGTATCGGCCAAAAATAATAACAGCTTCACATAAACAAAGGCTGTCACTGCACCGTACAGTGACACATGTGTAGATTACCAAATAACATTAGACATAGACTGAGTTTAGTGACACGTACAAAACATCAGTTATTTCATCAAGAGACCGCATTATATAGGTAAAAATCTTCCATCAATCTCACCTCACCCCAACCAGGTTGAAAAAGATGGGTTTGTCGCCCACGGCTGAATGTTTCCACGGCTGCGGCCAAGAAGCCGACTTCCTACACTGTTTTTGGGCATGCCCAATGGTTCAGGACCTCTAGGCAGAGGTGGGCTCCTTTATCTCCACAGCCCTAGGCCTCCCTAACATTATTCACCCCAAGAATTGTCTGCTGGGCATCTTTGGTGACCTGCAAATATCGACGCCTGTCAAAAGGCTATTCCGCATTCTCTACTTCTATGTTAGAAAAGTTATATTGTTGTCATGGAAGGGAACACAGACCTCTTTAAAAACCTTATGGTTGAAGCTAATCAACGATGCTATCCCAATGTACAAACTTACCTTTGAACTTCGGAAACAAAGCAAAACATTCCACAAAATATGGGACAGGTGGCTGGCTAGCCCCATGAACCTCCCCTCGCAATAGAAATAGATTGCAGATTGCCTGTAGGTCGTGCCACTCTATAAACTGTATATATATAGAATTTTACTGGCGCTAAGTAACCGACACCTTGATTGTATTCTACATACGAAGGTATGATGCTTAAAAAATTTATTATCATAAGTCTCCCAAATGCACAAGCCTAGTATTTGATGCTGTATACCTATGATTGCCCATGTTTTGTTTTTGTAAAGCATATGTTTTTTTTTTTTTTTGGTTCGTCTGTTTGTCATAAAACTAATAAAAAATATCTTAAAAAAAAAAAGATGGGTTAACCAATCTGTAAATAGCTGCGTCTAAAAATTGTTGAACAATTTCAGAATGTTCCTCAATGTAAAATGACAAAGACTTTAAATATACCATCTTCAAAATAACATAATATCATCAAAAGATTCTAAGATTCTGGAGAAATCTCTGTGTACAAGGGACAAAATTGGAACGCATTATTGAATGCCTGTGATCAGGCCCTCATATGTCACTGCATTAAAAACAGGCATTATTCTGTGATGAACATCACTGCATGGGCTCTGGAATACTTCCAAAAATCACTGTCTGTGAAAACAGTTTGCTGTGCTATCCAAATATGCAAGGTAAATTTCTGTCATGCAAAGCAAAGGCCATATCTGAACATAATCCAAAAATGCCGCCATCTTTTCTAGGTCAAATCTCATTTAAAGCGGTCTGTTGCAAAGTGGAAAACTGTCAGATGAATGGAAATCTGAAAATTTTTCATCAATCATGGGCACAGCTTTCTTTGGACTAAAGAAAGGGATCTTGTTATCAGAGCTCAGTTCAAAAAGCCTGCATCTGTGATGGTATGGGGGTGCATTAGTGCAGCCCTCAAATTTTCTATTCGCCTACTCGCATTTTGTGAGTGGAAAATGATGGCTGGTGAGCGTGGGCTGCCTGGGAGCAGGGGGGGGGGGAGCAAGCACCGCCAGCAGGCAGGGTTAAATGGGAGCCGTTCGCCCAAGGGAAGAGAGTATGGAAGAAGAGAGGGCGGCCGGATCATCACAGGGGATGAGAGCGTGGATAAAGAGGATAGCTGGCCGGATCACAGAGCGGGGATTGCTCGCTGTGACAGCTTACACTTGATTTGCCTCCGATCGCGGTCACACACAGTCTCGCCTCCTGAACCAGTACCTGTGACAGACAGAACGCCTGTCCAATGATGGTGTGGACATGTTCCGTCTTTCACAGGTGACGGGTCAGGAGGCGGGACTGTGTGATACCACGATCTGAGGCAATTTAAATGTAAGCTGTTACAGCAGGCAATCCCCTGCTCTGTGATCCGGCCAGGTCTCCTCTTCCTCCACGCTCTCTTCCCCTGTGATGATCCGGCCGCCCTCTCTCTTCCTCTGCACAGGTGAGGCTGCAATGATGGACACAGGTGAGGCTGAGGCTGCAATGATGAACACAGGTGAGGCTGCAATGATGGACACAGGTGAGGCTGCAATGATGGGCACTGGTCACGCTGCAATGAATTAGGGGTGGGGTAGGGATTGGGTGGGACAACTGGTGGCGAGTAACCCTTAAGGTCTGGCTAGTAGCTCAGGACTTGAAATTTTGAGCCCTGCATTAGTGCATATTGAATGAGTAGCTTGCACGTCTGGAAAGGTACCACCAATGCTGAAATATTCAGGTTTTAGAGTAGCATATGCTCCCATCCATCCCATCCAATGTCTTTTTCAAGGAAGGCCTTGGATATTGCAGCAGGACAATGCTAAACCGCATGGCTTAATAGTAGAAGAGCCCTGGTGCTTACCTGACCTGCCTGCAGTCCAGACTTTTCACAAATTGAAAATATTTAGAGCATCTTGAAACAAAAAAATATGACAAAGAAGACCCAGGACTGTTGAGCAGTTAGAATCCCATATCAAGTAGAAATGGGATAACATTCCTCTCCCAAAACTCCAGCAACTGGTCTCAGTTCCCAAATGTTTACAAAGTGTTGTTAACAGAAGAGGGGAAGCTATACCATGGTAAAAGTGGCCCTGTCCCAGCTTTTTTTGAGATGTGTTGCTGGCATCAATTTCAAAATTAACTTATTTTATCTTAAAATGGTAAATTTTCTCAGTTTAAACTTTTGATATGTTTTATATTTTCTATTGAGAATAAAATATGAGTTTATAAGATTTGCAAATCATTGCTTTCTGTTTTAATAATGATTTTACACTGTGTCCCAACTTTTTTGGAATTAGGGTTGTAGGGATTGCAGGGTTGTAGGGTTGTAGTTTGTTTGAGCCAAGCTATCCCTAATTAACTATTTTCTACAATAACAGGTGCACCCGCTGGGCACACTGTATACATTGTATGTAGCTTCAGCTACATAAAGTATACAGCCTTGTTTTCTTAGTGTGAGACAAGACCTTCCCATCTCGCACCAACTTCTTTGAATCCTCCTCTGATTGGCTTAGGCAGAAATCATGACGTCTCCACCTCAGCCAATCAGAAGAAGCTTTTTATTCATTCATAGAATACAAAGCTGCCTATGAATGGCTGAGCATTGCTCAGCCTGACTCTATTTTGTTCCAGGTGTGAGACTGGAAGGTCTCACACCCAGAGCACAAGGCTGTATACTGTATGTAGCTAAGGCTACATACAGATTATACAGCGCACCCAGCAAGCACACCTGTTAGTGTAGGAAATAGTTTGTTTGGGCCAGCTTGGTTAAAAAAAACTATTTAAAATGACAGCAAAGCTGGAGATCAGCTTTAAGAGGATTCAAATGTAGGCAGCTTTATACATTCAAAAGGCAAAGGAGTTAATGCTTCACTGAAAGATTATTCAAGCTAAGCATTATTATTGCTTTAAAAGGATCGATAGCACCGTGGATACCAGGGTAGCTAGGTGGTTAGTAGTTTTTCCATGCAGCTGATACCTTGTTTAAATTCTGCCTGGGACACTACTGTATCTACATGGAATACATTCCTTCAACATTCCTAAACTATAGTAATATGTCAGCTACCTCTAAAAATTTCCCTCAGTATGATGGGAAATTTGGACTGTGAGTTAATTTGGGGAACAGAGACTGACATGATTGGTTCCATGTTCTCTGTACAGTGGTGCGTAATATGTTAACACTAAAAAATGAGAAATTAAAGACTGTCGTAGATGTGATTTAGTCTAAAGCATTGGTCAATCTAAAACAGTTTTTTCAGTTCTTGGTTATATACAAGACAGTTAAATCACTTTAGAGGTGAGCAAATCGATTCACTCATCTCTTTAGGCTTTCATAGGTCTCTCGGGGACTCTGGTAATGAGATCTTTTTGTCTGAGTTCCTAGGTCTGCACACCTGCAACAAATGTGAAGGGGCCCCTCACATTCCCCGTTGGAATTCTTTATTTTTTATATTTTTTATATTCTTCTTTTGCTCTACTTAACGCTTGCACATACTGAGATGATGTTTAGCATACATGCCATTTCTGTGTAGTACAAAGACTTGTATTGTTTTATTATATGATTTAACCGCTGCTTGTAGCAGTGAATTTGTAATATTAAAGTGAATTTATAGGGCAAGGGAGGGTTTTTTTCCCCCCATCTGTTTCCCTTCACTTCCTGTCCCATAGCCAAACAAGAAGTAAGAGGAAATCCCTGAAAATTAAGGGAATTCCTTGGGGATCCTCAGGTCACCAGAACTAGTATCCCCATTGGAAGATTTTGCCTCTATTACTTTTCTGGGGACGATTCAAAATTTGCGATTTTACTTTACTTTCATTTTCCCACTGCTGCCAGATGGGGCTCGCAGCAGGGGTCCGGTGCATCCCTGTTCTCCATTTCAGGGACGGATTAGGGACAAATATTTGCCTGAATTCAGACCTAAAACAGCCCAGGAGACACACAGGACCTATATGCAAGCCGCTCCACAGCAGCCCCGGAGATATGTGAACCGTCTCCATAGAAAGCCGGGGAAACCATTCTATTCGCACTAGTGTGAACCCAGCCTCAATGATAATGGTAAACAGAATGTAGAGAGGATGAATCTCCTTAACGGGGGGGACAGACAGCAATTAAAAACTGACAAGCGTTATAACCCCTCTCCACTATCTAAAACTAAAAAGGTTTTGCCTTTAGTTATACTTTAAACTATAATACAGTGAAGGGCATTATGTTTAAAGTTGCTCTTGACATTAAACAGGTAAGCCACTGCAGCCTAAAAACCTCAATCAGCAGTGATCAGCAGCAAACCAAAATAAATCTAGTTTATTTTATTTAAATGACTTATACAGTATGAAGGCCCAGTATGATGCTTTTTGAACCACTGCGGGTCCTTCGTAATAGTTGGGCCACTCTGCTATGACTGAAGATTTGTACTGAATTAAAAGAAAGAACAAAAAGCAGCTTAGCCTGAACAAACCCAATAGGCCCATATTATTGATCTATGAAAGCTGCACAGTCTATGTTGGCAAAATGGACAACATTCTGTCTGTGTGAATGACTTTAAACAATTATAATGCTATATACATCATATAAAGAAATCATATTGTAACCCACCATCCTTAGAAAAATGTTTTGACTTTGATGTGCTCAACATATGCTGTTACAACGTTTTTACTTTGATGCATTTCATTTTTGTATGGCCGTTAAGCAACAGTTATTTTTGGACTTCCCAAATTCTCAATGGCTTTTTAACACTTTCCAGATATAAGGAGCTGCTTTAAAGTGTATTTCCACTTTTATAGCCAAATTGGGAAAACACCTACTTTGTATTAGTTCCATTTCCCTTTTTTGCTGAGATGCTTATTCTGGAACCTCCAGCAAGGCAAAATCCTACTAGTTCTCTTTGTCTACAAAGGGGCTTGGCAGTTGTGTTTGCCTTAATTAACCCTGTCTGTACTGCACAGGCAGATCTTTATTTTTTGCCATAGCTAGTGTCAGGAACATGCTGGCCATAGCGCAGCTGAAGTTCCAAGGTGAATGCAAATGCACAGGCATGGCCCTGTGGGTGCCCGTCTTGCTAGGCACCTGCGCATGAAGATGCGCATGCACATCTTCATGCGAATGCGTGCGTGTGTGCACATTCGCTATGGACACTATTGACACTAGCGCCAAATGGCCTATATAAGTGCAGCAGCTGTACTAGTCCATTGCTGTCTAATCTGCAGCTGTACTTGTGTTCCTGTACAGTATCAGATTTTTCTGACTTGTGTTTGACCCGGCTTGCTCCTGACTTCGCTTTAACGCTACTTGCCCTGACCTTGGCTTGTCTCTGGACTTTGCTCTGTCTTCTGCCCATCTGCCTGATCTTGTGTTGCCAACCTCTGCCTGTACCCTAACATTTCCTTGCCTGCCGCCTATGCCTGTATCTGACGACTGTTGCTGACATGGCTTGTCTGACCACACATACAGTTGTTTATCTGCCCTGCTTGCACCTGCCTAGCTCCCACTGGGGCTTCCTCTATTGCAGTCCACTAGTCTCCCTGCACCTGCTATCAGCCGCTGTCTACTGCTACCTGCTGTCTACCAGCCCAGGGTCTGCTGTTCCTGCTGACATCTGCTGTTCCAGTGATCCGGTCCACTCTGTTGATGCACCTGCTACGCATCACTACTTCCAGCGGAAGACTACACAGGCACTCATACTTTACCATGCTCTTGCACCCACTGTTGCAACATCAGTGGTCCCTGAGCCGGAGGTGTACGAGAGGCCTTCTTCTGCACGTCAAAAGCTCAGCCGCAAGGTACGTGACAGCTAGATTTGACCACTGTCTGTCCTAACAAAGAGTTAGAAGTTTAGAGAATAGGCTTCTTGATTTGTATGTTCAATGAAACAAGAAAAGCCGCTCCAGGTGAGTGAGTCTCTGGTTAATCCCCACACACACACTAGTCAGGTGCTAGCCCAGCTCGCATGCTGTGTAACATAAGGAAATGATTCCGGATGGCTGCACTTCCAAAAATCCTTTTATTGAAGCTTCATATGACAAGTGGTTGACAGATGGAGCAGGGGACAAGTGGGAAAACTGATTTTATTACCAGATGACTAGGGATGAGCCGAACACCCCCGGGTTCGGTTCGCACCAGAACCTTCGAACGGACCAAAAGTTTGCGCAAATTTTCGAACCCTATTCGTTACAATGGACGCGAACGTTCGAAATCAAAATTGCTAATTACAACGGCCAATATGCATGTTAATGTCATAAAACAGGTTTGGGCCCCGGGTCCTGCCCCAGGGGAAATATATCAATGCAAAAAGAACTTTTAAAAACTAACGTTTTTTCGGGAGCAGTCATTTTAATGATGCATAAAGTGAAATAAAAAGTGAAATATTCCTTTAAATATGGTACCTGGGGGGTGTCTAAAGTATGCCTGTGAAGTGGCATGTGTTTCCCGTGTTTAGAACTGTCCCTGCACAAAATGACATTTGTAAAGGAAAAAAAGAAGCCATTTAAAACCACTTGCGGCCTTAATGTCATGTCTTGTCCTGGCCATATGGCAGCTGTCCTGGCACCTGTTGAACAGGGCAGAAAAATTGGGCCTTTGGTGGTGGTGTTGCCACAAGACTGTAAGCCCTCACAGTTACTCTAGGTGGGCGCAGGAATGGGCCCTGCTGTGAGTTATTAGATCAAGATTTGTAATTGCATGCACCTGTTGAACAGGGCAGAAAAATTGGGCCTTTGGTGGTGGTGGTGGACGGTGTTGCCACAAGACTGTAAGCCCTCACAGTTACTCTTGGTGGGCGCAGGAATGAGCCCTGCTGTGAACTATTAGATCAAGATTTGTAATTACATGCCCCTGTTAAACAGGGACTGAAAAATTGGGCCTTAGGCACTGGTGCTGGTGCCACAACACTGCAACCCATCACAGATACTGTACTCTGAGCACAGCAATGAGACCTGTTGCAAAGCATTGTCTAAAAATTGTAATTACATGCCCCAACAGGGGCTGAAAAATTGTGCCTTAGGTACTGGTGCTGGTGCCACAACACTGCAACCCCTCACAGATACTGTACTTGGAGCACAGCAGTCAGACCTGTTGCGAAGCATTGCTTAAAAAATTGTAATTACACGCCCCTGTTAAACAGGGGCTGAAAAATTGGGCCTTAGGCACTGGTGCTGGTGCCACAACACTGCAACCCCTCACAGATACTGTACTCTGAGCACAGCAATGAGACCTGTTGCAAAGCATTGTCTAAAAATTGTAATTACACGCCCCAACAGGGGCTGAAAAATTGTGCCTTAGGCACTGGTGCTGGTGCCACAACACTGCAACCCCTCACAGATACTGTACTTGGAGCACAGCAGTCAGACCTGTTGCGAAGCATTGCTTAAAAAATTGTAATTACACGCCCCTGTTATACAGGGGCTGAAAAATTGGGCCTTAGGCACTGGTGCTGGTGCCACAACACTGCAACCCCTCACAGATACTGTACTTGGAGCACAGCAGTCAGACCTGTTGCGAAGCATTTTTTTAAAAAATTGGAATTACACGCCCCTGTTATACAGGGGCTGAAAAATTGTGCCTTAGGCACTGGTGTGGTGGCACCCAGAAACAAAAATGTTCTTCCAAGCTATCAAGGAATGGATCATTGAGGAGAAGGAAGAGGATAGTCAGTGAACATAACAGGACAGTCACTCAGCATCAGCATAGGCAGTCTTGAAGGGATGTGACATTATAAATGATTCAGTTATATCCGCTTCAGGTGCCTGGTAGCTGGTGGTGATCCAAGACTGATTCATTTTTATGAAGGTCAGTCGATCAACCGAGTCAGTGGACAGGCGCACCCTGTGATCGGTGACAAATCCTCCAGCAGCACTGAATGTGCGTTCGGAAAGAATGCTGGATGCAGGACAGGCCAGTAGCTCAATTGCATACTGTGCAAGCTCTGGCCAGTGATCCATCCTCAAGACCCAGTAAGCCAGTGGATTTTCGGTGGGAAAGGTGTCCAAGTCTGACCTTGCCCCTAGGTATTCCTGCACCATGTATATCAGACGCTGGTGACGGTTGCTGGAACCGATCATACCTTGGGGCTGCAGACTAAAAAATTGTCTGAACGCATCGGTCAGACGTCCACCTTCCCCACCGCTCCTTCTGCTACTGACCGAAGCCTCAGCAACTCGTCGTCCAGGACCAGGAGTTTGTAACCTCCCAGTTTCTGGGAACGCGTTGCACAGACCTTTCTGCAAGGCCTCCCTGAGATGTCTCATCCTCTGCTCCCTCTGCGACGGCAAGATAAGGTCCGCAACCTTACCCTTGTACAAGGAGAGTGGCCAGCCAGTAATGGTCCCTCTCCTTGATCCGAAGAATACGAGGATCCTTCCGCAGGCTTTGCAGGATCAGGGAGGCCATGCAACGTAGGTTAGCTGAGGCATTCGGTCCGGAGTCTTCTGGGTCACTGAGGACGACATGATCGCCAGCCACCTCCTCCCAGCCACGTACAAGTCCACTGGTTTGTTGGGACTGTACATCATCCCTAAAAGACTGCTGCTGCTGATGCTGAGTGCCAGGCTCCACCTCCATGCTCACACAATCCTCCTCCTCCTCCTCCTCCTCCTCCTCATCCTCTTCCTGTGTGATGGGTGGGACAGAAGGAACACTGTCTGGATAAAGGGGGCCTTGAGAGGCAAGGAAGTCCTCCTCTTCCTGCCTCTGTTCTGCCTCAAGTGCTCTGTCCATTATCCCACGCAGCGTATGCTCCAACAGGTGGACAAGAGGTACAGTGTCACTGATGCATGCACTGTCACTGCTCACCAATCATCGTGGCCTCCTCAAATGGTGACAGGACAGTGCATGCATCCCTGATCATGCTCCACTGGCGTGGGGAAAAAAAGCCAAGCTCCCCTGACCCTGTCCTGGTGCCGTAGTCGCAAAGGTACTCATTGATGGCCCTCTGCTGCGTGTGCAGCCGCTGTAGCATGGCCAACGTTGAGTTCCACCTGGTGGGCATGTCACATATTAGGCGGTTCTTGGGCAGGTTCAACTCCTTTTGCAGTTCAGCCAGCCGAGCACTGGCATTATACGATCGGCGGAAATGCACACAGACTTTCCTGGCCTGCCTCAGGACATCCTGTAAGCCTGGGTACCTGCCCAAGAACCGCTGCACCACCAGGTTGAGGACGTGAGCCATACAGGGCACATGGGTGAGCTGCCCCTGTCGCAGGGCGGAGAGGAGGTTGGTGCCATTGTCAGAAACCACCATTCCTGGCTTAAGCTGGCATGGCGTCAACCACCTCTCGGCCTGCCCCAGCAGAGCTGCCAGAACCTCTGCCCCAGTGTGGCTCCTGTCCCCCAAACACACCAGCGCAAGCACGGCATGGCATCTTTTTGCCTGCGTACTCGCGTAGCCCCTTGTACGCCTATGGAGCACCGCTGGTTCCGAGGACAGAGCACTCGAAGAGGCCATGGAGGAAGAAGAAGAGGAGGAGGTGGAGGAGAGAGGTGTGTCACAACCAGTAGTAGCATTTTGGAGGCGTGGTGGCGGAACAACCTCCAACACTACTGCACCTTGTCCTGCATCCCTCCCAGCTGCCAATAGAGTGACCCAATGGGCCGTGAAAGACAGATAACGTCCCTGTCCATGCCAGCTGGACCATGAGTCAGCGGTAATATGCACCTTACCGCTGACCGCCCTGTCCAGCGAGGCATGGACATTGCCTTCCACATGCCGGTAGAGAGACGGAATCGCCTTCCGTGAGAAAAAGTGGCGTTTGGGAACCTGCCACTGAGGAACCGCACATTGAACAAACTCACGGAAGGGGGTCGAGTCTACCAACTGAAATGGCAGCAGTTGAAGTGCTAGCAATTTAGCCAAGCTAGCATTCAACCGCTGGGCATGTGGATGGCTGGGAGTATACTTCTTTCGACGGTCCAGCAGCTGGGGCAGGGAAATTTGCCTGCTACAATCGGACGTCGGTGTACTGCAAGTACTTGGTTGTGACACACCTAATTCTACACCTTCAGTCCTCTCAGAGCAGCTTTCAGAGAGGACTGAAGATATAGTGGGGATGGAGATCCCAGCTGATGAGGAGCAAGGAGAGATCCGCTTTGTTCTTTGGTGTGGGTCTTTAATGTGCGCTTGCCAACGAGCTGCATGGCAGGTCGACATATGTCTGGTCATGCTTGTGGTGCCCAAGCGGCTGATGTTTTGGCCACGCGAGATACGCTTGAGACAAATATTGCAAATAGCAGTGGTGCGATCTGATGTACTCGTCTCAAAAAAGGCCCACACCAAAGAACTTTTGTGATAACGTGCAGAGGCAGCGCCCTGCACAGGCGGAGCTCTGCGGTGTGATTCAGTTGGTGTGCTGGCCTCTAGCTGGCCTCCAGGGGGCATCCTGCCTCGTTGTACATGTGCCGCCGCATCCTCCTCCTCCTCCTCCTCTCTCCCTTCAGGCACCCACGTGGAGTCAGTGACCTCATCATCCCCTCCCTCTTCACCACTAGAGCAAACCTGGCAGTAAGCTGCAGCTGGTGGAACATTACTGCCAGATTGCTGTCCTTCAGCATCCCCTCTCTCTGCACGCACACTACTGCCTTCCTCAAGCTGGGTATCATCATCCGAGCCTTCAAATCGTTGGGCATCCTCCTGGAGCATGTACCCAACACTGTGCTCAAACAGTTCGGGGGACTCCTCAGGAGGACATGGTGGGTCTTGGGAAGGGGTGCCTGATGATGCCATTGAGTACGCGTTGGCAGCTGCTCTGCCAGTACCCTGAGCCTGGGTGAGAGAGGATGAGGAGGATGAGGAGGGCTTGGTCATCCATTCTACCAAGCCTTCGGCATGATGCGGCTCAACATGTCCAGCTGCCGAAAACAAAGACAAGCGTGTCCCATGGCCACGTGCTGATGATGATGCAGGACCACGTCCACGACCAGCACTGTTGTCTCTAGAAACAGAGCCTGCTTTCCCTGTGTTCTTGCCTCGGGGCTGTCTGACTCTCCTTGGCGGTCTTCCAGCCATTGTAGTGGGTAGTGTATATTGTGCTGGAGTCACACAGCACACACACTAACTCCTGCAGATGGATGCCTTAGATGACAGCAACAGGGCCCTATGGCAGATAGAGGCTGCCTTAGATGACAAGAACTGGGCTGACACACACACACACACTGACACACACACACACACACACACACACTAGCTCCTATGTGTGCTGACACACACACACACACTAGCTCCTATGTGTGCTGACACAAACACACTATAGCTCCTATGTGTGCTGACAACACACTATAGCTCCTATGTGTGCTGACAAAAAAATAGAGCTCCTATGTGTGCTTACACAAACACACTATAGCTCCTTTGTGTGCTGACAACATACTATAGGTACTATGTGTGATGACGAAGAAATAGAGCTCCTATGTGTGCTCACAACACACTATAGGTCCTATGGGTGCTGACACAAACACACTATAGGTACTATGTGTGCTGACGAAGAAATAGAGCTCCTATGTGTGCTCACAACACACTATAGGTCCTATGGGTGCTGACACAAACACACTATAGGTCCTATGTGTGCTGACAAAAAAATAGAGCTCCTATGTGTGCTCACAACACACTATAGGTCCTATGGGTGCTGACACAAACACACTATAGGTCCTATGGCTGCTGACAAAAAAATAGAGCTCCTATGTGTGCTCACAACACACTATAGGTCCTATGGGTGCTGACACAAACACACTATAGGTCCTATGTGTGCTGACAAAAAAATAGAGCTCCTATGTGTGCTCACAACACACTATAGGTCCTATGGGTGCTGACACAAACACACTATAGGTCCTATGTGTGCTGACAAAAAAATAGAGCTCCTATGTGTGCTCACAACACACTATAGGTCCTATGGGTGCTGACACAAACACACTATAGGTCCTATGTGTGCTGACAACACACACACTAGCTCCTATGTGTGCTGACACAAACACAATATGGCTCCTATAAATCCCTGCCTGGGATGGGACAGAAGGTTGGGACAGAAGTTGGGGTGCAATGCTGTTCTAACAGCACTGCGATTGGTGCTACTGAAATGCTGTGCTAACAGCACGCACACACCAGACTAATCCCCAGCAGCAGATAATATCACACTCAGTGCAATCAGCAGCAATGATCAGTATTGATTTGAATGACTCAGGAGTCAGCAATGGTTTAGCAAAGAAGAAATCAATCAGCAGACTGCTCTTCTAAAAGCCGGAACACATGTGCCCTGGGCCGACGGTGTGGCGGCCTTTTATAGAGTGGGGCGTGTACTAAAGCCCCTGAGCTTTAATTGGCTACAGGCGATCTGCCTGTAGCCAATTATTGCTCTCCTAGTTTCCGGCGCTGTGATTGGCAAAGCATGCGGGGTCACAGTGCATGCTTGGCCAATCATCAGCCAGCAATGCACTGCGCCGGTGATGCGAACGGCCCAAATAGTTCTGGGCTCGCCGAACGCCCGGTGCTCGATTCGAACGTGGGTTCGAATCAAGCACCGGGCCCATCTACAGATGACTAAGCGCTAACATTTGCATGAAACGCATCTACCTCTTTGTCCCCTGCTCCATCTGTCAACCACTTGTCACATGAAGCTTCAATAAAAGGATTTTTGGAAGTGCAGCCATCATTTGCTTATATTGATTTGTAAGTTAATAAGAACAGATTTGGGACAAACTTACTCTGACAGTGAGGACAGATCTTCATTTTTCAGCACAGGTATATTGTTATATTGACATTTGTCTTGTCTAACAAAGGGTTAGAGGTTTAGAGGCTGGGCTTCTTGCTTTGTATGTTAATGAGGACTGATCTGGGGCAAACTCACTCTGACATTGTTCAAAAAGCTTGCAGTCAGCCATGGCACCTTTTTTTCTAAGAAACAACTAAAAAGTAAGAATTTTTTATTTTTTATTTTTTTTAGGCATGTTGTGGATTTCCCAAATTTGACTGCAAAAGTGGAAATACGCTTTAAGTAAAAAGGATGTTTTAGTCTCATGATGTTTTTAGACCATGAAACTTTTTCAGCCCCGGTATGTCTGAAGACAAAAAAATATTTTGTATACCTCTATAAAACATTGCACAATTCTCCCGGAGAAAAATACCTCTTGATTCTACCATCATGTAGAGCAGGGGTCTCCAAACTATGGCTCTCCAGTTATTCAGCAACTACAATCATGTCTAGTCATGTCTGTGAATGTCAGAGTTTTACAATGCCTCATGGGACGTGTAGTTCTGCAGCAGCTGGAGGGCCTTGGTTTGGAGATCCCTGATGTAGAGCACTGGGCTGACTTTTCATTGGAGTACAACCTATATGCTAAAGATGGTTTGCACCTAAATAGAAGGGGGTCTGTTGTTCTGGGGGAGAGGTTGATGGGAAGGTTGGAGGTGTATTTAAACTAGGATTGAGGGAGAGGGTGAATTAGATTACAATGGGGCAGACAGGTCAGACAGGGGTCAATCCCTATTGGTGGGTGGAATGGGGAAAGATGAGGGGAGAGCTATGGCAGAGGATAAGAAGGTTCCCATGTTACAAACAACCATTGGAAATGCTACTATTTGTACAACAAGAAAAAATAAGCAAAATACGTGTGCAAAATGTGACAATGAATTAAAGTGTTTGTTCACCAATGCCAGAAGTCTGCCAAGCAAAATAGGTGAGTTGGAAGCTTTGGTGCATGAAGAAAACTATGATTTCATTGGTATTGCTGAATCTTGGCTTCATTCTTTACATGACTGGGTTATTAATATTCCTGGCTATGCTCTCTTTCAGAAAGAGAGGGTAAAACGGAGGGGTGGTGGTGTCTGTTTCTATGTAAGAAGTGATCTCAAAGCACGTGTGAAAGAGGACCTAGTTGATGGAGAATGTGATGAGGCTGAAGCATTATGGGTGGAACTGTACATGGGTGTGTGTACTTCAAAAGTAATAATTTGAGTTTGTTATAGGCCAATTAGTGTTAATGAGGAGGTGGAGGTTTCTTGCACAGATAGAAAGGGCTGCAGGGGCTGGGACAGTTATACTAATGGGGGATTTTAACTACCTGAAGATTGACTGGAGTAATTGCACTGCTGGGACAGTTAAAGCGCAAACAATTATAAACCTATTACAATACAATTTTATGGTACAGTTCATAGAGGCCCCAACTAGGAATGATGCTCTATTGGACCTGGTAATCTCAAACAATGCAAAGCTTATTACTAATGTTCATATGAAAGAACAGCTGGGTAGCAGTGACCATAATATTATTTCATTTAATGTTAGCTGTAGGCTACAAGCTCATACTGGAAATATAAAAATACTTACATTTTCCATGGATGAGGGCTGTTCTCCAAGACTTAGACTGGGAGGGAATATTAGCATTGATGAACACAGAACAGAAATGGGAATTCTTCAAAAAGACTTTATGTGAACGCACGGCAAGTATATTCCTATGGGCAAATTAAGGAACAGTATCATTTAAATGTTACAAAGAATATAACAGAATTTGTAAAAAGGAAATCAAGGACACAAAAATTCAAAACGAACGACAGATTGAAAAACATAGTAGGACAAACTCCCAAAAATTCTTCAAATTTATCAATAGGAAAAGGGTCAGGTCTGAGCATATAGGCCCATTACAAAATAATCTGAAGTGGGTGACTGGGGACAAAGAGAAGGCAAATTTATTAAATACCTTCTTCAGCTCTGTGTATACAAAAGAGCATGGGAGCTCATGTCCATAATGGGGTGGTAGTGACACAGCCTCAAATGATGCACAATGGCTCAAAATTGATATGATCCAGAAATATTTAGACAGAATGAAGATGAATAAAGCACCTGGACCAGATGGCATCCACCCATGGATCCTAAAAGAATTGAGCTCTGTCATTTCAAACCCTTTGTTTCTAATCTTTTGGGACTCGTTAATGACTGGAATAGTACCACAGATTGACGTAAGGCCAATATGGTGCCTTTTTTTTTAAAAAGGGATCAAAGTCTTTACCAAGTAACTATAGACCTGTTAGTTTAACTTCTATAGTTGGGAAGATACTGGAGAGCCTAAAAAAAGATCACATAGATGAGTTCTGGAAAAAAGTATTTTAAGCAACAGACAGCATGGATTCATGAAAAACAGAAGTCTGACAAATCTGATTTCTTTTTATGAGGAGGTAAGTAAAACCTTGGACAGAGGGGTGGCTGTGGATGTAGTATACTTGGATTTTGCAAAAGTGTTTGACAAAGTTCCCCACACACGGCTAATGTGTAAGGTCAAGTCTACAGGTTTGTACAAATCAGTTTGTTAGTGGATAGAAAACTGGCTAAAAGATAGAATTCAGAGAGTAGTGGTTAATGATTTGTATAGCGCTGCAAATGCGAACTGAATCGCCTCAAGGCGATTCATACTCTGACTGGTCTAAGATTATCAGTGGTGTACCCCAAGGTTCAGTGTTGGCACCCTTACTTTTTTATATTTTTATAAATGATACAGGGGCTGGAATTCAAAGTACCATTTCAGTGTTTGTAAATGACACCAAGCTATGCAGTGGAATAACGTCCTTACAGGATGTCTCCAACTTACAAGCCGACCTTTGAAATATGTTGCAAATGAGGTTTAATGTTGATAAATGTAAAGTTATGCACTTGGAGGCTAAGAATATGCATACATCATACATTCTAGAGGGAGTACAGCTGGGGGAATCAATGGTAGAGAAGGATCTGGGTGTTTTGGATATCATAGGCTTAATAATAGCGTGTGATGCCAAGCTGCGGTTTCCAAATCAAGCAAAGTCCTTTCTTGTATTAAGAGAGGGATATCATTTTGCCCCTGTATAAATCATTAGTAAGACTTCATCTGGAATATGCAGTTCAGTTTTGGGCACCAGTTCACAAAAAGGATATTAGGGAACTGGAGAAGGTACAGAGAAGAGCAACCAAACTGATAAGAGGCATTGAGGAGCTCAGCTATGAGGAAAGATGAGAGAAACTGAATTTATTTTCTCTTGAGAAGAGGGGATTAAGGGGGGATATGAACAACATACGTACAAATACATAAGGGGACCATATAGTAAACTTGGTGTTGAGTTATTCACTTTAGGGTCATCACAGAGGACAAGGGGACACTTTACATCTGGAGGAAAAGAGATTTAATCTCCAAATACGGAAAGTTTTCTTCACAGTAAGAAAATGTGGAATAGACTTCCCCAAGCTCAGTAGATTGCTTTATAAAGGACTGGATTCTTTCCTAAATGTACATATTATATCTGGATACTAACATTTATAGGTAAAGTTGATCCAGGGAATATCTGATTGCCTCTCGGGGGTTAAGGAAGGAATATTTTCCTCTGCTGGAGCAAATTGGATCATGCTTTGCTGAGGTTTTTGTCTGCCTTCCTCTGGATCAACTGCGGGTATAGGATTGTGTATATGGGATTGTATATATATATATATATATTTTTTTTTTTTTACACTTTTATAGGTTGAACTAGATGGACTTGTGTCTTTTTTTTTAACCTGACTATGTAACAGTATAGGTCTATGTAACTATATGTATGCTACTAACTGCCTGTTTGAGTTGATTATATAGTTGTACTGAAATCATAAGCTGCATTTCAGCAGGGCTGGACTTACCATTGGGCTTGACTGGGCTCAAGCCCATGGGCCCCGACCAATAGGGGGCCCCGCTGAGATACATAGCCGAGTGTACTCGGCTCGGCTCTGCTCACAGTCACGCCCAGTCCCGCCCTATGATGGACATAACACAGGGACTGGGCATGACTGTGAGCTGAGCCGAGTACACTCGGCTACTCTCGGCTCCGTTTGGGACTGCGAGAGGACGCGAGAGCCACCGAGATACACAGGACTCTGTATCTCGGTGGCGCCATTTTTAAACTTCAAGACTGCAATGACAAGGCTGCAAATGACACTGGGGCAAGGCTGCAATGACAAGGCTGCAAATGACACTGTGTAGGTGGGAAGAATTACAGCGCTAAACTCAAAAAAACACACAGTAAAGTGTAGCAGCAGCACTAGAATAAGACAAGTATTCAATAAACAGTGGAGGAAGGAGAGTGCAGCGCTAAAAAGTGAATGGTAGTAACGCCATTCAGCTATAAGGTAAATGGCGGTAGTACCCTTCAACTCCTCAAATAGTGATTGGAAGAGTAAAAGTATAAACCTGCATGAACGTAACAGATATCTATTCCTCAGTGACAACTATAGGAAAGGAGCCTGTAACAAAAAATGCAAAAAATGGTGGTAGTGCACACAATGGGAATCACCAATGACATATGTTCCTCTATGATATCTGGAGGAAATAATGCGAACTTAAAACAAACAATCAACGGCACAAATAATGATATTTGGAGTGCGCACATTAAAGTCCCAAGAAAGAGTCCTCAATGATGGTTGGGGAACAGATTCTTAAATGCCTTTGAAATGAAAATTATCATATCAAATGGTGATAAGACAACAAAAGTCCAAGGTGGTGAACTATGGATGACTTCAGACCCAAATAGTCCTAAACCGAATCTTCAGGTATACACACTTGGATGTGGGAAAGTAAAGATGTACGCTTACCGGAACTGGTGGACTCCCTGTCAGCAACAGGGAGTCAAACGGGCAAAAAGAGGCTCTAGGTAGCCTGCAATCTCGATATCCAAAGCAGACGGGTGAACTGTGTGGAATCCCTCACGGCTGGGCCAACAGGATGCGGTCAATCAAGATGGGGGCGACTGTCATGAAGTCTGGGTGCCCATGGAAGGGGTGGAAATTCCTGGACGGCCACTTGATAAGTGGAGAGTGGAAATGGGCGGGTGGTGAACGCTCACTTGCGAATGAAGCGAGAATTGGCTTGGAGTACTCTCCCAATGGATGTCCGACCATATAGAGAAAAAAGGATAAAGAACAATCGGAGGGGACTCCAATAGTATAGATCAATAGAGTAGGTTTTTATTTACAAAAACCGCTTACAAAAACAAATAATAAGATAAAAGTGATCACAATTAAAAGCAGTGTGGGTGTAGGTATGTCCTGGCCCGACGCGTTTCGTCTGTAGTAGACTTCAACTGGGGCATATAACCATTCACCTACACTGCACATATATATATAGATATCTTAACATGATTATCATCCAATCAGGGAATGTTAACATGTGACATGATAATTACCTAATCTGATAGGGCCAGATCTGATCATGTGGTGGGAAATGTGGTCCCACAGGGGATAGACTGACCAATAGGATGGGGTTATGGCAAGAAGGGAAGCCGTGATAGGTATCAACCTAACCACACCGTCCCCAAACAATTTAACAGAGGCACATGTGGAAAATGGCGCCAAAAGGAAGGCCAATGAGTGGTCGGACACAGCCCCTGGGCGGGGTCCACAGTCCCCATCAGATCAGAAATGGTTAGGGGAACATGCTCTGGGCCAATCCAATGACCATGAAAAAGCCAATGGGCGGTATCCTTAAACAACCAATAACATAACACATAGTGAACATCAAATGGGAACAGGCGTGACCAACATCCAATCCTAACTCTGGGTCAATCTCCATTGAGCAACAACGTCCAATGGAGCGACGCCAACACTACGCTCATTTACGTCCTCCAATGTGTGCACATGCGACTGGCCAGATGGCCGGTCCAATAGGACCGGACAGTGATGTCACATGTGCCCTACAATCCAATGGCACGGCGGACGTTGAAGTCCATGAGGATCCCGCGCCGATCATGTGACATATGGTCACCTGACACACGAGAGGTCAGGTGGCAGATCGGGACCAAGGGGAGGGCGGCGCCAAAGGCGCTGTGCATGTCTATAGGCTGGCGAGCGCTCTGAACAACAGAGGGGGCCGTCTTGGAACATGTGAAAATCACATGACCAAGCTGGAGCCTGGCGCGTGCGTAATAACGTCACGCGTAATGACGTCACGCGTAAGAGGCTAGATCGTGGGCTCAAAAGGGACCGGAATTCGGTATACAGAAACAAAACATTGTATCTGAACAATTAGACGTGTAAAAACACGGCTTTCCTTAAGGAATAATCCTCCCCTTGTTCCCTAATCTTGGACCAGTGACCTCTAATGGTAAATACAAAAATAATAAAACAAAAAGTGTGAAAAATAGAGATGACACGCTAGCGCCATCTTGTGTAAATTTAACATAGTGAATAGATACCCATTCTAAGTGTTAAATTATAACGTAATAAAGACCCATTCTAGATGCGTGATCAGGTAGGATGGGAAAAGTAAACACAAACAATATGTGGAAAAACCAACATAAAAAGTGGACCATTGACTGTATCCACCTAAAACTCATAAATCTATCTCATGGACATATCTGAAGCCACAGAGAAAAGATGTATGAATAAAAAACTAAATAGTGACTCTAAGGACTGAAGCAATGGTGAATAGAAAGGTGTATTAAAACAAATCAAGCTGTGTTAATAAAAGAGTTGATATCCCACTCGACATTCAAACCGAATGGCGAGTAGGTACGGAGCTCATAGATCCAATACGTTTCGAGGCGAGAAACGCCACGCACACGGGACTCTCCTCTCCAATGAGGGACAAATTGGTCGATGACCAAAAATTGTGTTCCAATGGGATCGCGCTGATGGCATTCCAGATAATGTCGGGGAACACTGTGATTGGTTTTACCTTTTTTAATGTTATTAATGTGCTCATTTACCCGGATGGAAAAGGTCCTAATTGTGCGTCCAATATACTGTTTTTTGCAAGGACAGGTCAAAAGGTACACAATGTAGCGAGTCGCACAAGTGGTAAAACATTTCATGGGGTAAATGCGTGAAGTGGTGGAAGACTGGAACGTATCACTCTTTCTCCTGCCGCTGATGTTATGTAAACACACATTACACCTACGGCAGGGAAAATATCCCTTACATTGAAAAAAGAAGGAGACTTTTTTGGGGGGATCAATAACATTGGGGGCGATCTGGCCCTGTATGGATCTGGCACCCCTGAATATGACACCCGCTTTCTCAGGTATTGCGGAGTGGAGAACTCTGTCGTTCTGGAGTACTCCCCAATGTTTTTTTATGATATGTTTAATTTGCATTGACTGTACAGAGAAGGTGGTAAAAAAGGACCATTTGAATTTCGTATCAATGGTCTTTTTAGTTTGTGTTTCTAATAGGGCCTTACGATCTAACTGGTAAATACGGTCAATCTCTCCATTAAGATCTTCCGACCTGTAGCCCTTCTCCAAGAAGCGTTGTCTGAGTACAGCGGCCTGCCTAGAAAAGTCTTCCACTCTAGTGCAATTCCTCCGTAAACGGAGGAATTGACTGCGTGGTACCGACCTAAGCCATTGGGAATGATGACAACTATCGACCGGAATGTACCCATTCCGGTCGGTAGGTTTGAAATATGTACTAAACTGTAGTTTCTGGTCGACAACTTTGATCTCAAGATCCAAAAAGTTGACACTAACAGAACTGGCCTCATGGCATAGGCGAATGCCCCTGTCATTGGAATTGAGCAGAGATATGAATGTATCAAGCGATTCGCGATTGCCTTTCCATAGGAGGAGGATGTCGTCTATGTACCTCGCCCAGAAGACCAATTCTGGTCTCCTGAGGGCATAGACGACATCCTCCTCCCATTTGGCCATGAACAAGTTCGCGAGGCTGGGCGCAAACTTGGCACCCATAGCCACTCCGCGCTTTTGTAGGTAGAACTTGTTCTGAAACCAGAAGTAATTATGCTGGGCAGCGAATCTAAGCAGATCCATGATAAAGTTCCGCTGTATGGGAGGTACTGAAACACTCTGAGATAGATAGTGCTCCACTGCCTCAAAACCTAAATTGTGCGGAATGCACGTGTAGAGTGCAGCCACATCTGCTGTTACCAATAGCGTGTCCTCAAGATGGGTGACTACTTCTAATTTTCTGATGGTATCGCCAGTGTCTTTCAAGTATGAAGGCACAAGTTTGACCAACGGTTGCAGGTAGAAATCGACGTATTTCCCTATTCTAGCCGTAACGGAATCAATCCCGCTGACTATTGGCCGCCCCGGCGGGTGGACGGGATTTTTATGTACCTTAGGAAGGTAATAGATTGTGGGGATCCGGGGTACTATGGGTATCAAAAAACTCCTCTCTTTCTTATCAAGAATACCTAGAGAGGAGCCTTCTTCAACAAGGGCGGTCAAACTCCTCTTGAAGAGAGTAGTAGGGTCATTGGGAATAGGAATGTATGTGTCAGTGTCGCTCAAGATGGTATCCATTTCCTTAATATAATCGTCCTTATCAAGGACGACTATACCACCGCCTTTGTCGGCTGGCCTGATGATTAAATTCTTTCGATCACACAATTGTTTCAGTCCCGTTTTAACTTGATTATTAGTATGTACCTTTTTATTGGGTAATCTCTCGAGATCTTGTAAGACCAAACTACGAAAAACCTGTAAAGAGGGGGCCATCGCCCCAGGAGGATTGAACAACGAGGGGTTGGATAGTCCCGAGTGAACCTGACCATCTGATACCCTGGTTGTATTGTAAGTGGGTGTGGTAAGAAAATGTCTTTGTATATTAAGTTTTCGGACAAATTTTTGAATATCGATGAATGTGGAAAACTTGTTCAAAGTCCTGGGAGGGACATATTTAAGACCCTTGTCAAGAACAAGCTTTTCTTCATCTGATAAACAAACAGTACTTAAATTGAATATGCCCGAACTGGTCAGGTCCTTTTTCTTTTGGCTTTGGACCCGCCGGCCACCTCGGGTCCCTCGTTTCCTTTTGAATTTCCCGGGTAGTCTTGCACGGGCCTGGGAAAATCCAAAGGATATGAACGTCCATCTCCATTTGAATTATACCCATATGGGGAACGGAGATAAGACTCATCATCTCTCCCCATGTATCCATATGCATCATAATGTGCGTCATTCCTTCTAGTCTCTGGAATAGGGAATGGACGTGAGGTTTGTCGAGTGGGAGTCCTATAGCCATTCTCTTGGCCGCCATGGTAATAATCTTCACGTGAACCATGCCAACCAGTAGAGTGCCCTCTAGGACTGTTATGATGGTAAATGTCTCTATATGAACCCTGGTAAGCACCTCTATTTCTATTAGGGGGGCCCCTACCTCTAGGGTTTGGAGGTGGATACCCATTTGGATTATACGGTTTCCCCCGGGGTTCGAAACTTTTGGGAGGTACGGGTTTACCTGGTTGGGACACAGGGAAGGGTCGTGCAGACCCTTCTGTATAGTGGGGATCGTACATCAATCTCCTATCTGCACTAGGATTATCGGATTGTGTGACCTCCATTTCTGGGTTAACATTGGCAGAGATGACTTTTTTCTGCCAATTGAAAACAGTCTTGGACTTATAATCCGTAACATCCCTGTTATATTTTTTCTGTTTTTTTGTTCTTTGGTCTTTCTCCTCTTTCTCCAAATGATTTTTAAGATTGGTAGAAAGGGAGATATACTCAGCAGAGGTTTTGTAAGGACTCAGCTTTTCTTTGAGATCTTTGATCTCTTTATCAATATTAGTGAGTTTCAATTGCTTTCTTTCGATTAGAAACGTAAGAAGCTGAATGCCCACTTCATTGAAATAGCCAAACCAAATATCGGTGTCCATATCTCCTTGTTGAGGAGAAACATCCCACCTCAAACCTCTGGGAACCATCTTTTCTCTAACATACTGTTCCAGAAAAGCTGTGTCCCATTGGATATGAATCTCTGTGGTCATGAGGTTTTTGAGTCTCATGAACATACCGCTAATCTCTGTTTCAGATCCGGTAGAGGAAAAAACCACATCAGTGTTAAGTAACCTGGAGGTTCGATACTCAAAAACGTCCATATTTCTAAAGGCGTGTGAGTTGCAGCTATAATAGGAAAGTCAACGTGAAAATGTGTAGGTGGGAAGAATTACAGCGCTAAACTCAAAAAAACACACAGTAAAGTGTAGCAGCAGCACTAGAATAAGACAAGTATTCAATAAACAGTGGAG
Organism: Lithobates sylvaticus; assembly: GCA_028564925.1. Classification (NCBI taxonomy): domain Eukaryota; kingdom Metazoa; phylum Chordata; class Amphibia; order Anura; family Ranidae; genus Lithobates; species Lithobates sylvaticus. The sequence continues at coordinate 124,178,194 of CM053031.1, forward strand.
GAAGGAGAGTGCAGCGCTAAAAAGTGAATGGTAGTAACGCCATTCAGCTATAAGGTAAATGGCGGTAGTACCCTTCAACTCCTCAAATAGTGATTGGAAGAGTAAAAGTATAAACCTGCATGAACGTAACAGATATCTATTCCTCAGTGACAACTATAGGAAAGGAGCCTGTAACAAAAAATGCAAAAAATGGTGGTAGTGCACACAATGGGAATCACCAATGACATATGTTCCTCTATGATATCTGGAGGAAATAATGCGAACTTAAAACAAACAATCAACGGCACAAATAATGATATTTGGAGTGCGCACATTAAAGTCCCAAGAAAGAGTCCTCAATGATGGTTGGGGAACAGATTCTTAAATGCCTTTGAAATGAAAATTATCATATCAAATGGTGATAAGACAACAAAAGTCCAAGGTGGTGAACTATGGATGACTTCAGACCCAAATAGTCCTAAACCGAATCTTCAGGTATACACACTTGGATGTGGGAAAGTAAAGATGTACGCTTACCGGAACTGGTGGACTCCCTGTCAGCAACAGGGAGTCAAACGGGCAAAAAGAGGCTCTAGGTAGCCTGCAATCTCGATATCCAAAGCAGACGGGTGAACTGTGTGGAATCCCTCACGGCTGGGCCAACAGGATGCGGTCAATCAAGATGGGGGCGACTGTCATGAAGTCTGGGTGCCCATGGAAGGGGTGGAAATTCCTGGACGGCCACTTGATAAGTGGAGAGTGGAAATGGGCGGGTGGTGAACGCTCACTTGCGAATGAAGCGAGAATTGGCTTGGAGTACTCTCCCAATGGATGTCCGACCATATAGAGAAAAAAGGATAAAGAACAATCGGAGGGGACTCCAATAGTATAGATCAATAGAGTAGGTTTTTATTTACAAAAACCGCTTACAAAAACAAATAATAAGATAAAAGTGATCACAATTAAAAGCAGTGTGGGTGTAGGTATGTCCTGGCCCGACGCGTTTCGTCTGTAGTAGACTTCAACTGGGGCATATAACCATTCACCTACACTGCACATATATATATAGATATCTTAACATGATTATCATCCAATCAGGGAATGTTAACATGTGACATGATAATTACCTAATCTGATAGGGCCAGATCTGATCATGTGGTGGGAAATGTGGTCCCACAGGGGATAGAGTGACCAATAGGATGGGGTTATGGCAAGAAGGGAAGCCGTGATAGGTATCAACCTAACCACACCGTCCCCAAACAATTTAACAGAGGCACATGTGGAAAATGGCGCCAAAAGGAAGGCCAATGAGTGGTCGGACACAGCCCCTGGGCGGGGTCCACAGTCCCCATCAGATCAGAAATGGTTAGGGGAACATGCTCTGGGCCAATCCAATGACCGTGAGGGATTCCACACAGTTCACCCGTCTGCTTTGGATATCGAGATTGCAGGCTACCTAGAGCCTCTTTTTGCCCGTTTGACTCCCTGTTGCTGACAGGGAGTCCACCAGTTCCGGTAAGCGTACATCTTTACTTTCCCACATCCAAGTGTGTATACCTGAAGATTCGGTTTAGGACTATTTGGGTCTGAAGTCATCCATAGTTCACCACCTTGGACTTTTGTTGTCTTATCACCATTTGATATGATAATTTTCATTTCAAAGGCATTTAAGAATCTGTTCCCCAACCATCATTGAGGACTCTTTCTTGGGACTTTAATGTGCGCACTCCAAATATCATTATTTGTGCCGTTGATTGTTTGTTTTAAGTTCGCATTATTTCCTCCAGATATCATAGAGGAACATATGTCATTGGTGATTCCCATTGTGTGCACTACCACCATTTTTTGCATTTTTTGTTACAGGCTCCTTTCCTATAGTTGTCACTGAGGAATAGATATCTGTTACGTTCATGCAGGTTTATACTTTTACTCTTCCAATCACTATTTGAGGAGTTGAAGGGTACTACCGCCATTTACCTTATAGCTGAATGGCGTTACTACCATTCACTTTTTAGCGCTGCACTCTCCTTCCTCCACTGCAAATGACACTGACAAGGCTGCAATGACACTGGACAAGGCTGCAGATTGACACTGATAAGGCTGCATTGATGGGCATTTAAATGTAAGTTTTTTCCTTAAACTTCCCTCCTAAAAGTTTTTTTCCTTAAAATTCTCTCCTAAACTTGGGGTGGGTGTTATACGCTGGCTCGTGTTATACGCCGATAAATACGGTAATATATAGAAGGTAGGGCCCGAAAGTGACTCAAGCCCAGGGGCCCCCACCACCCTAAGTCCTGCCCTGATTGTCAGTCTTACCTGAGTTCTTCTCAGCTGGTCCACAGAACATCCCCTAAAAAAGGACTAAGGGTGGGGGAAGGGCAGACAATTCTGATTGGGATTTCAGTTCACTGTAAGCATTGTCAGCTCAAGGACTTAGCTCAGTACTAAGCTCTGGTTAAAATTTCCTTACAAAGGCAGCAGTCTATTTTCCTTTAGGAGATCAACCCCATAGAGGTAGCATGGCAGGTAGGCAACTAGAATTTCTGAAAAGGAGTAAAAAATGTCATATGTGTTTCCCACCTGTCAGGTTTCCTTGAGGCATGGGTGAAGATAAATATAATGGCAATTTGAGTCTCCAACCTTACACAATGAATATGACACATCGTAGACATGCTGTACCATATGTGTACATGAACATTATAGGTGAGTCTTGAGAAGAGCTACATTTTCATTTGTGGTTTACTTGATCTGTATATAGATTTAATTTACGATTGGGGGGGGGGGGTACCACACCATATACATTAGTATTCCAGTGGATCAGTAAACAGAAGGCAATAGAACATATCAGATATATAAAAAGAGCCTTTGTGATCAATTAGCAGAGTACGTACAATGATGATAGGAGAAACCACTGTTATGAATAGAAATCATTGAAGATGATTCAAATGATTAGGGACCTTTTTTTCAAAGTCTGGGAAATGCTGGACTTGTGATGCAGAACTGATCTGCTGTTGGAAGTGTTTGTATTGCTTGTCTTTGCTTGCACCTGTGAAGCAGTGTCATGTTTTCTGAAATGTCTCCCATCCCCAAGTATTTTTAGTAATGGTTTCAGCAAATGTAGCCATTGCACGTGTTCAGTATGGCCTACCTCCTGCGATCCCACTATCCAACTTTTTTAATTTACCCATACACCGCTCCTTCACCTCTCCAAAGATGCTGCTAGCAGGACTTTTTTTACCGTCCTGCTAGCGCACCGCTCCAGTGTAAAAGCCCGCCGGCTTTCACACTGGAGTGAAAGGAGCCGCTTTTTTCAGGCGCTATACAGGCGCTATTTTTAACCACATGCCGACCGGGCCATAGCCGAAAGATGGCTACAGTGCGGCTTATTCTTGCCTAACTTGCTCCCGTGCGCCACTCGGGAACATCCGTGACCACCGGGTCCCGAGGACCCGGCGCATCATGGATCACGGTAAACAGCTGCTGATAGCTAGCGTTTACCACGTGATCGCTCCGTCAAATGACGGAGCTATCACATGTGCACATGTGCATGTCCTCCCTCCCCTCTCTATACCGATCGGTACAGTGAGAGGGGAGAAGCGAAAAGGGGGAGAGATGGGACCAGCGCTGTGGGCTGGATGTGTAGTGCCCACAGCGCTGGTCAGTGACAGCTACACTGCCACCACTGTGCAATGCTCTGCCACCACTGTGCAATGCTCTGCCACCACTGTGCAATGCTCTGCCACTACTGTGCAATGCTCTGCCACCACTGTGCAATGCTCTGCCACCACTGTGCAATGCTCTGCCACTACTGTGCAATACTCTACCAATACTGTGCAACACTGCAACACTGCAATACTCTGCCAATACTCGCCAATACTCTGCAATAAATTTTAATAGAAACAAAGAATTTTTTATTTATTTTCTTTACCGAATTTTCTGTATTTTTTGATTTATAGCGCAAAAAATAAAAAACCCAGCAGTGATTAAATACCACCAAAGCTCTATTTGTGTGAAAAAAAAGGACACAAACTTCATTTGGGTACAGTGTTGCATGACTGAGTAATTGTCATTCAAAATGCGAGAGCCCCGAAAGCTGAAAATTGGTCTGGTTAGAAAGGGGGTTTAAGTGCCCAGTGGGTAAGTGGTTAAACAGGGAACAGGACTCTGTAGATGAGGTTTGTGGGGAAGGGACTGTAGCTATATCAAAATCCACTCTGCATACAAACTACTGCCATGCTATTCTTACTTGCCAAGCATTGTAGATGGAATGTTCTGTTCATCCATGATATACACCAATGGCATCTTTCCTCTCTCTATTGAACTTCGGCATCTGGCAGAAGAAAGAAGGGGGAGGAAGCAGTGTGGAGCAGAGAGAGTGAGCCCGGCCCAGCGCCTGAAGGAAAGAAGGTATGTGTTGCTGAAACATCTCCACCCAAAAACTGAAACACTGCTATCTGCTTTTGCTTATGTCTATTTAACCACTTGCTTACCTGGCATTTAAACCCCCCTCCTGCCCAGACCAATTTTCAGCTTTCAGCGCTGTCACACTTTAAATGACAATTGTGCGGTCATACAACACTGTACCCACATGACATTTTTATAATTTTTTTCAAACAAATAGAGCTTTCTTTTAGTGGTATTTAATCACCTCTGGGTTTTTTATTTTTTGTTAAAAAAATTAAGAAAGGTCTACGGCTGGGCTGGCTGGAGGAGAGGGTGGCCTTGTATGCAGACGACCTCCTCCTCTTCCTGAATGATGCAGGCTCCTCCCTGCAGGGGGCATTGTAAGTCCTGGAAGAATTCTCTGTAGTGACGGGGCTCAGGGTTAATTGGGCAAAGTCTTAGCTGCTGGCTATTGATGTTGATGCTAAAAAAGAGGCCTCGGCTTCTCTTCAGCTACAATGGGTGGACGATTTTACCTACTTGGGGTTGTGTATTTCAGTGAACGTGACTGACTTCATTCCAATGAACTTGTCACCATTAATCAACTCAGTCAAAGCCAAACTGAAAGCATGGGAGAACCTCCCTCTGTCCCTACTGGGTCGTGTTATCCTCATCAAGATGAAAATCCTTCCCAAGTTTACATACCGTATATACTCGAATATAAGCCGAGATTTTCAGCCCTTTTTTTAGGGCTGAAAGTCCCCCCCTCGGCTTATATTCGAGTCACCGCCGTCTGCCTATATGAACAGCGTGTCATGCAGACAGACGGCAGTTTTCAAAAGCCGCGCCTCCTCCTCCCGCCCGTCCGTGATAGGCACTAATTTTCCCAGCAGTAAGTCAGTGTGCAGTGTTCCACCTATCACGGACGTCCTGTCATTCTCATCTCATGGATGAGGATGAGAGGACGTCCGTGATAGGCGGAACACTGCACACTGACTGCTGGGAAAACAGCGTTCCTCCTATCACGGACGAGGAGGAGGAGGAGGCGCGGCTTTTGTAATTTTAGAATGGCGCCTTACACGCTGTGGGGGGATAGAGCGAGACTGCATTGGCGGAAGACCGATGACAGATGATGGATGACAGATGACACAGGACGGATGACAGATGACACAGGACCCGCAGATCGGCAGATCGGCGCAGATCGGCACAGGTAGGCGATCTGCGGAGGCGTTGTCAAATCTTCTTTTGCGCGGTCCAAATGCTCCATACGACCTAACCCCTGCCATGCGTACTACCCTTAGGGCCTGACCTGTAAAAAAAATCCTCTGACCGCTGTATCCCAGAACACCCCACTCTGAAACAATCCCAACCTACAGCACTTTCTCGAAATACCAGACCCTGTGATATGGGCCAGGTACCATGTCAAGGCTCTCTCAGACATCACCTCAGACCTAACTTTATTCTCTTAATGTCTCAACACAACGCCCTGCTCTCGCACAAATTCAGATATCTACAGTTGTCCCATGCTTTCAGGACTCAGTTCCCTCCAGGTGAAAGGCAGGTGAAAGGCAGATGGTGCAATCAGACCTAGAGTGGATTTTGCGATTTGACTGTACCGAAAAACCCACCTCGGTGCTATATGCACACCTCCTCCGGGTCTCTTCTCCTGAACTGTCCAGGCTCCATCAGCAATGGGGCCGGGATGTTCCGGAGATGGACTCTGAGGATTGGGAGGATGTGTGGGACTACCCATTTAAAATACTGGTTTCCTTGAGAGAACGCCTCATTCAATACAAGATTGTCCATAGGGCATATCTTACTTTATCCACATCTTTTGGTCCTGCCCGGTAATAACAGGTTTCTGGTGACAAATTCTTTCAGAGCTGAATGATCTGCTAAGTATCTCTATTGATTCATCCCCAAGAATATGCCTGCTGGGGCTGGTGGAGGACTTGGTGCCCAGAGTGGCTGAGAGAACCTTGTTGGGTCTCCTGCTGTTCTATGCCAGGAAATCCATTGTCCTATGCTGGAAACGAAAAACTCCTTCCTCTATAGGCTTATGGAAAACACTTGTTAACAATGTGATACCAATTTACAGGGACACCTAAACACATAGAGGCTGTCCGAAAAAACATGACAGAGTCTGGAGTAAGTGGTTAGCGGAACCCTCCACTGCTGCAACAAATTAGGTGACCTCTCTGATATATGATGACTCTCCTTAACATCCTAATAGACCAACCCGGGTTAACTGGATGTTCTAGGTGAGCTAGCTCATTGTCAGTCCACCCATGGAGCAGGAGCCATGACAACCTATTGTTGATCCTAATACTACGGAAGTCATAAATATTGTAATGGTCCTTGATATTGTAACGATACCCTGTGACCCCTGCATGGGTCCCTTCCCTGTTAATAGCCAGATGTTGGCTGAGCTGTTGTGCGTCTGTATTGTTTTGTGTTTGTTAAGAGAAAAAAAATGTTTCCAAAAAAAAAAAAAAAGAAATTAAGAAAGACCAAAATTAAAAAAAAAATGTTAATACATTTTGCAAACAGGTAGTTTTTCTCCTTCATTGATGTACGCTGATGAGGCTGCACTGATGGGCACTGATAGGCTGCACTGATGTTGCACCGATAGGCTGCATGGATGGGCACTGATAAGGCGGCACTAATGCGCACTAATAGGCATCACTGGTGGGCACTGATAGGTGGCATTGGTGGGCACTGAGTGGTGGCACTGATGGGCAGCACTGAAGGGCATTGATAGGTGGCACTGAAGGGCACTAATAGGTGGCACTGATAGCTGGCACTGATAGCTAGCACCAATGGGCACTGATAGGTGGCAGTGATGGGCACTGATGGGTGGCAGTAATGGTCACTGATCGGCACTGATAGGTGACACTGATAGGCAGCACTACTGGGTGGCACTGATTGGCACCACTCGTGGGCATTTATAAGTGACACTGATTGCTGGCCCTTATACACTGATTTGTGGCACTGTGTGGGCACTGGCAGGTGGCACTGGAAGGCGGTATTGATGGGCACAGATGAGGTGGCTTTGCCTCTTCCTCTTCGGGACCGATCTTTTGTTTACATCACGTGATCAGCTGTCATTGGCTGACAGCTGATCACGTGGTAAGGGGCCGGGATCGGATCTGTGATCACCCGAGTCTCATTGACTCAGTGATCACAGCGCGCGCCACACCTGCAGGGTGCGCGGGGAGCATGTAAAGGGGAGGATGTCTATTGACGGCCTCCGGGAAAAGTAGGATCTGAAGGAGTTAAACACTGTAGAGCTTAGGATAAATAAAACAATCAATTAATCACCCATCTCTATGACAAGAAGTGATCCTATTGGCCCCAGAGGAGAAGGAGGGAGGAGACGCAGGGGAAGCCGCCGTGAAGCACCAGGAGAAGGAGACGATGTCCGGAGGAAGCACTGCCCGTGACCTAGATGGGGTAAGTGCGGGGCTGGTGACCGACTTGGGGGGAGGTGGCATTGGGTGGATTGTTTGCCGCCCCCCCAAAAAAGCCACCACTGGTGGGGGAAAGCCCACACAGGCACAGGGAGAATATGCAAACTCTTGGCAGAGTAGTGTCAGGGCTGGGATTCGGACCAGCGATCCTAGTGCAGCTAGGTGGAAGTGTTAACAACTTAGCCACTGTGCTGCCCATTAATCAAATGTCTGTATGGAATTAGAAATGTGCCCTTATGCAGCTAAATATATTACTCCTCATCTACTGTATAGCCCTCTAGCATTCATGTATCAGCCATATCAAATATAAGAAATAAATGGCATATTGTGCAAAATCCCAAAATGTAATAACTGCATCTTTTGCAGGGATAGAAATCCCTTCTCACTGAAATAGCAATATTGTTTTTAGTTGGTGGGTCAATAAATTGTATTACTACCTTATCCCTAATATACTGTAAGAGGCTTTTCCATAAATAAAGGGAGGCTTTTACTCAATACAAAATCTTTTTTCAAACTTGACAAACCACCACAATGTACCACAAGTCCCAACTTCAGTATCCAAAATCAATGGCAAAAGTTCCATCCAGGCCACAAGGGAACCAAGAATAATGGAATAATATGATCCTGCAGCTTCCACAAAGGGATCCGAGGTGATCCAGTGCAGTTCAAATGACAAAAAGACAGAAGCGTGGGATCCAAGTTAAAATAAAAGCAACTGATTTATTAGCTAAAATTTATAGCACACTTACAGTTAAAATTTGGTAGATCAGCATGGGAAGCAGGGTGCACCAGGACAGACACATAACCAGGCTAAGCTGAAGCAGCAGCAGCTCCCAATCTCATAGCCGGCATAAAGGAATCTTGCTCTGACAGCTGTCAAAAAAAATGCCAATGGACATTGTCCTCAGCAGCTAACTTTCTTTCACGTGCGTTGTGACCTCACAGTATGGCTCCACCATACGTGTTTCATCAGAAATGACATCATTGGAGGCACTGGATTTTATACAGTTGAGCACTTTAGAGAAATACCCTTTGTCGCTCACATTGTGACACATTGCTGTCATCATTTCACAGACTTTTTTTTCACATAATATTGGCACAGATATTCATCATTATTTCTGCACCTGTGTGTGTATATATATATCTATATATATCTATTTATATATATATATATATATATATATATATATATATATATATATATATATATATATATATATATATATATATTTATATATTTATATATATATATATTTGGATTAGCGCAACAGTTTCTATATTTAATGTTTTTTATATGATATATCTAATATTGTGCAAGCTGCTGATTTTTGTGCAAGTGTATTTACTTGTCCATAATTGAAGGACTAATGAAATGACGAGTGTGTTTTATTTTATTATCTACTTTATTTATTTCACAATTGTTGTAGGCACTGGGGTTAATTGATTATTTTATTTATGCTAAGTGCTGCTGCTTGAACCTTCAACAAGCCTACATGTAGCTCTTTCCCAGAGTCCGATAGTCTTTAAATCCAGGAAGCTCTATGATACAAAATCATGCTTCATCTAGAAAACTATCACTTTAGCCTGGCCTCTTTTGCATCGTTGTTCTTCTTTATTGATCACTAAAGACATCCATCACAGTCATGGAGCAAAGGTTACATGTGGGAAGCATAAGGAAGCTTCTATACTTTTAAGGTGTAAAGCTGAACTGACCTTCAACTTTATGTAGGTACCTGGAAATTCCTGTTATTTGAATGATATGCAGGGTTTACAAATTGTGGATTGCAGGTTTACTTTAAGTCTAGGTTTATATCTATGCGGCTGCGCTAGATGCATTTTTCAGGCACATTTTGCAGTGGATTTTGCGTTTTTAAACCAGCATTTTTGAATTCCTTTTGGCATGCAGTTTTCATGCATTTTGTGTTTTACACAAATCCTTGTCCTGTCAGAGGAGAGGAGACAGATTGTGTGTCCCTACTAAGTAGGAACAAAGATCTGTCTTCTCTCCTAGTCAGTCCTATCCCATACAGTTAGAACACACCCAGGGAACACACAGATATCCCCTTGATCGCCCCTAGTGTTAACTTCTTCCCTACCAGTGACATTTACACAGTAATCAGTGCATATTTAAAGCACTAATTGCTGTATAAATGTCAATGGACCCAAAAATATGTCAAAAGTGTCTGATCTGTCTTTTGCGTAAACCAATCAATATACGATTATTGCGATTTTTTTTTTTTTTGTTATTTTTTTTTTTTACCAAAAATATGTAGAAGAATATATATTGGCCTAAACTGATGAAAAAATTAGTTTTTTTAAAAACATTTTTGGGGATATTTATTATAGCAAAAAGTAAAAAATTTCAAAATTGTCACTATTTGTTTATAGCGCAAAAAGTGGGTAAAATCTTCTGGGGCTAAAGTGGTAAGCTGCATATAGATGGTTACTAAGGAGGGGTCCGGGAAGCTGTCCTTAACAACCGATGAGTCATCAGCTGTCAGCAGGCTTCCCTGATAAAAGCTCAATGTAAAAGAAAAAAAAAATTTGCGAAAAAAACGGTGTGGGGTTCCCCCCAGGTCCATACCAGGCCCTTCGGCCAAGCATGCAAACCGGTAGGTAAGGAAAGGGAGGAGACGAGTGAGCGCCCCCCCTGCTGAACCATACTAGGCTGCATGCCCTCAACTTTGGGGGTTGGTGCATGTTGATGAGGACAATGGCCTCTTCCCGACAACCCTGGCCGGTGGTTGTCGGGGTCTGTGGGCGGGGGGGCTTATTGGAATCTGGAAAGCCCCCATAAACAAGAGGGTCCATCGTACCTCTACCCAGTCACCAAAAAAACTGTGAAATATTAACAAAATATAAGCCGGTTTTTGACAAGTCCGTTATTAAATAAGAAGCTCAGAGCCATCTTCTTCCAGAACCGTCATCTCTCAGAGCTGTCATCTCCCGGTGTCGTAATCTTCTTGTGCTGCTTTCGGACCTGTCTTCCTCCTCGCCGATGCTTTCTTCTTCCTCACTGCCGCTGTCTTCTTCCTCGCTGCCGTTTACCTACTAAAAAAAAAAGCCGGTCTTGTCCTGAAGCTATCTTCCTTCGTTGAGTTGTCCCCGCTATCTGGAACCTCTTATATAGCCACAGGGCAGGCTCTCCGGGCAACGTCATTGGATGGCCACGGCTATATAAGAGGTGCCGGATAGCAGGGACATCATATCGAAGGAAGACAGCTTCAGGACAAGAGTGGCTTTTTTTCTTTTTTTAGTGGGTAACCGGCACCCACCCTCCCATGTTGAGGGCATGCGGCCTGGTATGGTTCAGGTGGGGGGGGCACTTGCTCGTCCCCTCCCTTTCCTGACCTACCAGGGGGCATGCTCAGATAAGGGTCCGGTATAGATTTTAGGGGGACCCCCACGCAATTTATTAAAAAAATTTGGTGGGGGGGGTCCCTTCCGAATCCACACTAGACCCGAAGGGCATGGTATGGACCTGGGGGAACCCCACACGTTTTTTTTTGTGAATTTTTTTTGTAAATTCAGCTTTCAGCAGGGAAGCCCGCTGAGAGCTGATGACGCATTGGTTGTTAAAGATGCCTCCTTAGCAACAAGCTATATACAGTGTTTTAAACGGAAAAATAAAAAATGCAAAACACATCAAAAATCGTACCACAAACACAACACTTGCGTTTCTGGTGCAAATCCATTATAGTCTATCGCAGGAAAAAAGTCCCCGACCCTTTCCAAAAATGCACCGGCTGCAAAATGCATAGATGTGAACTTGTACCATAGGAAACTGTTAAATGGACTGTAGTGTGTTTCTGCAAACTGTAAAAGGCACTAAAAAATGCATAGGTGTGAACTTAGGGTAAAAGCTACTTCATATCAAGAGTGTCATAAATCATGATCAACATATGTGATGAATGTATAAGGGAACAGAAGAACAGAGAACTTCCCTTTTTCACCATAATGCTATACTGAGGTTTTGATTTGTCAGTGTAGCGGTACCCCCGTAGGGGCTGCGGGTGTGGTTATAGTAATCTGCCAATCACCCTGCTGCCAACCCCTCATCAATCACCCAAAAGACAATAAACAGTCAGTTGCTCCGTTTTCTTGGTTTTATTTGTGGGATAAACTTGGAGAGAAATGAGGGATGTATGAGATGCCCGTGAAGATTTCAAAAGGATAGGTTATCATCCATGACCTTGGCCTTGTTAATGGATTCCCCCTGTAGAGTCCTCACTGCAGACTATTGCTTCTTCTGTTATCTATCTGACTGAAGATTTACTACTCATGGCTTCCAGTTAAACAAGATGAATCACTCCCTTGTATTAGACTGATGTGGTATTCCTGCTACAAATCAGAGAGCCAAAGGCCTATACCGCCTATCTTCCATGGCTCAATGAATTAAACAGCCCCACAGTCTCTGAAAGTTACTGCGAACTTGGCACATGCTAAACGACAGACCATTGCTCCAGCCCGTCCACTTCTGTCCATACTGTGCTCCCCGGCCACACAGTATGCTACGCCACTCTCTCTAGTACTTGTGCTTCTTCAGCGTTACACTGACCTTCTCCCCGGCCACACAGTATGCTACGCCACTCTCTCTAGTACTTGTGCTTCTTCAGCGTTACACTGACCTTCTCCTGTCACAGAAATCCGATAGCTGGTCTACTTCCGTCGCTTTACTCCTACTTCCTCCACTTGATCCTCTTTACAGTCAAGCACTGTGTTCCCCAGTCACAGAAACCTGATGCACTCCGCAGAGATGAAGATCCTTAACTTTAGCTCCTTCAACGTGGCTCCTCCATCCCTCCATCTCCGCATGGGGATGTCCGATACAGCACCTCAGCACGCCATGCTTTCTTTCCTGTATGCCACAACTCCTCCCTGGATGCATGTGACCCCAGCTTATATGGGAGGCCTACCCTCTGCCAACGCAAATTAATGATTGGTCAGAGCTCCTCACATATGCTGCCTGCCACTCAGGTCTCAAGTCCAGCCAGGGCAGGACTTAGGGTGGTGGGGGCCCCTGGGCTTGAGTCACTTTCGGGCCCTACCTTCTATATATTACCGTATTTATCGGCGTATAACACGAGCCAGCGTATAACACCCACCCCAAGTTTAGGAGAGAATTTTAAGGAAAAAAACTTTTAGGAGGGAAGTTTAAGGAAAAAACTTACATTTAAATGCCCATCAATGCAGCCTTATCAGTGTCAATCTGCAGCCTTGTCCAGTGTCATTGCAGCCTTGTCAGTGTCATTTGCAGTGGAGGAAGGAGAGTGCAGCGCTAAAAAGTGAATGGTAGTAACGCCATTCAGCTATAAGGTAAATGGCGGTAGTACCCTTCAACTCCTCAAATAGTGATTGGAAGAGTAAAAGTATAAACCTGCATGAACGTAACAGATATCTATTCCTCAGTGACAACTATAGGAAAGGAGCCTGTAACAAAAAATGCAAAAAATGGTGGTAGTGCACACAATGGGAATCACCAATGACATATGTTCCTCTATGATATCTGGAGGAAATAATGCGAACTTAAAACAAACAATCAACGGCACAAATAATGATATTTGGAGTGCGCACATTAAAGTCCCAAGAAAGAGTCCTCAATGATGGTTGGGGAACAGATTCTTAAATGCCTTTGAAATGAAAATTATCATATCAAATGGTGATAAGACAACAAAAGTCCAAGGTGGTGAACTATGGATGACTTCAGACCCAAATAGTCCTAAACCGAATCTTCAGGTATACACACTTGGATGTGGGAAAGTAAAGATGTACGCTTACCGGAACTGGTGGACTCCCTGTCAGCAACAGGGAGTCAAACGGGCAAAAAGAGGCTCTAGGTAGCCTGCAATCTCGATATCCAAAGCAGACGGGTGAACTGTGTGGAATCCCTCACGGTCATTGGATTGGCCCAGAGCATGTTCCCCTAACCATTTCTGATCTGATGGGGACTGTGGACCCCGCCCAGGGGCTGTGTCCGACCACTCATTGGCCTTCCTTTTGGCGCCATTTTCCACATGTGCCTCTGTTAAATTGTTTGGGGACGGTGTGGTTAGGTTGATACCTATCACGGCTTCCCTTCTTGCCATAACCCCATCCTATTGGTCACTCTATCCCCTGTGGGACCACATTTCCCACCACATGATCAGATCTGGCCCTATCAGATTAGGTAATTATCATGTCACATGTTAACATTCCCTGATTGGATGATAATCATGTTAAGATATCTATATATATATGTGCAGTGTAGGTGAATGGTTATATGCCCCAGTTGAAGTCTACTACAGACGAAACGCGTCGGGCCAGGACATACCTACACCCACACTGCTTTTAATTGTGATCACTTTTATCTTATTATTTGTTTTTGTAAGCGGTTTTTGTAAATAAAAACCTACTCTATTGATCTATACTATTGGAGTCCCCTCCGATTGTTCTTTATCCTTTTTTCTCTATATGGTCGGACATCCATTGGGAGAGTACTCCAAGCCAATTCTCGCTTCATTCGCAAGTGAGCGTTCACCACCCGCCCATTTCCACTCTCCACTTATCAAGTGGCCGTCCAGGAATTTCCACCCCTTCCATGGGCACCCAGACTTCATGACAGTCGCCCCCATCTTGATTGACCGCATCCTGTTGGCCCAGCCGTGAGGGATTCCACACAGTTCACCCGTCTGCTTTGGATATCGAGATTGCAGGCTACCTAGAGCCTCTTTTTGCCCGTTTGACTCCCTGTTGCTGACAGGGAGTCCACCAGTTCCGGTAAGCGTACATCTTTACTTTCCCACATCCAAGTGTGTATACCTGAAGATTCGGTTTAGGACTATTTGGGTCTGAAGTCATCCATAGTTCACCACCTTGGACTTTTGTTGTCTTATCACCATTTGATATGATAATTTTCATTTCAAAGGCATTTAAGAATCTGTTCCCCAACCATCATTGAGGACTCTTTCTTGGGACTTTAATGTGCGCACTCCAAATATCATTATTTGTGCCGTTGATTGTTTGTTTTAAGTTCGCATTATTTCCTCCAGATATCATAGAGGAACATATGTCATTGGTGATTCCCATTGTGTGCACTACCACCATTTTTTGCATTTTTTGTTACAGGCTCCTTTCCTATAGTTGTCACTGAGGAATAGATATCTGTTACGTTCATGCAGGTTTATACTTTTACTCTTCCAATCACTATTTGAGGAGTTGAAGGGTACTACCGCCATTTACCTTATAGCTGAATGGCGTTACTACCATTCACTTTTTAGCGCTGCACTCTCCTTCCTCCACTGTTTATTGAATACTTGTCTTATTCTAGTGCTGCTGCTACACTTTACTGTGTGTTTTTTTGAGTTTAGCGCTGTAATTCTTCCCACCTACACATTTTCACGTTGACTTTCCTATTATAGCTGCAACTCACACGCCTTTAGAAATATGGACGTTTTTGAGTATCGAACCTCCAGGTTACTTAACACTGATGTGGTTTTTTCCTCTACCGGATCTGAAACAGAGATTAGCGGTATGTTCATGAGACTCAAAAACCTCATGACCACAGAGATTCATATCCAATGGGACACAGCTTTTCTGGAACAGTATGTTAGAGAAAAGATGGTTCCCAGAGGTTTGAGGTGGGATGTTTCTCCTCAACAAGGAGATATGGACACCGATATTTGGTTTGGCTATTTCAATGAAGTGGGCATTCAGCTTCTTACGTTTCTAATCGAAAGAAAGCAATTGAAACTCACTAATATTGATAAAGAGATCAAAGATCTCAAAGAAAAGCTGAGTCCTTACAAAACCTCTGCTGAGTATATCTCCCTTTCTACCAATCTTAAAAATCATTTGGAGAAAGAGGAGAAAGACCAAAGAACAAAAAAACAGAAAAAATATAACAGGGATGTTACGGATTATAAGTCCAAGACTGTTTTCAATTGGCAGAAAAAAGTCATCTCTGCCAATGTTAACCCAGAAATGGAGGTCACACAATCCGATAATCCTAGTGCAGATAGGAGATTGATGTACGATCCCCACTATACAGAAGGGTCTGCACGACCCTTCCCTGTGTCCCAACCAGGTAAACCCGTACCTCCCAAAAGTTTCGAACCCCGGGGGAAACCGTATAATCCAAATGGGTATCCACCTCCAAACCCTAGAGGTAGGGGCCCCCCTAATAGAAATAGAGGTGCTTACCAGGGTTCATATAGAGACATTTACCATCATAACAGTCCTAGAGGGCACTCTACTGGTTGGCATGGTTCACGTGAAGATTATTACCATGGCGGCCAAGAGAATGGCTATAGGACTCCCACTCGACAAACCTCACGTCCATTCCCTATTCCAGAGACTAGAAGGAATGACGCACATTATGATGCATATGGATACATGGGGAGAGATGATGAGTCTTATCTCCGTTCCCCATATGGGTATAATTCAAATGGAGATGGACGTTCATATCCTTTGGATTTTCCCAGGCCCGTGCAAGACTACCCGGGAAATTCAAAAGGAAACGAGGGACCCGAGGTGGCCGGCGGGTCCAAAGCCAAAAGAAAAAGGACCTGACCAGTTCGGGCATATTCAATTTAAGTACTGTTTGTTTATCAGATGAAGAAAAGCTTGTTCTTGACAAGGGTCTTAAATATGTCCCTCCCAGGACTTTGAACAAGTTTTCCACATTCATCGATATTCAAAAATTTGTCCGAAAACTTAATATACAAAGACATTTTCTTACCACACCCACTTACAATACAACCAGGGTATCAGATGGTCAGGTTCACTCGGGACTATCCAACCCCTCGTTGTTCAATCCTCCTGGGGCGATGGCCCCCTCTTTACAGGTTTTTCGTAGTTTGGTCTTACAAGATCTCGAGAGATTACCCAATAAAAAGGTACATACTAATAATCAAGTTAAAACGGGACTGAAACAATTGTGTGATCGAAAGAATTTAATCATCAGGCCAGCCGACAAAGGCGGTGGTATAGTCGTCCTTGATAAGGACGATTATATTAAGGAAATGGATACCATCTTGAGCGACACTGACACATACATTCCTATTCCCAATGACCCTACTACTCTCTTCAAGAGGAGTTTGACCGCCCTTGTTGAAGAAGGCTCCTCTCTAGGTATTCTTGATAAGAAAGAGAGGAGTTTTTTGATACCCATAGTACCCCGGATCCCCACAATCTATTACCTTCCTAAGGTACATAAAAATCCCGTCCACCCGCCGGGGCGGCCAATAGTCAGCGGGATTGATTCCGTTACGGCTAGAATAGGGAAATACGTCGATTTCTACCTGCAACCGTTGGTCAAACTTGTGCCTTCATACTTGAAAGACACTGGCGATACCATCAGAAAATTAGAAGTAGTCACCCATCTTGAGGACACGCTATTGGTAACAGCAGATGTGGCTGCACTCTACACGTGCATTCCGCACAATTTAGGTTTTGAGGCAGTGGAGCACTATCTATCTCAGAGTGTTTCAGTACCTCCCATACAGCGGAACTTTATCATGGATCTGCTTAGATTCGCTGCCCAGCATAATTACTTCTGGTTTCAGAACAAGTTCTACCTACAAAAGCGCGGAGTGGCTATGGGTGCCAAGTTTGCGCCCAGCCTCGCGAACTTGTTCATGGCCAAATGGGAGGAGGATGTCGTCTATGCCCTCAGGAGACCAGAATTGGTCTTCTGGGCGAGGTACATAGACGACATCCTCCTCCTATGGAAAGGCAATCGCGAATCGCTTGATACATTCATATCTCTGCTCAATTCCAATGACAGGGGCATTCGCCTATGCCATGAGGCCAGTTCTGTTAGTGTCAACTTTTTGGATCTTGAGATCAAAGTTGTCGACCAGAAACTACAGTTTAGTACATATTTCAAACCTACCGACCGGAATGGGTACATTCCGGTCGATAGTTGTCATCATTCCCAATGGCTTAGGTCGGTACCACGCAGTCAATTCCTCCGTTTACGGAGGAATTGCACTAGAGTGGAAGACTTTTCTAGGCAGGCCGCTGTACTCAGACAACGCTTCTTGGAGAAGGGCTACAGGTCGGAAGATCTTAATGGAGAGATTGACCGTATTTACCAGTTAGATCGTAAGGCCCTATTAGAAACACAAACTAAAAAGACCATTGATACGAAATTCAAATGGTCCTTTTTTACCACCTTCTCTGTACAGTCAATGCAAATTAAACATATCATAAAAAAACATTGGGGAGTACTCCAGAACGACAGAGTTCTCCACTCCGCAATACCTGAGAAAGCGGGTGTCATATTCAGGGGTGCCAGATCCATACAGGGCCAGATCGCCCCCAATGTTATTGATCCCCCCAAAAAAGTCTCCTTCTTTTTTCAATGTAAGGGATATTTTCCCTGCCGTAGGTGTAATGTGTGTTTACATAACATCAGCGGCAGGAGAAAGAGTGATACGTTCCAGTCTTCCACCACTTCACGCATTTACCCCATGAAATGTTTTACCACTTGTGCGACTCGCTACATTGTGTACCTTTTGACCTGTCCTTGCAAAAAACAGTATATTGGACGCACAATTAGGACCTTTTCCATCCGGGTAAATGAGCACATTAATAACATTAAAAAAGGTAAAACCAATCACAGTGTTCCCCGACATTATCTGGAATGCCATCAGCGCGATCCCATTGGAACACAATTTTTGGTCATCGACCAATTTGTCCCTCATTGGAGAGGAGAGTCCCGTGTGCGTGGCGTTTCTCGCCTCGAAACGTATTGGATCTATGAGCTCCGTACCTACTCGCCATTCGGTTTGAATGTCGAGTGGGATATCAACTCTTTTATTAACACAGCTTGATTTGTTTTAATACACCTTTCTATTCACCATTGCTTCAGTCCTTAGAGTCACTATTTAGTTTTTTATTCATACATCTTTTCTCTGTGGCTTCAGATATGTCCATGAGATAGATTTATGAGTTTTAGGTGGATACAGTCAATGGTCCACTTTTTATGTTGGTTTTTCCACATATTGTTTGTGTTTACTTTTCCCATCCTACCTGATCACGCATCTAGAATGGGTCTTTATTACGTTATAATTTAACACTTAGAATGGGTATCTATTCACTATGTTAAATTTACACAAGATGGCGCTAGCGTGTCATCTCTATTTTTCACACTTTTTGTTTTATTATTTTTGTATTTACCATTAGAGGTCACTGGTCCAAGATTAGGGAACAAGGGGAGGATTATTCCTTAAGGAAAGCCGTGTTTTTACACGTCTAATTGTTCAGATACAATGTTTTGTTTCTGTATACCGAATTCCGGTCCCTTTTGAGCCCACGATCTAGCCTCTTACGCGTGACGTCATTACGCGTGACGTTATTACGCACGCGCCAGGCTCCAGCTTGGTCATGTGATTTTCACATGTTCCAAGACGGCCCCCTCTGTTGTTCAGAGCGCTCGCCAGCCTATAGACATGCACAGCGCCTTTGGCGCCGCCCTCCCCTTGGTCCCGATCTGCCACCTGACCTCTCGTGTGTCAGGTGACCATATGTCACATGATCGGCGCGGGATCCTCATGGACTTCAACGTCCGCCGTGCCATTGGATTGTAGGGCACATGTGACATCACTGTCCGGTCCTATTGGACCGGCCATCTGGCCAGTCGCATGTGCACACATTGGAGGACGTAAATGAGCGTAGTGTTGGCGTCGCTCCATTGGACGTTGTTGCTCAATGGAGATTGACCCAGAGTTAGGATTGGATGTTGGTCACGCCTGTTCCCATTTGATGTTCACTATGTGTTATGTTATTGGTTGTTTAAGGATACCGCCCATTGGCTTTTTCATGGTCATTGGATTGGCCCAGAGCATGTTCCCCTAACCATTTCTGATCTGATGGGGACTGTGGACCCCGCCCAGGGGCTGTGTCCGACCACTCATTGGCCTTCCTTTTGGCGCCATTTTCCACATGTGCCTCTGTTAAATTGTTTGGGGACGGTGTGGTTAGGTTGATACCTATCACGGCTTCCCTTCTTGCCATAACCCCATCCTATTGGTCAGTCTATCCCCTGTGGGACCACATTTCCCACCACATGATCAGATCTGGCCCTATCAGATTAGGTAATTATCATGTCACATGTTAACATTCCCTGATTGGATGATAATCATGTTAAGATATCTATATATATATGTGCAGTGTAGGTGAATGGTTATATGCCCCAGTTGAAGTCTACTACAGACGAAACGCGTCGGGCCAGGACATACCTACACCCACACTGCTTTTAATTGTGATCACTTTTATCTTATTATTTGTTTTTGTAAGCGGTTTTTGTAAATAAAAACCTACTCTATTGATCTATACTATTGGAGTCCCCTCCGATTGTTCTTTATCCTTTTTTCTCTATATGGTCGGACATCCATTGGGAGAGTACTCCAAGCCAATTCTCGCTTCATTCGCAAGTGAGCGTTCACCACCCGCCCATTTCCACTCTCCACTTATCAAGTGGCCGTCCAGGAATTTCCACCCCTTCCATGGGCACCCAGACTTCATGACAGTCGCCCCCATCTTGATTGACCGCATCCTGTTGGCCCAGCCGTGAGGGATTCCACACAGTTCACCCGTCTGCTTTGGATATCGAGATTGCAGGCTACCTAGAGCCTCTTTTTGCCCGTTTGACTCCCTGTTGCTGACAGGGAGTCCACCAGTTCCGGTAAGCGTACATCTTTACTTTCCCACATCCAAGTGTGTATACCTGAAGATTCGGTTTAGGACTATTTGGGTCTGAAGTCATCCATAGTTCACCACCTTGGACTTTTGTTGTCTTATCACCATTTGATATGATAATTTTCATTTCAAAGGCATTTAAGAATCTGTTCCCCAACCATCATTGAGGACTCTTTCTTGGGACTTTAATGTGCGCACTCCAAATATCATTATTTGTGCCGTTGATTGTTTGTTTTAAGTTCGCATTATTTCCTCCAGATATCATAGAGGAACATATGTCATTGGTGATTCCCATTGTGTGCACTACCACCATTTTTTGCATTTTTTGTTACAGGCTCCTTTCCTATAGTTGTCACTGAGGAATAGATATCTGTTACGTTCATGCAGGTTTATACTTTTACTCTTCCAATCACTATTTGAGGAGTTGAAGGGTACTACCGCCATTTACCTTATAGCTGAATGGCGTTACTACCATTCACTTTTTAGCGCTGCACTCTCCTTCCTCCACTGTTTATTGAATACTTGTCTTATTCTAGTGCTGCTGCTACACTTTACTGTGTGTTTTTTTGAGTTTAGCGCTGTAATTCTTCCCACCTACACAGTGTCATTTGCAGCCTTGTCATTGCAGCCTTGCCCCAGTGTCATTTGCAGCCTTGTCATTGCAGTCTTGAAGTTTAAAAATGGCGCCACCGAGATACAGAGTCCTGTGTATCTCGGTGGCTCTCGCGTCCTCTCGCAGTCCCAAACGGAGCCGAGAGTAGCCGAGTGTACTCGGCTCAGCTCACAGTCATGCCCAGTCCCTGTGTTATGTCCATCATAGGGCGGGACTGGGCGTGACTGTGAGCAGAGCCGAGCCGAGTACACTCGGCTATGTATCTCAGCGGGGCCCCCTATTGGTCGGGGCCCATGGGCTTGAGCCCAGTCAAGCCCAATGGTAAGTCCAGCCCTGAGTCCAGCCTCCCTTTCAGAACAATTCCACTGAAAGCAGGAGAGGATCTCTGAGCCAGAGTGTAGGTGGCCACACACCCCGCTATACTGACACTCCCACTCCCAGTTTAAAACAACCAGGCCTGGAATGAAAAAACAGGCCTGGCTTAATTTACCTGTATCTCAGCCCTGCTACTAGAAAAATACTAATCTAGCACCTACCTGAAAGTAGAGGGTGCTACATTAGTAATATATGTTTTGAAAATCAATCAAAAAATAAAAAGGAAAAGAAAAATTCCAATTACAAACTCACTCCACTCCAAAAAATATGAAACGGCACATTCTGCATATCCTGTGCACTGGTTATCACCAAGTCGCACAGAATTATGGGATTATTTATGCTGCACAATTTCTTTCTTGATATGCCAGAATGTACAGTAAATCTTTATAATTGGACATCAGAGCAGTTTATGCTGAGAGACATACTCGTCACTGAATTCAAAATTTCCTTTGAGTTGTCAACTTAACAAAATATCAAAGGGAAAAAATCGATGCCCAGCTGAACTTTCTATCTCTGTAATGACATTTGAAAAAAATAAAAAAGAAGGTATTGGTCAAAATCAAAAAGAATTTGTAATATGCCCGTGAACACTGAATTTAAAAGATCAAGGTAAAGATGTATGGGCCATTAACACCTTCTTTCCTGAAAGGCCCATGAGTAATATAAGCAAAACCATTTATTGCTATGTCATTTCCTAACCATTTTTTTTACAAAT